>JAOXXN010000065.1:16995552-17006837 GCA_026770055.1 Myrmophylax atrothorax
TAATAAAAACAAATGTGTAAGGAAGGATAGGTCAAATCAAAGACAGGTAATGAGAAATGACAGAGCAGTATGCTGTGGAGGGTTTTTTAATTATGTAGTGTGTGTGTGTGTGTGTTTGCACACACTTGCCCAAATGCACACCTTTGGGTCTGTATCTACTCATTGTACAGCTTGTAGTGCAGTTGATTATAAAGAATACAAAAGACATTCTGTTGTAAACTTTAAAGAATATTTAATAACTTCTAAAAATAAAATGTATATTTTAAATTTTTGTTCTTTATATGAATGCACAAAAACGTATCATTGTAATTGCAGCAACAAAATCCAAAGAACTGTGGAGACTTGCCCACTGTGGTAAGATACCAGTGACAAGGTAGGAGAATTCACAATGGAATCCAAACAAAATTTCCGATGGCAAGTCCTGACTTGTTTTCTAGCTGTGAATAGTCTACCTCAGTATCTATGAAGTTCATTCACACTTAGAAAATCCTTGCAGACTAAGTAAATAAAGAGTCTGCTTTTAAAATAATTGCCCCAATCAACAGCTGCTTTCTGTTGCTTACCTTTTGAGCCACATTTATAGCACAATAATGAAGCAAAGGGGTTAGTGAAAGGCTGCAACTTTGTCCATGCAAACAACCTCCTGTCCTACCCTGGGAAGGTGACGAGGGGCAGCCAGAGCCATGTGCACTGCAAGTGTGACCGGTCTGGGAGAAGGGAGTGGGTTTGGTGCATTCCCAAAGCAGCCCCAGCGCTGATGCGAGACAAAGTATTTCTACAGCGGCTGTGCAGTTCCTTCCTCTCTGTATTATAAATCCTACGATGCTGCATTTAAATGCTGATTATTCAATGAAAGAATAAACCTTGTATGATCTGAGGGGGAGAACCAAAGAAGTAGTCATAGAACTGAAACTGGACTGAATTTCAGTGATTGTGCGCTATAAGATGTGGAGCTTATGTAATTTTGTTGTACGAGTAGTAAGATTCGGCTGCTAGTGACAGTACAAGAAAATAAACCATGTTCTACAAAAGATATATATATGTATATATTTTATTATAATTGTGCAGGTGAAAAGCCAAAAGTATATTGGAGTGAATCTAAAAAGCTAAATCCTGATGTTGCTGAATTCAGTAGCTGCAGCCATATGCCCTGTGCCTTCTCACTTTATTATGAAGCAGAAAGAGCAATGAGAATGAATTAGAAGTTCCCCTTTATTGCCTTTGGTTCTGTCTTTAATTTAAATGCATTGAGTCCTCCTTCATGTTTAAAGATAGAAAGTCAAAATTATATAAAAGACTTTACTAAAAGTGACAAGACACTAATAGAAGCGATTGGAATGACTTCTGTGTTGCTCTGCATACATACAGTATTGGCAGCCTTTTAAATGGATATTACATACCATAGGTTACTTATTTATAATCAACCAGTTTAGCATGAAGTTTTATGCATAATATGGAACTACTTTTTTTTGTCTTGTTTTTTAAAAAAGACTGTTCCTATTATATATCACAGAATCTTCTGACTTGGTCAGCAGAGAAAGGATGCAATGCTCTTAAAAAGAAAATATGGTAAGTCTGAGGCTTGTAACATGAAGTACATTCAGAGGTTTGAAATTGGATTGTGCTGGTAATGCTGTAAGCACCATAACATCTGTTTGGCCCATGGGAAGAGAGTTAATAACATCAAATATAGAAAATAGTCCAGTCTGAATTATAAACAAGTTAAAGTAGCATCTCAGTTGGTAGTGTAAGGATTGTATTCAAAAAAGAATTATCAGCAGCAATATGTGATCTGGGGTTTTATTGTTTGACTGGGGTTTTTTTGTTTGGTTGGTTTTCCCCTAACTATATGTTTTTGTTGCAGTGACTGGGATTTACATGTTGCTTATACTCCCTATAGATACTTGCTTTCAAAAACCAAGACATCTTGTTGTAAAGACCCCTAAACTGTGGAAAATGATTAGAGGGAGCTACAAAATGTGACTTTTCTTCAGTCTCTGTTTCTCGTATTTTGTTTCCACTGTAGGATTAGCTGAAGTCTAACAGTGTACTCTAAGAGCTCAGCACATGTTACTGGGAGAGACTCACAGGATAGGGGTTTGTGATCTCTCTTTTGCCTATACCACCATCAAGCAAATTGATGAGTTGCTCTCTGTGGGAGCTCTGCTGCACAATGGTTTGCTCTTATCAACTGAGCCATCATCAGCCTGCTGTCTCTGTGTTAATTTTTAATGGCAGGGATCACTACAAATAGACTTCTCTACCTTTTATCTGTCTTAAAAAAATCAATGTTTTATTAATGTATTCATCACTCTGTTATGCTGCTTTTCAGTGGTGGAAATGCCGAGCTGTCAGCAGGGGCACCTCTGCGTACAAAGTATAAACCACGGCAAGAACTAATGGTACATCTAACCTAGAATTGCATCTGTGCAGGTAAGAAAGGAATAGAACAAAATGACACCATCTTTCAAAGAGGCCTGTTTGCAGGTGAGCCTGCACTCAGGAAGCAGAGAGCATTGAGACTGTGGTGATTGCAACACCAAGAGTAAGGCTCTTGCATAGAGTACACGGCACCTCTGTGTGGGCTACTTGCTCAGCCTGGATCAAGGTATGTTAACATTTGCCAAGGCATGACAGTAAAATCCATTAGTGGTGGGGAGGTTGCTGTGATAGTGAGTGATTGGGAAGCCACATAAAGTAATACATAAGCACACAAGTAATACTTAGCTGTGCAGGCTAAGTTGAAAGTAAAATGCCCCATGGGGGTAAGATTTTTGAAGATATTTGCTCTTTTATGCATCAGACTGTCCTAAGCATTTCCCCGGAAAACATGGAGTAGTTCATGCCTGAGAGTAAGAAGGCTACAGGAAATCAGCAGAGACAAAAAACCCCCAAACCTATGGAGTGACAGTGAATCTGTCAATGGCACAGGCTGAGAAAGGGATTAGTTATGGGTTTAAAGGAGATTGTTCAACAACCCGTGGGTTGGCAAGTCCAGCTTTATGCTGGAAATTGCCTTTAAATCAAAGCACACAAAATGTCACTCGTAGCTGAGACCTGCTGTTGTAAGCATTGTAACTTTTTGTATGAGCTTGATGCATGCTTCCAGTCTGTCACAATAGGAATGGCTGCACTGAGCTTTCTGGGAAAACAGTACTCCACAATTGTCTCTTCGGTCTAATCCTCAGTGGCTAAGAGACCCTCCAAGGCTGGCTGCAGTGAGCAGGCCATCTGCATTGCTCTGTTTCCCTGTTCCTTGCTGTGTCCTTTCCCTGGGGTGCTTCAGCTTCTCCCTGTCAACATATGCAGTATCTGGAGCTGGTTGCTGGTGGGGAATTATTTGTCCGAACAGTAGGATACATCTCATTCTTAACCTCAGCACTAGGGAGTGTGCACAGGAGGGTACTACAGAAATTACTTCAGTAATCAATGAGTGGGAAAATTGGACAGTTAGTGGCTGTTCTTTGGCTAAGAAAAGTTACAGTTTTGATTTCTGCATATTCCTGTGATTTTGTAATATTTCAGAAAGTGTGGGGTATATTCTAGCCAACAGCTAGGCAAAGGAAAATGTATCTGAAAAAGAGCACTGAGAGGTGACTCCAGTTCTAAGAGGGACTGATGTGTCTTGGGTATTGTCAGCATGAAGCTGGGAGGAAGAAAAAAAAGTAAGCATAAAAGCATCTGAAGCCTTAATAACTCTCAGAAAAATGAGCAATGTGCAAAAGATTTTTCCTCAGCAAGGCAAACTCTATCATACCTGCAGATGATGATATCCCAAAGTAAATTGATGAAATGGTGACATTCAGGGAAGGAACAGCTGACAGCTTTGTACACATCTTCAAGTACGGAAATGAGTGATATTTTTTGGCAGACTAACTTGAAACAGGAATGATAAAAAATAAAACCATAGTAGACTGACAGAGAGAGCCCACTCACAAGTTGTTTACTGAAATGAAGATACAGCTGAAAGTAATTACTTGTTTCCCAGAGGTATAAGTGATAGCGCCTTGTACAAGAAATAATACTTGGTTATTTCAGTTGGAATGTAAAATAGGATAGAAAGGTTTCCTCTTTCTGAGGTTAGATGCTAGGTATTTTTGCCTCCTTTTAGAAAAGTATGTGTTAATGAATGTAATATATGTAACATACACAGTCAACCATCTATTGCCACTGGCAATTAGTAAGTGAGGCAGTGTCCAATATTGTTTTCCATTAACAGCCAGATCTCGCTGTACAGATTCTGATTAAAAGCCTGAATTTCCAGCACATAAGATTAAAAATACTCCTTTAAAACAACATATTTCTGAAGATGATCCTCTCCTGGCTACAAAATCATCTTGAGACACTTGGAGGCAGGGCTGCTTGATCTTGACCTTTTAGCTGTGTGCAAACTGTAGTAAAATCAAAATTGCATTCAGTGCTAGCTACTCTGTACCTTCTTGCTGAAGAATACATAACTTCCACTTCTCTCTTCCAGACCGTGACATGCAGGAAGGAAACCTGGCAGGTTTCTCAGAGGTTGCCTCAGTGCAATCTTTTCCTAACATAGGTTTGCAAATCAGCCTCGTAAGCAGCCTCCCCTTTGCCTTGCCATAGGCCTGGAAAAGGAACCATTGCTCTTTGGAGGTTTTCCTCTTTTTAAAGACAAGGCTGCTTCTTACCTGTGCCAGTTCAAGTACTGACTTTTTCTTTTCTTCCTCCTTCAGTGAAGTGGGGTGGTTCACAAAATCTTCAGAAAGATAGCATTATACACAGTTTATAGTACAAAGAAGGGGGAAAAAGGTCAGATGAATGAGCATGAAGGAGATTTCTCCCGTGTCCTTTGGAGGAGGAGCAGAAAGATTGGAAATGGTATCTATGCACAGTAGGTATCTGCCTTGACTACCTGACAATACATGGTCATTGCAAAGGTGAGTCCAAGAATCTAAGAGAAAAAAAAACAACAAACAGTTGGTTTTCAGTAAGTAAAAAACCCTATTTATTGAAACAAGAAGAAAAAAGCATGGCACTACTTTTGTTCACACACAGAAGACACATCACATACTGCTTTTCCTGCCCATTCATGTCCTTGTTCTGTTCCTAGTGTTTGTCTGCCTTTGGTGCTTATCTGTATTATTGTTTTACAGAATGAACAATGACAGCAAGGGAGAGTTGATTTCTCCACGAAGAGCAGCCACCAGATACTGGGAAGAGGTATACTGGAAAAAAAATTGATGTCTTTTGCTTGAAAATATCTTACAGTAGCAACCCACAGCTGTGGGGCTGTGTGAGTGTCTCTGTAGCTGTTGCTTTGAAAGACAACAGGTTCATCCTTGAGCCTAAGGATGCTGTGGTTCACTTTACTACACTTCACTTTTCCAAGTCCGTGTGTGCACAGGTCCCTTGGGGGAATCACTGGAGACTGAACATGCATTAATCATGGCCATCAATGCCTCATCAACAATGTATGTGTCTTTGTACTCAGCCTATTCAAGGGAAGCAGCAGGGAGGTGGTGGTTCTTCTCCCAGCCAACTACTGACTTGCTATGCTGCCTCTGTAGATTACTTCAACAAAAAAGGGGATGGGAAAGAGCCTTATCTTCCTTCCAGTTGAAGTACTTACATGAATGTACTAAGTGCTTGTTACTTTCCCACTGCAACACCACTGTAAGAATGGTCATTGAAATGAAGGTCTGCCAGGTAGAAATTTTTAGGAAATCAATTCTATTTTAAGCACTTAATTTGACTGCTTCAAATTTAGTCTTTACATGAGTAGTAGTTTCTGTTGATGAGTACTTTGAAAGAGTATATTAATATACACACTATTCTATTTATGAAGAAAAAAATGGTTATAAAGTTGTTAATCTTCTTCAAATCTCATTCTGCCACAGTGAAATGTTAGGTTTTAGTGTGCTGTTTTATAGTACGCACTCGCCTTTTGGAAGTATCCCCTAAACACTGCCTTCTGCTTCCTAGGCTTGGGGAGAGCTACATAATAAAACAATGGGTTTTTTTATAATTTGGAGTATGTACGATGAAGAAGAGTCTTCTGTCACATCTGCTGTATGTCCTTCAAGTTGTGCCACTGTATGATTCTAATGATTAAATTCTTAACAAGAAAAACAAAAGCTGTCACATGCTTAAGGCCAGAACAACACTGAAACTGAAACAATAGAGGGAGCCCAAATCATTCTAGGTGATAGTGCATCAAAACTTTTGTCATCAGCTTTGGTCACACAGCACAGCCGGAAGACTGAAAATTTTTCATGTTCTGAGGTGTTTTCTCTGCATGCACAGCATTTGCTGGGAATATGAATTTGCATTTTTAAATTGTGTGAAGTATTTTCTCCTATGCAAACTAGTAATGTCTTCCTGTCAGAAAGATAGCGTTGTCTTAGAACTTAATTATATTTAATGTATTTATGAGAAGGACTCTGACATGGACTGAGGGGGGAGGGGTTTAGTGTATCTTTTAAATGCTGAATAGAAGCTCAAAAGCTGGGGGGGTGTTTCTTTTTTTTTTTTTAAGTATGGCAATGTATTTACAGAAGTCTGCCATATGATCTTGTTCAGCTTTTTTCCAAAGCATATCTGCTTACTACAGTAGGAGAAAACTCGAAACTCTACTGAATTTGGGCCTATGAGGTGTCGGGCATTTGCAATAATAAGTTTGCAGCCAATACATGACATATGAGAGAGTAAGACACATGCCATTCTGCCTAATCTGAAATCAGTGGGAATGTGAGTAGAGTTCTGATCCCAGACAACTCTAGCTGCTTCTAGTGGCACACCAAGCAAAATTAAAAAAAGAAAACCCCAAACACCCATGGGTTAATCTGCAGTTACATGCTGTTAATTAGCTCAGCTACACCATTCTTTCTGCTTGTATCCTGCATGTGAGACACAGGTGGAGCTGGAAGTTAAAGCTAGATTTTCACTGCATTTAGGAATGGGACTTTGGACCATAAATGGAGGGCTGACATACAGCTGAATTTTGTATGTATTTTCACTGAATTAGAACACAAAGAACTTAAATCTTGCAGAATTTTTACCATCATGCAAAATTATTAAAACCAGCTTGAGCAGAGTATATTTGGATCTATGGTTACTTACTTAGTTACAATTATCTAGGATTTGAAAATTGATATTAAACTGTACCTGCACCATAGCTGTGCACAATCCAAAGATTCCCACTGCTAGTAAGTTTTCCTGGAGCCATATTTTCACAGTTTCATAGCAAGGCTAGAAAAAAAATCCACAGAATATTGTATTAGCCATAAACACACAGCTCTACTTCCAGAGAAGAACCAGATCTGCCTAAGCTGCTATGTAGCCTGGATTATCATTTCAGCACTGGAGCAAGTAAAGTGTATTTTTAGGCTGAAGCTCGAACATGGAGTACTACTTCTAGTGACACAAAAAATGTGCACCTTCAAAATGATGCATAAGCACTGCTCCATATAACCTTCTAATTAATTAAAGTAATTAAAAATATTGTGCTGGTTTTGGCTGGGGCAGAGTTGATTTTCTTCACAGTGGCTGGTACGAGGCTGTGTTTTGGATTTGTGCTGAACACAAGGCTGATAATATAGAGCTCATTTCATAACACTTCCCATCATTTCAATTTGCAGTATGGACACTCCTCTGTTATTTTCTTCCTGCTTTAAATTCTGTAGTAGCTGTAATTCCATGTTCCTGGTCCAGTTTTCGGAAGGGTGGAATCGGCCCAAGTGAAACCTTTCTTTAAATAATCAACAATGTCTATAATACAACCTTGTGCAAAAACACTGCCTGCTGTCTTGTAAATGTTCATGGCCAAGAATTATTCAGCTTTCAGTTCTTGGCTTTCACACATAGATAATGGAAAAATTATTAGTGCCCACCAGAAGACATGGTGTTAACTTGCTCT
The DNA here is from genome assembly GCA_026770055.1 of Myrmophylax atrothorax. NCBI lineage: Eukaryota > Metazoa > Chordata > Aves > Passeriformes > Thamnophilidae > Myrmophylax > Myrmophylax atrothorax. Next base: position 17,003,441 of record JAOXXN010000065.1, read on the forward strand.
GATTTTCTTGGTACCCCAAACAAGACAGAAAAACATTTAAGCTCTTAAATTAAAAAATTGACTTGGAGCTACTTGAGAAGTATAAGGGAGCCCTGTCTGATGTGAACTCAGCCTCTGCCAGTGCCAATCCATGCATATGAAATTTTGCTAGAAAGTGGCCAAGAGAGCTTTAGTCATTGTCTTCACAGACCATTAGAACCAGCAGAACTTACCTATAATTCCACTTCATCAGACGGCCTTACTCTACACCCCTCCTGCATAATTGCACTACCTGTAATTAGCACAAAGAATTGCTGAGCTAATTTCAGAGAAGAATTTAGGCTTTGATGATCTGTTCCGGAAAGATCTTGCTGAGGCCATTGTAGGGAAATTATCCCACAGAGTTTTGAATTTGATTACAGGCAAGTGCAGAAAGTCATGGAAAAAAAGTGCTGTTGGCAATTCAGTGGAACAGTTCCCACTTTCCCACTGTGCAGCGGAAGTCCCTGAACCAGAGTTCCTGATGGGAGCAGAGCACTCCAGCCTCACAGCCCTCTCGTCTCAGGACCGCCGGGGCTGTGCTAAGCTGTGGCTGCTGCTCCAGGGCCTGTGTGTGTATGAGCCATTTGCCTTTATTGCTACCTGACTCCAGTAGGTGGGACATTAAAAAGGACATTCCTATCATTTCCTAGCTAGATGTAGCTAGACCGTGCTGCCTATCAGTGTTGGAATGTACTTGTCTGCTATGTGAAATAACAGCTTAGAGCCTACTGATAGGAAACCCTTCGGCTCATAAAAAGAATTAAATAGGAGGTTTCATTGTAGTTCAAAGGCCACAGCTCAACACGAGCCTTTTGGAACCACCCGATTAAAGATGAGTTAGGATGCCAGTACACCTTATCACCTGTATAGCCCTGCAAATAACTACCTGCCTGCCCCTTACCTGGGCTGCAAGGCAGCTGCTGAGATGGTGCTGCAGAGCTACTCACCGCCTTCCACCAGGTCCCTGGGGAATGGAGACCACAATTCTCACTGAATTCTAAGCAGCAGGAGTCTGGCACCCGGGTTGTGTTGTACACTTCAAACCAGTCAGTGTAGTTGGAGACTCCACAGCATCTGAACTGGAGAAAGATGAACCGAGGCGATACTGTAAGTATGACATGTCACTGACTTCTGATTGCTCTGCCTTCTGCCTCCTGGAGCTGGACACTCCATGCATTTTGATTATACCAGCAGAGGCTTGACATTTTAAAGAAATGCAGTACTTGCTAAGCATCACCCAAACAGACCCTTCTCTCCACTCTTCTTTTATGTTTAAATATGGTCTTGTGCGTAGCTGATGTTGATGCAAGAAGCAAAGGCAGCCATTTGCAGTGGGAGGTCACTGCAGGAGCCGAAACCGGACAAGCTTGGCCAAGTACTGAGATGAGGAGTTATGTGACTGAGCAGAATTATAACAGTTATTTACAGCTTGTTGTCAGAAAAAAAGATACAGCACCCAAGAGATGAAGATACTGGGATCTCTCTGGCACACTACTTCTAGAATCATGATTGAAGTTAACAAGGCAAATTTCTCACTAAGCTCTTAATTACTAATCACCTTTGAAAGTCTTTGCTAGTCAGTAAAAGATGTATTTCCTCCTCGTCTCTCTATGGTGCAGCTCCGTAATGTCATCATCTGATGCTGCTAAATAGTGGTGCTTTAAGTGCATATGAGGACACAGTGTGCAAAGACTGCAATAGTGCTAAATCAGGTTTGTTTCACTTTGGTAGTGGGATGAAAGGTATAGGAAACATGCATAATGGCATAGGGAATGGCTCTGTGACCATCCTTCCTCTCTAGAAACTGGTATATTCCTGTGATACAAATTAAGCTAAGATGCATTACCATACAGATGTATACACCAGCTGTCGCCTCTGTGCTAACTCAAAAGTACAAATTTGTTGGTATGTAGACAATTTAGCACAAATGAGTAAAAAAAGACAACACTGGCCTGCAGAACTGCTGTCTGCTATTGGCAGTACCTCACAATTTTTCAGGGCTAAGCTAGCCACCCACTTAGCCCCAAAATCACTTGCTGAGATCATACTCTTTAAATGTGAGTTTATATAAACCTGTACAGTATTTTTCACATCCCTGTAGAGACTACTCTTCTTGTTTCTGATAGACTCATAACCATGAAGAGGTCTGCACCACCAGGACCAAGGACCTGATCCAGATTCTGATGTTTACACTGGCCTGAGGGAGAGTTCTCCCTTGATATATAATAGTTGTAGAGTTCAAGTTGTAGGTAGTTGTAGTGTTCAGGTCTTGTTGCTCACACAAAAATCTGCCATTCAAGACCCATAGAGGGCAGAGGTGCCACGCGCTGCCTTCGTGCACCATACGATGCTTCAAGTTTTCACAGAAAGTACTCCTTGATAGAGACGTTTCACTGCGCACAGCAGGGTTTTTCTTCTGCCAAGGAAAAGTCAGAAAACTTTCCTGGACTAACATCTATCCCCACAAGGTTCTGCTCCGAATTTTGATTTGGTCTGTGGCAGGAATCAATCCTTAGCTCGCAACTGTTTGATTTGTGAGTTCACAGGCTTCATTTTCTACAAACTGACATGGAAGTAAAAAAAAGTTTGTGCCTTTTTTTTTTTTCCTCTATGTTCCTGCACAGAAAACAGGAGGTCTGTGTGTAACAGGTCCCAAAAGTGGATAGGAGCAGCATGGAACACATGGCATGCATTTGAAGAAAGCTGGTTTATTTGGAAATCTAACAAGAAGAAGGTCTTGCAGGCTGTCATCATTAGAGTCAGGAGGCAGCTCTTTGACAGACAGTGAGAAGTGACAGCTTGTAAACAGCAAGCCTCAAAAATGTGGCTCATCTGTGATGTAAAGAGTGCAGCGGTAAGGGCTGAGACATTTGAGTGATGTTCTGGCCAAACACAAGTGACACAAGTTTGCATAAATCAGGACTAGACCCCTTCTCCCTGTAATATTGCATGGCTGAGGGTGTCAAAGACTGACAGACTAAGAAGATGAAGATGAAATACGGGTTTTGTAGTTAAGCAAAGCACTCACTAACAGGTTAAGGACAGCTGCTCCTATGGAGCCTGTGGAGCAGAAGGTGCCTAGGCCATGAGATAGGGTTGGGGCTCCAAAGAGTAAAAATTCTTGGTAAACCAGAAGATGAAAATAGGAGGGGATGAAGTTGCAAAGACAAGCTGCAGTTGGACACAAACTGCCTGCCCATGCAGATTCTCTGTGTACTGTACAAGAGCAGAGCAGACATGGCAGACCCAGCAATGGCAGAAAGTGCAAAGAAAAGATCAAGGTATAAATGAGTGGCACAGCAGTGGACCAGTAGTCTTGGGAACTGTAACTGAAGAAATATCTCTGGAAGACAACAGAAGTATGAGCAATGGAATT
>JAOXXN010000065.1:17016151-17038798 GCA_026770055.1 Myrmophylax atrothorax
GTGAGGCACAGCGTGCGCAGAACTGGCCCCACCCTTTAACTCCTGAGGTTCATCTGCCACGGCTGAGCGAGCTTGGACGGTGACAGTGAAGTCTTCAGGACTAGAACCTACAGCCCCCGGTATTCCCAGGAGGACTCCCATCCAGTTACTAGCTGGGCCTGACCCTGCCGAGCTTCCAAGATCTGATGGGATTGAGCATCAGGGTGGCATTTAACTGCCTCTTTCAATGTTAGTGTCTGTTAGACACCTGAGGTACAGCAAGAAGGGTGAGCAGACCTGTCCCATTTCTTCTCCATCAATGTGCTATAACTGTGACTGCAAAATACTGTGCCATTCTGAGATCTTCCTGCTGCAACAGCCAAAAAAACCATCTCAAAGGCAACTCACAACTTGCTTCATAGGGACAGTCTATGTTAATTCACACTCTCTTCCATATTGGAAAACAGACAGATGTGGTGTTCTCTAGAGATTTTCGCTCTGAAGTTGTCATTCCATGTGGGACTGTGTCTAAAATGAAGAAACCAATGCTAATTTTGAGTTAACAGAGGGAAAAAAGGTATTCTGCTGCTGCCATATGCCTGGACGTTCATTCTGCTTTGTGCAATCAGAATTGTTTTCATTAGCATCTGGAAAAAAGGTGGACACAAAGCATCATGCACAGTGTAAAAGAGGCATTTCCAACCCACTGTGTCATAATTACTATGGGGTAAATGTAAAGTTACTCAACAGTGTGACTCCACAAAAAACTGACCTCAAAAGCTAATCATGTCCAGGAAATCTCTGCTGTATGTGCAAAAGATTGTGCTCGATCTCTCCAGTTCTTTTGTTTCCTTGCCAAAAGTTTACCACCATCAAGCTGAGCCACTAACAAAATAGCTTTGAGGCAGTACAAGAAAGGTGTACAATTTAATCTCAGCACCTTAACTATCACACAAGGACCTTCTCATTGGTGACTCCCTTGAACAGTAAGTACTGTGATCCCACTGTAATTATCATGTAAGCTGCTTTTGGCTTTACACTGAGATTATATATAGTCACTAGTATGTTAATTAGAAGAGAAAACCAAAGCTGAGAGCTGTCATTAGATTTGGAATTAGTTCAGAAAATTACAGGCAATAAATGATAAACTTACACATGTTGGGGATTCCCAGCATTCATATAAGAATTAGATTGAACTGGGTTTCGGCTCTTCAATTACCCTCAGCCCCCTGTGTCTCAACTGGACCTGCTGTGGCCTCCAGCAGAGCCATCAATTAGGATGGAAGGGCATGGTTGTGATGGTGGTCTCAGAGAGGCTTTGAAAGTTAGTGTACTACAGAGGTAGTGAGGTGAATGAATTGCTGAGAAACTAATTCTTATTCAGAAACAGACAGAGGTGAAGAGGAGCAATATAGCTGAGGGCGGGTGGGGACAGAAATCCAGCCAACAGATCTGTTGTCTTAAAGATGAAAGAGAAAGGTCTATTTTGAATATTAATTTATCACACCTGAGAATATCTGCCCTGTACAGTGAGAGAGCATGCACCAGCCTTAGGTTCATATCAGCACTGATCTGGAACATGGGAGAGAACAGTGATGCTTATCTGAAGGGCAAATGCCATGTTACCAAGAGGATGCAAAATGCAAAGTTTGCATTTCCTCATTAAATTTTTGCTTTGCAAACCAATGCAGTGGCTCAGCACAATAACCCCTTTTACCAGGGCTCACAGACTACCCTTGTTAATGCAATCCTCATGTTCTATTTGAAACAGATAATTATAATAACTTCATAATAATCTAATTACTCGAAATTAACATTTATAAATACTTCAAGATCAGAAGCAGTTTTGTTAGTCCACATGTGCTTTAACATGGTCTCAAGAGGTTGCCCCACCAAGCATTCCTGATCTTCCTTTCACTTGAAGAAGCCTCATTAGCAACCAAATTTCTGAGGCAAATAATGCCAAGTTCTCTCTTGTTCTTAAAATTAACCCCTTTTCCCTGCACAAAGAGTGCAAGACCTTCATACTAGGAACACCACTGGCAACAGATTTCCATATTTCAGAAACTGAGTAACCAGCAGAACAGTACTCAAGAAAACAGTCACTATGTGACCAGTTCTCCCACTGCTATTTCGAAAAGCCTCAACATCAAGTCCTGCACATTGTACAACCCATCATTATTTCTTGTTTTAAAAAGAAAAGTGCCTGCTTGAATCTTGTTTGGAAGAGGATGTAAGATTTTTAGAATTCCACACCACTGTGTGCCTCATTTTCTTCTCTCTCATCTCTGTGCAGGTTGCAACTTTGAGGCAAACACATGTTGTAGAACAGTACTGCCAGATTGTTTACCTTTTATTTCATGTCCACTGACAGGAGAAAGTATCTGGAAATACCACACAGTTTTACACATACACACAGAACTTTACATTTCTTTGAGTGACTGTAAAGGTAGGATTTTACATAGTTCTCCTTTACTAAAGTTTCTAACTGACCTTCTGATCAAGTGTGCTGTGCGTGCACCAGAGTATGCTATTCTCTCAAGAGCAGCTGATTTAAAATTTCATTTTCACAGAGCTATTCCTTAAAGCATTCCTGCTCTTCTGTTTGATTACACTAGAATCAGAAAGTTCTTCATCATCCCCTAGGAATAACCTTGTAAAGAACAACTGAGTCTGTGTGTGGCCCTTTGGCTGCAGGAAAAAGGGGAAGCAGCATCGGCCCTTGCTCTCCTGGCCTGTGCTTGCAGCTGAGGTACCAGCACGAAGCCCCCCACCATCTGCCTCCTGTTTCTACCCACTTACATAAAGCCTTTTTTATTAATGTGTTACCTTGCACAAATTAATCAGTTTTGACACACACGTAGTCTTGGACTTTCTAAGAGCCCAGATGATATTAAACAAGAGCACTTCTCTCACACTGCATGGAGTTCACTCTCTATGTGCAGTCCTATTAAAAGCACATTGACCTCTGCTTGAATAACCTGTGTACAAGGTTAGAAGACTGATATTTTTTCCCCTAATTGAAGCACTGCTTGAAGCTCTAGACATACGATTTCAACTGGCTTTGACTAGAGATGGGTAAGTAAAACAACGCCTATTTGTGAGGCACAGTTGGCAAGTGCTCCTCCAGGTCATCCTGTTTCTTTCCAACCTCCATTTTATTTCATCCTCAAAATATTTTTAGAATAGCAGGTACTTTTCAATATGCTTTTATTCTAATAGTATGTTTGATTTAAATGAAAACTCACAAAACACCCCCAGCTGCCTCTTCTGCCTTTAATTTGAATTTTTCAGAAAATGATCTTTCTGAAAATGAAATGCTGTGCCACAGTGACTCATCAAATCTCCTGACAAATAATCCCACCCAACATTCACCATTAGCTTCTCTTGTTTGTCTCTGTGCTACCAGTTCTTAGCCACGCAAAATGTCTATCTCAAAAGAGGGACTATACATGTTATATTTAATATTTTGCAATTTCAATCTGCTGCATTCTTCCATAAACAAGCCAGGCCCTTCACAAAGCACAACTCTAGTGAAGGACCATAATGAAGCACAATAAAAACTCTCAGCAGGCAAACTGTTACTCTAAATGAGGTGCCTATTTTTAGACATGTGGAATACCACAGATTTCCTAGACAAAAGAGTTTCTGAAAGGTTTCACAGCAAGAACCTTTTATCAATCTGCTGATAAAGAAAAGAAAAATTCTTTTTTCCTTGGGATTCATTGGTCAACAGATCAGAGGTGAAAGCTTCAGGCTGGCAGCCTAGCCATGTAAATTCCTATGATTTCTGGGCTCAGACATACTGGAGCCTTGCTCATGCTTATCAGTCCCATCAGATTTCAGTGGTGTTTTCTAGTGACCTATGTTCACAGTGTCTCCCAGTGTGAATCCACTACACCCATGTCCACAAGAGAAACGCTTCTTAGAGTAGGGCAAGCATATTACTAGCACTTTATCCAAGGTAAAATCCTGTTCCCACTGCAAAGAGCACCAATACTTTTTCACTGACTTCCATCAGGCTCTAGTAGGGCTTTAAAATCTCTCATTGTTCTGTTCCAAAGACTTTTTAAAAACCACATACTGCTCTAAAGTGGACAAGTCATGTGCACAGAGTTTCAGGCAAAGAGAGAAATGCAGTATTTGAACCAGAGAAGAGAAAGTTACAAGAGATGTGGCAGGACTGGAGAGAATCTATCACTGAGGTCAGGAAATGGAAGCAGGATCTATCTGAGCCTCATCTAAACTACAACTGTGACAGACATCCCTTAAAAAAATCTCACTTAGGCCTGCATATAAATCCAGCTATTTACATGTAAGGCTTGTTTTACTGTCAGCTTTACCCCCTTGTTGCTTCAGAAATGTGGAGCCTCCAAGCAAAACTGTGGCTGGCTGGCTGACAGGCCTAGCTGGAGAAGCCAGCATAATTCAAGAGGACCAAGAGCTGCCAGACTGCACCTTGCCCTCTTGAATAAGATACCCAGCAAAAACTGAGGCTGAGAGAAAACCCGAGTAACTGCAGCAACAACAAAACCCTGCTTAGCACAGACATGCTGAAAGCACTACATAAACATTCTGCACTGCAAAAACCCAGGCTCATCATCATTTCCAACTCTGTATTACAGAGGGGGGACTTCTCAATTTCTGGGAGTGCTTTCACAGACCTCTCACTCTCTGTCTAAATGAAGGGCTTTGGAGTTTATGTACTTACTGTTAAGGCATGAAACAGAAAACAAATATTGTTCCCCGAGAAGCCCAGTCCTGTAATTTTGCTGTAGATAAGAAGGAAGTGCTTTGGAGCAAAATGCCTTGGGCAAACAAGAAAATTGTGTCTGTGCAGAACACAGGAATTATCAATATGTACAGCTAATATGATGCAAGACTTTTTCTCTTCAGTATTGGTAGAGCTTCAGTTTGATGTAAGTCCTTCCACTGTCCCAGCACACTGAGAGGGAAGGTCACTTTGATGCAATCTACTCTGGAATAAAGGTGTTGTGGAGATCCTTATTAACTCCTTTTCAACTTTTTGAAAGCGTGAGATGTCACTTAGATTCTGGCATAGCCTTCAGGAAAAGGCCAGGGGATGCCAGCAGCATCCCCAGCTTTCTAACCTGCAGGCAACCAGAGACACTTAATTTCATGCCTCAGTGTTTTCCTACCATATTGTGAACAAAATTTCTACCCAAAAAGTCCTCTAAACTGGTCAAAGCCTCTCAGTGGTGTTTCAATATAGGTCCCCTAACCCTATTCTTGACCTTTCCGGTGATTGCTTCTCCTGCCTCTCTGCCTCTCCACCAGAACAGCAGAGGCTCTAAGGAAATGACAAAATATCCAATAGCTTCCCACCGGGCGAAACTTTTAATGTGACGCCTTGATAATCATTCTCTACAAATAGCAGGGAGTGGGAAATTGAATGTAAACACAAAGTGCCTAATCTATAAGGTCATTTGTGGGAGCCCTTGCCTGCTAAGAAGAGATGAGATTGATTGCACCAAGGTAAGGCTTGTTTTAAACGAGATGTCTGATGTCCCCAAGCCTGTCTATAAGAAGCGGAGAGCAGTACGTGCCCTCCTCACCATAAAATCTTCCTTATACCATCACCTTTAAATAGAAATCTTGTAAGATAATGTATGATTTTTACTGATGTTTGGCAGTTAAGTGACAATACACCAATTTCTTACCAGTGTAAGTCATACAGGATGCTTTGCTCAGCTCTGTGAGATTCCCTTCCCCTCACTTTATCCCCAAATGTGAAACAACTTCACAACGTAACTTTTTTTTTTTGGTAATTGCCTCCTTAAGCACAGAAAACCACTTTCTTAGTGAATTCTCTTTTTCTAGCTGGACTGCAAAAGCCAACATCAGGAGTCAAACACTTTATAGATGTTCCACACTTCAACAATTTAGTTGAAATACTTACTGCTCTAGCAATGTTTGATACCAAGAGAGGTGCACTGGTACTGGCTGCGTAACTTCAGAAGAGTGAAGAGCAGACAAGTGAAGATCAGAGGAAAAGGTCTGGGAGCAGGAAGAAGAATTAAGGTTTCTGAAAGGTACTGGCTTGGGTCAGCTGAGGTAACACCTTTCAGCTGTGCCATCAGATTCCTACAGAGTCTTGAAAAAGGCACTGTTTCTCTTGTATTTCAGCTCTCTATTTGTAAAACAGGAATAACCTGACTCTAGTCATGCCATGAAGTTAATAATGTAATTTAGAGTAGGTACTTGAATACCAAATCCAACCTGGGAGAAGAAGCCCTGTACAGAATCTGACACAAGGACTGGAGTTTTGACCTGAGTCAGTGACCATCTTGGCAATGGGAGGATAAAACTGAGGTTCATCAGAAAGCAAAAGGAAGGGCAAGTGCATATTGCACTGGCCTGGAGCAGGCAAATGGTGAAACTCTAAGAGAAAGGCTCTCCCACCATGTGCTCTAACAAGAACCAGGAAGTTGCAGTAGCTTTTATAGCAAAAAGCTAACAAGAAAGTCAAAGAACTTGGTTTTTTCAAACCAGTGTTTCCTGGGTCAATTAACTGCAGTTTCAGTCACTGTCTTCTGCCATCAAGCACCTACTTGTGCTTAAATGCAAGCATGAGCAAACAGCTGAGGCTTCAGGAAAGGAGCCACTGAAACATCCCTGTACTATTCATACTATTAAAATGTCAATGAATCCCACAGCAGCTTTAGTGCCTCTTTGTTATAAACAAGAGATCACAAATATGGCAAGTCACTAGGCTCTGCAACTTAAAATTTTTCATGCAAGAGCAAATTCAAATGTTTTCAGCAAACTGCACCTGATTTTGTCTAAACGATTCCTTAGAAGTCCAAGGGAGACACAGGCATTTTATCATTGTTCCATATAAAAGGAATGTTTAGCTTCCTATTATTGCTGGTAGAAGGGGAAAGTTCGCTGCTCTGTAGCCACATGCCACTGCCATGTTCTTATGCACAGCAACAGCTGAATAACTTGTACATCGAGTCCCCACGTTTATTTAAATAAAGTACATTGTAACTAGCTCAGAGACACAGCTTAAAATGTTAAGATGCAGCTGTGCAGTTTCTTGGCTTATTTAGAGAATGAAGCCAATAGCAAAGGCAACTGCTCATTTCAGCTGTGTTGTATGGCACCTGAGCACAGGCACTTCCCAATGAGATGGTCCTAGACCACCTTTAAAAGCCCCTAATCTTGTTCATTTTTAGTGAACCTAGGAATAAAAACTTTAAATATGAATTCCTGGCTTGCTGCTTCTTGTTTCAAAGGAGTTTGAATGCTGCAGCAAATGTGGGAAAAGGGCTGGGTAAAACTAGGCAGGTAAATAAAATCAATTGCATATTCAAAAGTCTGACACTGAAAAGTAATTACCACATTATTAAGTCAATTCTTCCTGAGCATTATGCATTTGGAGTGACAAAAGCCTCACCAGCAGCATGCTGAAGGAATTCCAGGTGAGTGAACACTGAAGTGCATGTTTTTTGTGACATACCTAATTAAGCAGCATTCAGGATAAATTTAATGCTGATTCCACAGAAGGACCCCTTTGTTTACATACAAATAGGCTCTTCTTCAGATTTTCAAGTTGGTTGGGAAAAAAAATGATACTAACATCCTCAAAAGCAGGGACACCAGCAAAGCTGGTGCCACTGTCATCTAACAGTGCTGTTTCTTTTCCAGAATGAAACTCCCTTTGGAGCAGATTTTCTTCATATACTTGCTTCAAAGATGACTGACTGACACAAAAGACTTTCTGTTCCCTTTCTCCAGTTATATATCCCAGCAATGTCCCTCTGTCTTCACACATCAGATCTCACAACCTGTCCTCAAAGCCCTACCCTCCTTCCTGGGCCACCCCTCCTCTCTCCTGAATCGTCTCTCCCCAGACATGGTCCTGTAAGAGTCACTCCTTTCCTGCATGCCCCAGTAAATGGCAATTCTGCCTCGATCTCCAGTGGCTACAGCACCACACCTGTGCCAGGGTGTAAAGAATCCTCTGAGCTACACTCATGTTTTGAAATCCCAGGTACACTGAACCCAGACCAGCGAGGGAAATGCTCCTTCTTTCAACACCTATGCTTGTGTTGAAGATATTCCCAGGATATCTGTATTCAGCCTCTTGGCCTTTTTTATTTTCTTTTTAAAAATAGATAATCACTTTCATTTGTCCTCAATAGCCATCAGTATAACCAGAGATAAGTAAATTGGGGAGGATGCTAATTAACATGATACATGCTGTTGAGCCTTTGTTTGCCAAGAGACATGAAAGGTGGGTTGCATTTGTGTCTCAAGTGCTAACAACCTGTTATCTCCAGCTACACAGACCCTCCAAAAAAGTGCCAAAACCTCCCCAGACACCTAGGGAATACACATGTCAATAGAGCCTGAGATCCAATTAGTTGCCACAAAGGCTTCAGGACTGCAGAGGCAAATCAAAGCAGGGAACAAGGCACTTCCCTTGCAGGAACTAATGACCGTGTGCTCATGCATTAGGCAGAACAGCGACACTGGACACAGACTCCTTCAGACGCTGAGAACTGGGAACAGGGAAGCAGCAGTTGACTCACAGAGAGTAAGGACTTGGCCATTTGCCCATTGAGCTGTTTGCCACAGCCATCCCATGGGATCAAACCTTGCTTCAGTTATTTACAGTACCCATTCACTTAGCTTAAAGGTGAATGAGACAAAGTTCAAATAAGAGAGACCACTATTAAAATATCACAGGAGGAGGGATAACAAAGGCAGACCATGGCCTATGCTCCCACTGTGGCAAGAGATGATAAACAAGTCCCACATACCATGTAGGTGTGGGCTACCTGCAAATCCATTTATCCACGTAGTTCAAGTTAATTTCCCCTTAAATACATGACTTTGGGAGGAAAATATAGGCCAAAATACAGATTTGGCCACTGCCATAAGGCAAATACATCTCTGCAAAAGTCAAAATGACGACACCCTCTCTGTATCAGGCCTCTGGTATCACCTGAGCCTTGCTGGGGCCGTGGGAAGGGCTTGCAAGCTCCAGTGGTTCATCACAGGCATCAGCATTGCCACCTCTTGGTATCAGAGCTGTTCTGCTGAACACAGAGATGGGTTCCACCAGCAACCAGTGACCACCAGGGAAGCTGTACAGCCTGTGGGGCAGAGGGCTGGCTAAATCGTGTCCTCAAGGGTGCAAATTTCCTGATTCCTTTGAGCAAGCGGTAAAAACGTTGCACTGATAAACCACCCTTCTCTGGGCTGGAACTAAAAGACCCATTAAAAACCAAACCAAAACCCACTGAAGGGTTAAAATTTGTTACTCTGCCTGGAGAAACTTGTCTGGAAAAAGTGATTCTGTGGAAACAGATTGAAAGAACTGTTCTTCCTAGATCCAGGGAATGTTAATCCTTAGGGGAAAGTGAGGTTTGCACACAGCCTGCTTTATTATTCTTAAGATAAGCTTTCTCTGAAATTAACTCATTTTAAATAAATAATGCTGTGAGCTGAACTACCATTACCTTTGGAGGAAACAGAGCAGCAGGCCTGAAAGTGGAAGTGCAGGATGCATGTCTGACAGAGAGGGTGGCACAAACCCCAGATCCAGGGAAGAGACAGAGGGCTCTGCAGGAACAGGCAACTACTTGGCAGAAACTCAGCAAGACCACCAAAGGGTTGCCTGGCCAAACACCTGAGATGGTGATGATCTCCTAACCTATATTTTCTTCCTTGAAAACACATAATTTTCTTCCAATCACATAGACATGTGTACTTGCAAGAATCAAAGGACATGCTAAATGCCAGCTCCTTAGGTAGTAGAAATCTGCCTGACTCCACCAAAATCCATGGAGTTGCTTACATTTCCAGCAAGTTGGCATTGTCATGTGGTGTCTCCAGTGGCTCAAATCCATGTTTTTATTAGGGTACAAGCTTGTAAACCATCCCCTCTCCAAAACAACATCCCTGACCTTCCACCACTGGAATTACTGATTTTAATCCTCAGGTAAGCTTTTCAGTGAAGGTATTATACATTGGTAACCAAAATGTCTCGGAAAGCTAAATAACAACAGCAAGAGAAGTGAATAACTGCTATTAAATGCCTCCCTTGTTTTAATGAAACAAGCAATTGTAGCTCTTCAACACACTTCACTGAAAACAGATTTTATTGTGAATGGAATGATTTGGGACTCAGTCACTGCAAATGAATAAACTACATGGAGACTGCTTTCCATAATAACAGAAAAGAAGCAAATAAACAAACTGCCAGTCACAATTATATGGCACAAAATGCAAGTTTCCAACATACTCTCTACTTCTAATCATGTCAGAACAAAGCCACGTATCTCACTGGAAGTCACATGGGTTGAATGGAGAAGGAAATATGGTTGTTACCATAAGTATGTTAAACAGAGATAAGTGCCAGTACCTTCACTGAGTGAGATGTTGGAGGACCGCAGTATTTCCATACAGAACAGAATTATATATGCTGTTTTTTCACACAAAAAAATGGCATTTATCAAACTAACAGCAGACACCCTGCAAAATGGCAGCTAAGGTCAATAAAAGGAGAAATCGGAATCTTGAAGAAAGGTTCACCTCAAACTCCTGCTACCTGAGGAGCCCTCCTGTATTGCAGGGTGTGACACACGCACGTACTGGTGCCTAATCCAGCTGCAGACTGGGGAGAGGTTTGGCTCCCTTCCCAGACCCTGCTGGGGTGAGCAGGGGAGCACAGCAGCAGAATCAGGCTCTGTGGCAGATACAGTGTTTCAAACCACCCAGGGCACATGCCAATTTATTTCTAATTGCATAACGATGTCAACATGACACACAGAGTGTGTATCTAGACATCAGTGGCCATCCACTCCCCACCAGCAGTATCGAGTCAGAAGAAACTGAGTCAACTCAGTTCCTCAACTACCTGTTGGTCCTTAAGGAAAGGAAGGGACATTCAAGACTGTCAGCTGGAACAGTCAACAAAAGGCAGTATTAAAAAATGTGAATACTTTTCATGTGAGCAGCAAGGGACACATTCAAGATTATGATTTGAACCACCCTCACCCAACCCTACAAAAACAAACATTGGTAAGCATTTGACAATCTGACCTTGACAGGCAGGGCCATGCAAACTTCATGAAGTTCAACAAGGACAGGTCAAACCTTTCCTGCTCCCTGGGAACAGGGCAATCCCAAAACCAAATTCAGGCAGGGTGGAGAATGGATTGAGAATGGCCCTGAAGAAAAGGATTTGGGGGTGTTGGTGGATGAGAAGCTTGACAAGACCAATAAGCCCAGAAAGCCAATCATGTCCTGGGCTGCATCACGAGAAACGTGGCCAGCAAGTGAGGGAGATGATTCTTCCCCTCTACCCTGCTTCTGGTTAAACATTACCTGGAGTGCTGCATCCAGCTCTGAGGCCTCCAGCACAAAAAGGCAACGACCTCTTGGAATAAGTCCAGAGAAGGGCCACAAAGATGATCAGAAGGATGGAGTACCTCTTCTATGAGAAGAGGCTGAAAGAGCTGAAATTGTTCAGCTTGGAGAAGTCTCCAGGGAGAGCTTATAGCACCTTCCAGCTGGAGAGGGACTTTTTACAAAGGCCTGCAGTGACAGCACAAGGGGAATGGCATCAAACTGAAAGAGGGCAGGTTTAGATTACATATTAGGAAGAAAATCTTTGCTGTGAGGGTGGCGAGGCACTGGAACAGCTTGCCCAGAGAAGATGTGGCTGCCTCATCCCTGCAAGAGTTCAAGGCCAGGTTGGATGGGCTCTGAGCAACCTGGTCTAGTGGAAGGTGTCCTTGCCCATGGCAGGGGAATTGGAACTAGATGATCCTTAGAGTCCCTTCCAACCTAAACCAATCTATGATTATTTGATCACATACCACATGTAGCTGGACTAGAGTCAAGCAGTGACTCCCCGGTGAAAGGGGATGTTTCTGTTACGACAGAGATGACTTCTACTACGAATTCAAAGGAACCACCAAGTAGGAAAAAGGAAGGAAATCTGGAAAATTGGTCCCTCTTAGCCCGCCTACCTTACAAGAACTGAACAAGGTCACATCTGAAAGTATGGAGAGTTGTTTACAATAATCAAGACTTAATCAAATAACTGCTGGCAACCACTTTTAATCAGTTTTAAACACAAGCTGCATCTCAATCAGGACCTTTAAAGGGCTTAACTCCACTGGGTACTTTCACCTTGTCTCAACTGACTGCCAGTCACCTAGAGGTCACTGACACATTTGCAAAGGTTAGTTTGGACAATCTCCACACACCTCTAGTTTGCTGCTGAGATCAAACTACAGTAATATTAGCTTGGCTCAAGTGTGGAGCTGGTGTCCAGAACTGCCTTTAAAAATGTGAAAATCTTCTGAAGCTTTCTGTCAATCAACTACAGCTCAACCCACCCCACACAGTTAATACAAGCCTATGGGGTATGGGCCGTATCCTTCTATCAGCCTGCTACGCCAATCCATCTTCTTTCTCTTCCACTGATGCCTAAGGGGGTTTTGATTTTTTGATTTTTAATTTTATAGATTTTAGAAGTAATTGTAGTAGAATGTAGATTTTAGTGTATTTCTAGTAGCTTAAGTTCAATGTTATGA
This sequence comes from Myrmophylax atrothorax, assembly GCA_026770055.1. Taxonomy (NCBI): domain Eukaryota; kingdom Metazoa; phylum Chordata; class Aves; order Passeriformes; family Thamnophilidae; genus Myrmophylax; species Myrmophylax atrothorax. The sequence continues at coordinate 17,028,709 of JAOXXN010000065.1, forward strand.
ATACTAACTCATACCCCATATCTATCCCTCAAAATTCCTATAGCTGTTTAGACTTCTTTTCAGCATAGAAGGCTGAATAGTATCTCAAAGCCTGTGCGATGAGAGATAACACAGGCACACTGATTTCAAAGCCCAGAACACTGGAAGGCCTCCAAAATCCCTATGTGCTATAAGGAAGAGAAGGATGATGAAGAGAGGGTCCAAGTCTCCCTCATACTCAATTCCTGACGGGGCTGGACCAAGGGGATGGGTGAACAGAGGATTGGATGGACATTATTATAGAAATCATGAAACCAGGGTTTGAGGCACGTGTGTCAATATGTATTCCTTAAGGCCCTAGGCCTGGAAATTAAAGGAGCTTTGTTTTTCATCTTATCGTATACCAAGTTAGCCTGGAGTCCTGTTTTTTGCAGTCTCTCAAGGCATCACTCAAAATGTCAAGTTTTAAAAGTTTCTGTCAGGAACAAAACCACTATTCTTGCTATTTTCTTTTAATTTTGGTTGTAGCTTACACCTGCTCTGCTGTCATACAATCAACTTCACCCAATATACAAGCCTTGTAGAAGAGGACCTGTGTTTTTCACACATATGCTGTGTTTAATCTAAGGACCTGACACGAGTTTCTGCCATATGCAAGCACCCCTTCTAGAAATGGCATCAAGGTCCTGGAAGTAATCCAGGCAGACTGAGCAACCGTCAGTGATGACCTATTTTGTGCAGAAAAACAGTCTCTGTCAGAAGGGTGAGTTATCCCTCAGAGAGGAACAGAAACCAAAGTGAAAGGTTAAATCTGCCACATGTGACAATGGTCTCAAGAACACCTCTGAGGATGTTCCTCAGCTGCCTCTGGCTTGTTTTGAATTTATAGTTCATGCTTCTACTTTTCAAAATGAGCCCCTTTTTCCTAATTAAAATGCTGACTTTTTGCCAAAGAGAAGCACTGATCCCAAGTCTCTTCTTAAAACTGGAAACTGCCTGCTCCATCTCATTCCCCTTGGATTCCCTGGTATTCAGTAATACTGCCTGTGATAGCTACATGACATTTTTCTCCATGGGGCATTCACATGGTCTCTCCATTCACCTAAATTTAGTGAGTTTGACACCTCTAAAGAACTCAAATTTGAATGAAATTTGCTGTCAGTGTCAAGGCCTATGGGGCACAAGAGAAAAAAAGTCATTGCAGCCACACTAAATGTATTTTAAAAAGTAAAATTTACAAATAAGAGACACTATTAAAAATAGGGGATTAATTAGTGGAGGGTTTAGTGGGTTCTTGACCAAAAGTTTTTTTGGTTTTTTTGTAATGCTAAGGAAGGAAGTGTAAAAATCACTGCTAAAGAAATATTGTAGATAACACACAAAGCTTGCTGTGCATTAAATAATCTGCTGATATCACTTGGCCTGCTTGGTTATAGAGCCTTGTGGCTCATCCAGCCAAAACCCCAAAAAGATGTGTGAGAACAAAGACATCAGGTCACACTACAAGACTGGAAAGCAGGAAATCTGTGGAAGGACTGAGGAAATGGAGATGGACATGCTCTGAGGGAACACTTCCAACCCACAGAGGAAACAGTCGTGGGTTTATTCAGCATAAGCTGTACAGGATTGTGTTGTAACATTACCTCTGCAGTGCAGAACTGATATCCATGTTTTCAAAAATCTACTGAAAATTTGAAAAAATTCTCAAGCAGACCTACAAGAAAAAGCCATCACGAGAAGTGTGCTTTACTTTACATGACTAACATTCTTGGAGAAACTAAATACACTGACAAGGTTAAAAAGCAGCTTAATTGCAGTCTTCAGGTACCTACATGGGGCAGCAATTCTCAACAGTAGACAGCACTCTATTCTTCCACAAAAAGACATAATGAGAGTTAATGGTTAGAACTTTAAGCTAGACAAATACAAGATAGAAAAAAGGCATAATTTTAACCATGAAGAAAAAATAAATCCTTGGAACAAATTATTGAGGAACGAGACACAGTCAATGATGTCTTTAAATCAAGGCTCAAGAATTTTTCAAAATTATAACTCATATGTAGTTAGTTTGATGACAAGAATACTGATTGAAACACTATAGATCATAGAGGACTGTAACAGTTTCATCTGGTCTTAACATTTACAGGTCTTTCCAGAAGGCTACAAGTTTTCCAGGTATAGGGACTTATGCCAGATTATGTCACCTTTGCCCTGCACTTTGATCTTTGCTTCAAATCCATCCTGAAAGAACAGTTGACATAAAGCATACCAGTCTATCTAGCACATCCCATCCTGGGGACTCAGGCACTGCTCTATTTCAACTGACACTTGTGATCTGGGGGCATAAACGCTCTTAAATTACAACCTGAGTTCTCTGCATGAGCTCTCTGTCTGCCAAATCTACATCTCCTTGCCCATGTCAGCACTCAGAAGTGCTGCTGACTGTGTGACTAAGCAAGGGTCCTCTGGGAACCGTGTCATCCCAGTTACAGAGGCCAGCTGCTCCAGTCACCATCCACATGCAGCATCATCTGCCCTGCAGCACATTCAGCGCATTCGTCTTAGAGGCTGCTTTTCCGTGGGCTTCCCCTGGCTACAGTGGGAGAGCCCACATGCCATCACCACCCGCTCCTGTGGCTACACAGGATGGGGAAAGCCAAAGGAGTCACAGGTGAGCAGCCCTAAGATGTGTTCCATTAACTCCTCTCGTACAGGCAAACACATTTTAGTCCCTCTGACATAAAGCCAGGACTCCTAGATAAACAGCAAAAAGTGACTTCACTCTAACATTCAGTGATCAATGCCCCATGATTATTTTGTCAGTTCAAACAGTTCAGTTCTTTTGGTTCTTTTAATTTTTCTTTTAATTACCTGTCCTGCCAGATACTTCTCTGAGATATTGCAGCACTGGCTTGGCAGGCTGCAGCATCGCCAAGACCAACTCCGGTCCATACTCATTAATACTCAGCAAGTCAGGCCATCTGGCTTGAATCCCATGGGCAAGAAATACGTGGACAAGGTTGTGCTGAACACAGTGCAGCTGCAAAGGCCACTCACACCCACAGACACAGCACTGTTTGCCCGTCACTCACCATTGCTGCTTTAGTTTTGCAAGATCTTTCTCCTAGAAAAGGACCCCATGTGTGGCCCTGCTATTCGTAACCCCGTTAACTTTTTTTCTGAAAAATTTCCATCATCTAAACTGTAACCACTTCAGAAAACATTGCCCCTGATTACTTGCAGTGACACTGCCCGCCATTCATGACCCAAAGAACAGTAAAAGCACATGTTCTCTCAGATGTGACGGACATGCTTTCATATTTATATCAAACCTTACTGTATATAGACCTGGATCAATAGTAATAAATCTCCTATGGGAATATCAAAGATGCTTGGAGCTGGGATCACAATTTTCCTTACAGGATCCTGAAAACAACAGCAGAGGCCCCCACATGTTGTTGCAGTGAAGATAAAATGTATACATACCAAAGTGCAAAGTGCAGGGGTTTGTGCCACGTGAAATTTTTTTTTGTACTGGAAGGCTGTGAGGAGTTCACAATGATGTTTATAAATGCTGGAAAAGGCAGTTTTAGCAAGAATGAAAATCTATATGAGACCTGTTCAGCTGTTTTTTCATTATTCACTATTGATCATTTTCCTTTAATACATTATTTTTCTTTTTGTCAGGGGAACTCAAAACACCCTTTTTGTTCAGGATGACAAACTGCAGAACCTAAATATGAAATAGTAAAAGGTTTAAGAGAATGCTTTTTGAAAAACCTTTAACTAACAAAAAAATCTCGACAAACCCCCCAAACTAACCCAGCAGCATGAAATAAATTGCAGGCTGGGATTAGCCTGCACATGAGTCACTTAATCCAAGGGAGCAGTCTTGTACTTCTACCAGTATTACCAGCTTCTGGGATACTTTGAGAAGTCACATCATACTTGCATGAGAGGTTCTAAAACACTGCAGATACTGAATCCAGCTGATATAGCTGAGAATTTTGGCTTTTATTAAAAAGGGATTTATTACAAAATGTTGAGGCTTCCTGGTTTAGGCTTATGCTAAAAGCTTTAAAATATTAAAAGGCAAAAGGCAATCCCCTTCCCCCCAAATTACTAAGAAGGAAGAGTTGTATTTGTCATTCTGCCTCACTGCCAATGTAATCTTGGATGATTTCATCCAGTGAAGGTTGGCAGTTTATCAGCCCTGGTAAAGCTCTGGCATAGCTCCATGGGATGATGACAGGACTATTTAACATATGTTGCTGACATTTAGGCTGTTCATACTAGTTCAGAATCTAACAAAATAATAAGTACTGGATATACACTGCCTTCACCTGAGCGTCAAAAATGCACTTACAATAAAGACATTTCCTTCTTATGATACACCTGTGCTTGTTTTTTGGGGTTTTTCCTTCCCAATCAGATTCTATTTAAATCTCATTTTTCTACAAAGCACAGCCACTTTTACAAGAGACAGCAACCACATCCTCTGAGACTGCTGTGTCCCTCTGGGACTGACAGAAGCTCTCCAGTGGTCATAAAGGAACTGCTTGACTAAGCAACAACCTGACAACAGCTGGAGAAGTCTTTGCTATGCCAACTTTCACCTTCTTGGGTTTGACTGCTGTAAAATGCAATAATCAAAAAATTGTTGGAATCTCTTTCTCTATGACATGATTTCAAAAACAGAAAAGAAAGTTACAGGATCAGTTTTTTCCCTACTACTGAACTTCTTTAATAAGCAAAGGCTTATTAGAAAGGACCACAATAGCACCACAGAAAGTCTTGAGACAGGGACTGGATTCCAATTGTTCTGAAACTACAAAGCCACAACCCCCAGTGCTTTCACTGAGCACAGAAGTCTCTACAAGAAACAGTCAAGAGTCACAAGTGCTGTAAACTTGAGGCCTAGTGACGAAGAACAGGATCCATATTGCCAAAGGGAATGTCTCATCATTTAGAGAAACAAGTTGTTGATGGACAAATGTGCCACAAACAATCTAATCTTGGAAACAGAGTTGAAACAATGCAAATCAGAAGTAATGGATATTCAGGTTTTACATAAAGCAGCTTTGCAGATGAAAAATGACACCCAGCATACATGGACTAAATGAGTGAGACTGAAGCAAGTTTCAATTACTTAACCTGTTCTGCTCACCATTCTCTCTACAACATGAACAGGACAATAAACATGCTTAGATTAATCAGCCAGGGCTGAGTTATCTCCCATGCAGACACATGAGAAAGAAAAATAAAATAATCTAACAAATTAGACAAAAAAAATAGAAAACTGTGAAAGCTGGGTATTCACTGGATAACTGTTTTACCACAAATACATGAGGGAGCAGAACCCACCATAATTTCTGAAACAACCAATGTAAATGTTAGTAATGGAAAAGAAGCACCAGAAGTTCTCCTGCTTCTTGGCTGTATCGGAAAGACTTTTAGTTTTGGTCTGTAAAACCATAGCTCCCATCACCAAATTTAGTTTCAATATTTAAAACTGTAGCACCCATCACCAGTTTGGAGACTGACTGATTCAGAAACATGCTGACTACCACTGTGTTACCACGCAGCTCAGAGAGAATCACCAAATCTAAATAAAGTGTATAGGCAAGATTATTGATGCATTAGAAGTAATCTCCATCCATGCCCCTTTTTTTGGGGGAGGGCTTAAAATACTTTTAACCACTCTTATCTCTTTGGATTTGAGGGAAAAGAAAGGACAGAATCAATAGGATAACCACGGTTCTTTTGGCTATTTACATAGATTTACAACCATTTGCAAATTGCATTAAATATCCTGAATTTAGGACAGGAAACTTTTAATTTTCTTTCACAGATCTAATTAACTAAATGAATATGCTCCAAGCAACAGCAAATTCCCCACATGCATTTTTGAGAAAAGTGATTCTCTTTCTCATGAAACTGCAAACCAGCACCAGGCATCCTCTCCTACACAGGCAAAGTGGGGGCCAAAAGGCCTTTTAAGTCTGCAAAGGACACTTGGGGCTATGAAAATAGAACCCCATTTAGAAATACAATTGCTGAGAGCTTCAGAGTAGCATTTTTGTCCACAGCAGACAAGCAGTCTGAGCAGTTTGGTAATGAGGACACAAGATTGGGAAGTGGGATTAGAAACCATCACTCAGATCAATGTTAACAACAGGCCAGAAGCAGACTGGCACCCACAACAGGTAGTTACAGCAGAGATTAATTTTTTTTCTGCAGGAGCATGTCACCCACCTCACTATGCACCACTAAGAGAAAGCTCTGGCAGCAAGACACACATTGCTATTCGCTTTTAAAAAAATTGTAATAATGCCTACAGAACCACCTCTGTTTTGCTCTGATACATAATTTATAGAGCGGAGGGAAATGCCACCCTTGAAATTACTTTGGCCCTGTAGTTTTTAACTGTCAGAGATGATTTCTTGGGGATCTAATTCATGATTTGCAGGCTTCATTAAGTTTTCGCAAGTAATTTTAAACTTAAATCACCATTGGCAAATCCATCATTTATTGATAGAAACATTAGGACTCTAATGCAGTGTGACTTGTGATGAAACATGATAGGAAGGGATGAGGCTGGAAAAATGTGCTCCTTTTTGCCATAAAAGGCCATTTTGTCAGGAAAAAAACCTCACACAGGTAAAAAATTAGTTTTTGTCTCCCCTGCCATGTCAGGCCATCTAAGAAGAGTTTTCTAAGTTGTTAAAATTATCTTTTGAAACTTAGGTAAGGGAATAGAAGCTAAACTCAAGAACAAGTGAAAGTACTAAGTCTTCTGTTTTCTTCTTGTTTACAGAGATATTACAAAGGTGGAGTGCAGCAGAACTCCATTCTCTGAAAGACAAGAGAATAAACAAAAGCATGCCAAAGCAAGTAAAGCACAACAGAGAAACCCAGATATCTGTTTTAAATTTAATCCTCACCAAGCTGAATCCCATGACTCTGTCCCATTGTTCTCCTAGTCCAGCGATTACGATATCTGGTCTCACATTTTGAACAGATGTGATAAATAATGCATTTCACATATGAAGTGACATCAGTGCAGCTCCCAAAGAAAACACAACTCCTAATGAGGTGCAAAGCACTGTTGTCACAGAAAGGTGGGTGATGCACAAGTAGAAGTCCCTGCATCTTCTTGCCCATGGCAGAGTGAGGCTGTGCCACAGCAAGAGTTAACGATGTAAACTCTAAGTAAATGGCAAAGAAAGCTCCACTGCAATCAGATGTGAGCACGATGAAATTACCAAGTTCATGGACTCTGCCCACAGAAAGAAGATGAAAAAGAGCCAGAGCTCCCTACAGTGCAAGCACTATGCAACAGCATGCAAAATTAGAAATATCTGGTACAACTTAAAAAAAGAGGATAATGTGTTTCTCTGCCTGGGAGATGCTCTCTGACTTCAGAGAAGTTATTTCACTCAAACAGAGATCATGAAATGACAGGCTAGTTCCTAAGCCAGAGTTTACCTACTCTAGAACAACCACCCTCATCACTTTGAGCTGTGTTGGTATTTGTAGTGGTTTTAGCTAGGCCTCAAAGTAGCAGGCTCAGAGAATCTATGTGCATTGGGAGACAGCTGTCACCTGACTGGGTAACCAAGGAAACATTTCATACCAGATGATGCAAACCTAAGATATGTGTGCAGCAGTGGGAGGTGTCTTAGTCAGTTCCACCATGGCTGAAGTACAGAGAGGACGTGCTAAAGTTGTTCTGCTCTGTTAGGCCCTGCTCCTGCTGCTGCTACATCATATTTTGTTTTAGTTTCAGGGAAGTAGAAATATTTTGTTGCTATACTTTATCTTTCTTGCAGAGTGTCTTTTAGAGTGCTTATGAATCTAGAGTAAAAGACTTTGTATTAACTGGGGAGTGGGAGGTTATTTCTTGTTATATATAACGTGTAAGTGTGTGTTATACTGTATTTTTCTCTTAATTTTCGCTTTTCTGTATAAATACATATAGTTAGTTTCAGCATAAACCTGGTTTGGAGGGTTTTTTTTCCTCTCCTTCTTTTTCTCTTGGCTGGTTGGGGGGTGGGGGCGGGGAACACATTTTCTCTGTACTTGGGCAGTTAGCATTTTGCCAGCTCAACCCAAGACAGTATTTTCGTGACTTTCTCATTTATTTTTAAATATAAATAATGAATAAGAATATATGAGAAGAAGCATATTAAATAAGCTGCCTGTAATGCATTTTAAAAAACCTGCTACTTCTTTTTTTAGATCTAAATTAAATGCAAAGTAAGCACCTCTTGAATGCTTGTGGCTAAATTTACCACTGGGAACTTAATGGGTGTGCTGATGAAACATTTACATCCACCTGCTTTGGCCATAAACAGAGAAAATTTGCACATCCAATACATTTAGCTTTACATCCAGCTTCTCCTCTGCAATATGACTGCCTACCTAATAAGTGCAAATGAAAGATTAAATGGGAAAAACCGGCAAGCTTCAAAGTCTGGACTTTTTTAAAAAAAAAAACCCAAACATTTTCAGACAGTGGCCACCACATACAAGCTGAGATTTATAAACTTCTGCCATTCATATTTCAATTCTGTTTCAATAAATGCCATTATGAAGTTTTCAGACTAGCAATAAAAAAGCTATTAAAGTGTTTCCTCCACGTTAATCAATTCAATATGGGGATTGCAATGTTAACACTTCTTTACGTTACTGCCTTCATCATTTCTCATTCTTTCAATATATAAAATAAACAAAGGGGTTTTGGATTCCTTATAGATTCATTTTTATCTCAAAGTGAAAGCTGTGCAAGATTTGTGGCTTCAGAGTCATAGCTGGTGATAAGCTTTTCCTTCCTTCCTCTTCCCAAACTAAATATATAAAGAGACTTTAACAAAATTAATTGTAGCGTTCATGAATTTCTATGCTTGTGTAATTCATTTCCTTGCAGATAGCAAAGCAAAAGGGGATTGTCTTGCTGCCAAGGTTACAGGATTCATGAGCAAGCCTGCTCACAAGTAATAGGGAATAAGTAAAGAATCTCCCTCATCACTCCTTTCACTGGGGGTGAGCTTTTAATTGCATTAAATTATTTGGGCCCATCGGACTGAGGGACAGACAGGGAACAAATGCTGCCAGGAAAGTCCTGAACAGCCATTTCTGCCACAACTTGTGTAATGTTTGGAAAAAAACATTACTCGAACCTTGGGGACCAATCATATTCATACTCATCTCTACCAAAGTGTATAGCCCCTCACTCAACACTTTGACCCAGGCACAGTGCAGAAAAGGCAAAGCAAAGTCTGTGCTCCCTAAGAAAATGGCAGTAGCATAAAACCTTCACTTTCCCCAACCTAATCCTACTGCCCATAGTTGTGACTGTACAGGTCAGAAGAGGGAACTCATCTCTGGTAAGGACCATAAACGAAGCCCCTGTGGGGAAGGTGAAGCCACAGAGCATGGTGGGGTCAATCTGAGTGTTTCTTCTCTTGTTCCAAAACAACAAATTTGATTTCAGGTGCCAAATATACTTCTTGCAAGAAATAGCTTTATTTGCAGGAAAAGACCTTTACAGTCACCCTTTCCAAATGCTAAGGCCCCTCCTGTATATTCTGAGATAGTCCAGGTCTGGGAAGGGATACCGATACATCCAGAAAGCATGGAACATTTCCTAAGTTTTCCTGGATTTTTAAGTTAGAGAGTGGATGGACAATTTAACTTCGTACTTCATAGAACACAGTTCATCTTTCATTTCCCACTCTGCTGACATAAAAGATTTGTTTAATTTGTTCTTCCATTTCAGCTTGCAATGGAGGACCAGTTAAGTTGCTAGTTCCTGATAAAACAAAGGAAGCGATCCAAACCTATATGCTTAATAGTATGAATGCATCTTTACCCTCCATATAAAACCCTATTCCAAGGGAATATGAGAAGCTCAGTACTGTGGCCACAAGACAAAAAAAAGAGAAGGTAAAGATTCGTTCTTACCCAAGGAATTCTTCCCTTGTGAAGTGAGTTGCTGTGGCAGACAGTGACTGAACCTGTCTCACCACTGTACTGTTGTTCAGGGTCACTCTACCTCAGAGACGATTTGCAGATATGAGAGGGATTTGGGGCATTCCAAATCCTGGCA
>JAOXXN010000065.1:17045369-17062265 GCA_026770055.1 Myrmophylax atrothorax
GATAAACTTGAAGGTCTTTTAAAAACAAAACAAACGGAACCTTAATTGGAAAATACACCATTAACCACACAGGCTGCCCAGAAAACATTGCACACATACATACACATATATATATGTATATATATACACACACATATATATAAATATATATATATGTATATATATACACACACATATATATAAATATATATATACTTATATATATCTCAAGACTTGCATTCTCTGAAGCTTGTTAAGCTAATACAGCACATCCCTGCAGTCATACCAGGGAGAGTTAAAATTGGCCTTGTCCTCTTGAGAGCCTTCTCTGCATGCCAACAAGTGCAAACACCACCCATGCAGATACTGTTCTGAAATTCCCCCAGCCTTGAACAGCATCAGGAACAACTGTGTTCACTGTGGCAAGGGAGGATATACAGACCCAGTAAGTTCTACCACCACTCGAGTTTCTACAGCAAGAAGCTTTAAAATCTGTGATGAGGTGATGGTGTAGGAAAAGTCAAATTGATGATGGAGAAACAGTGGAAGGAAAGGCAGGCCATCTGCCATCCGACTGTAGAGTGGTATAGTAACCAACCATTCTGCCAGTTTTGCAGGATTTTCCACAGCCTGTTGTTTTCCAATAACTTAAGATCATCTCTAAACTGCATACAATTTAGATGATCTTGTCCCTTCACTTTAGCCTCCATTTCCAAGAACATTACCATCTCCTCTGTGTGTGCTGTGGACAGCCCTGCAGGCTATGCTGACTGGGAACATGAGGCATTTCGCTATCCAAGGAGACACCCTGTTTGCTGAAGTTCTGTCAAAGGCAAACTTGGAAAACTTTTAAGCTCCCTTGATGGAAGCTCAGTGAAGACAATCTTCTGCAGCGGACTTGAACTAAACCTTCCATATGAATAATTTCTTTAGTTTTTGTGAATCCCTTCCTCATACGGGTGAGCAGCTCAGCAGGATCAAATCATTTCAGTGAGCAACTGTGCATGAGTGCAGCAGGGGGAAGAGAGTCCGGTTTTCCACTTTTTAAAGCCAGATGTGAGGGAGGTTGTGAGGACAGCTATACCTGAAATCGTATCCACTACATTACAGTCTGCTGTCTCAGTATGAGATAAGAAAAAACATCCATCAGGAGTTACAATAATTTTCAAATTTTTTTGAGAAACAAAGCAAGAAATGCGTCAATATACAGACTATATTTTTTAAAACCTAGCAGTAAAACTATAGAGGAGTTCACTGCAATTTGCTGCAACATGGAAAAGAAGAACATTTTCACACATCTCATGAGAAACAGAAGTAGCCATTATTTTTCAATCCTCTGTGGACCATTCTGTGGGCCATTTTCAACACAGCTAAGCAGGCATGGAATTTAGGCTGTAATTTTCACAGGGACCCCAAGTGAGTTAATGGCCTAATCTTTACTGAAAATTCTCATTCTAACTGAGTTGCCAATAGCAGTAACTGCTGCCAAAATGAAATATCATAGTCAGTGATCCTTCAGTGCTTTTGTTCCTTCCTTGTTTATGTTACTCAGTTTGACATTTAAAAAGAGAAAAAACTCACAAAACACAATGCCCCCCCTCACATTATTTAGTTACATTATTCCATTTGTGGACATTAAATAGCTGTGCCTGTAAATCATACAACATGCAGGCATCTCAATAAACCTACTGAAAAAAATCATGTTACAGCTGAAAAAAAATAAAGACTTTTTTCCCCTGTGCCTCCAGGAGAATCATCACAGTAAAAAAGAAATACAGATTCAAAAACCAGAAGGATTATACAAGTTAGAACTGGTACAAGACTGTGAATTTTATTAGCATAATTTATATTCTAACAGGATCTAATCTGGTATTGAGAAATAAAAGTATCCAGCCTCTGACAGGAAAGGGCTCTGCTGCTTTATCACAATAAAATTAAGGTTAACCCTATCAGTACTTCATTGATCTCTTATAAATACATAGAGAGCCTTATACAGAAATGACAAACTTATTAAAATGTCAAATGCTGCTCTGTATTAATGGAATCAAAATAAAACATACTGAAGAGAATATTCCAGCTATAGATGGGGAGCCATTCACATCACCATTTACATGACTCTAACAATGTTACTGATGTTTGGACTGTTTCAAATGGGGCATAAACGCAGTCTGAAAAAATACTGCACTCCAGAGTGATAACAACCTGCCTTAGTTCTCATAAACACAAAAATTACATTCAATATCACCATCTCTTGAGCTGATACTTCTGACCTTGTAAAAATACAAGCTACACTTTGGCAACTTGCATATGAACATCCATAAATGCCCACAGGAGCTTCCAAGTCCCTCAGGCGCTCACTTTTTTGCCAAAGAGAGTCTGTGAACCAGTCACTGCTGCTTTGGAAACAGCCAGAACGAAATAAAAGGCCTGTATGTTTTGCTGACAACCATCCCACAGGAATCCGTTTCATCACAGCCCACATTCACTTCTACAGAAGTCAAGAGACTCATATTTTGCAACATGACTAGTCAGTACAGTAGAAGGAATAGTGAACAAGGTGTGAACTCAGGCTCTGGCAAAGAGATCCAGAGTTCAGCTTCACAAAGCAAGGCATTACAGCTTTTCCTTCCTACATTGTGGATTCCTGAGATTTCTCCAAGTCCCTCTCTTTACAATGTCAGACCACATAGCTAGTTCAGAGAAAGAGTTGTAGGCTTCAGGGTGGCATTTACCAGCTGAGATCAAGACAAACATCTGTCTATTAAGAAAGGAAAAGACAACATTCTAGGGCATGAGAGCAAGTTGGCTGTTTAAAAGCTCAGAGAAGCTGCTACCAAGTCACTAGAATGAGAAGCAATTTTTTGGCTTCTCATGAGTTGATGAATGAGAACTGGGGAGTTCTAGCAGCCTGGCCCGTTCACCTCTACAGCTGCACATTCTTCAAAAGTAAAAGAACAAAAGTGCTGCGCCAAAAACCTATCCATGAATGGCTGTAAAGAACTTTTGTCATGATGTTTTTAATAACTAACACACTACTAAAGCAACAGCACCAGCAGTGGATAAGACACTGCTCACAGCCCGGGAGCCCATGCGGTGTGTCCACACACACATGGATCCACACCCACCCCCGTGGCTGATATTCCCGCAGGAAATATCCAGCCTGTGGCTGTGCCCATTCTACAGCAGAAGGAACAAAAGGGACACCATTCACTACACAAATGATACTAAGCCACCTGCAAAAACAGCCCTGCCATAAACACAGCTCAGCCTCTCCAAACACTTCTGAGTAGCCAAGACACGAAGAGCTCTAAATTTAGAATTGGCCCCACCTTCCTGAAGAGCCTTGGGCAACTCCCTCAGCTCCTGCCTCTGCACCTAAACAGGGTCATAGCACTGCCTGCTTCACAGGACAGTATTGATTAACATTCACAGCAGCAAGGGACAAAGTATCCACTCCAAAGTTCTTCCACTGGACAAAGCACGAGTAAATAAAAACAGCAAGGGGATCCATTATTCAATTCCTTCTCAAGCCAGAAGCAGAAAGTAACAGTTGGCCCCCAATTTATTCTGGGAAGAATTTTACATGTACATACACTCCTAAGTAACAGAAAGCTACCAGGGACTTCAAAAAACTGATTACACGTGTATCTACATATATCTATATCCAAAATGACTGATACAGACGTGCTCAAACTCATAATCTGCAGAGTCCTTTTCTTCTTTTGCACACAAAATTAATGTTACTGTCTTCTGATGGGCAAGTGTTAGTGTGGATTGTTCCTTCACCGATTTTCCAGGAAACTACATTAACTGGATTACTGTGGTGGACTTGTTTGGCTTAGCTGCGTGCCCATACTTGTTGCAATACTGTTGTTCACGTTAGGAAAACCAGCACACAAATTGTAAACATGACGTATAAAAATACCAGTTTTAGGCTGCTGCTGTTTCATTTATTCTGTAGTCAGGACTGTAAGTGCAACACAAACCATTGCTTTCCTCAGGATAAGATTTAAAGTCATACAGGAACATTAACAGTCTCGAATTTGATCATCCACAATGCACAGACTACACCAATTTGATAACTCAGTAAAACTGCACTTATCTGGAGCCCACATTTCAGACTCTTTTGATCTTACTGACAACTGCAGTGTACCTCCTGCACCACCTACAGTACGTGACTCACTGGAACGTTAGTTTCCTGATCCTTTATTAAGAACCAATAAAACCCACTGCAAACCAACAGGGTGAAGGAGGGAAGGAATCCTTCCTGAAGCTTTTTCACTGTTTTTACATCAGAAGAGTGAGGACGAACATTCTCTGTAACACACTTGTCAACCTAACAGAGGTGACTACTTTATGAATAGACACACTTCATTTTTTTTTTCCTTGCCTCAATACCCATACATTTATTGAACTACCAGCCTCAACACCAGCTAAAATCAGGGAACTCTGCAAGATGATCTCATGGAGCATAACAAATATATTTATCTTATAAACCTAATCCTTAATTTTTCATGTATTTCTCCTGTGTTCAGGTCAGGTCTTTATTTTAGGTCTGTCATTATTTTAGAAACTACTGTAATTTCTCTTCTTGAGATCTCCTAAGCAGAGGATCTCTTTCCTTTCCCAGACTAAATCTAGGCTGTCTCCATAATCCCTCTTCATGACTTCTCTCCCACCTTTTTAGCACCTCTAATAATTTCCACAACCAAAACTCAATATTACATTCACAGTGAGGCAAGTCTGTCAATTTATACAATGACACGATAATATTTCTGACTGATTTCCTTTCTAAATATAACCAGGTGTTGTGTTTGGGTTTTGGAGGCCCACTGCATATTAAGTAAATGCCTTTATTCCTGTATGACATGTAGACCTTTCTCCTATGAGTTGACAAGCAATTCAAAATCCAATAATGCATACAAGTAATTTTAAATTGTCCCTTCTACTATAATTACCTTGCAAGTTAATTCCATGTTCCAGCTACAGGATGTTGTCGGGCAACCTACCTATTTTCAGTCCTTCAGAAGTGCACCTGACAATCACTCACAGTGCTCATTAATAAATCTCCATGGAGCCTTTCTAGAAAGTAGTGTTGACATCTTATCCACTCCTTGTCCAGGTTATTGCTAAACATACTAAATATAACTAGGTCTACTGTTAATCTTTATTTTAATCTTTTGTGAAGGGTTTTTGTTTGCTTGGGTTTTATTTTTTTTATTTGCTACTTTGTCTTTCCATTCCAGAAGGCATTTAATGGTCATGCACCTGAGGACTGTTAATTCATGTCAAAATTTTGCCACCTACCTTGTGATTTTCAAGCTCC
Organism: Myrmophylax atrothorax; assembly: GCA_026770055.1. NCBI lineage: Eukaryota > Metazoa > Chordata > Aves > Passeriformes > Thamnophilidae > Myrmophylax > Myrmophylax atrothorax. Next base: position 17,050,675 of record JAOXXN010000065.1, read on the forward strand.
CTTAGTATTTGACCATTTTAATTGAATAGGCAGGTCGCACACAATTATGCCCCTGTATTGGACTTATTCATGCAAAATTTTTTAAAAGAAAAATTATTTTAAGGGTAAAGATAACTCAGAGAGCCAATATCACCCTTACAACAGAAGGAGCAACAGTCAAACAAGTAAAATTTGAAACCACAAACAAAAGCTTTGTTTATTGAACTTTTAAACATTTACCTTGGCTTTCCACTAAGTACACATCTGCTGCAAGGAGCAATGTGGAAAGATGATGAATTTTGTACCTTTGCCTGTGCTATGGACACCTCCTTTGTAACAACACCAATGTGGCTCTTAAACTGCAAACATACATTTTAAAAATCCTTTTCATTCTGATGGGTGTCTCTTCCTACATGCTCATAGTAAGGCTCATTGGCTTCTTTGATTTTTTTTGTGGGCATTTTTGGTGTTTGTTTGGTTTTTTGTTTTGTGTTAATGACAGATGCACTTGGCAGGATCTGTGACCTTGAGTTGTACACATGAACAAGCACGACAGGCCAGTCCTGCAAGGCTGTTTATGCATTCTGAGAGAGCTCCTTCAGAGAGGAGTGTCTCAAGGAAGACAGAAGCATGATGTGCATACCAAGCCAAGAGCTTCATGATTTATTTATAGGGTAAAGGGGCATATAAATTTACTGAAGGGGAAAGAAAAATGAAGAATTTGACTTACCTTGTCGGTGTAGACGAAGAACAGAATCACAACAGTGAGCTCCAACAGAAATATAATTAACAGCATGATAAAAAACTGTCAAGAGAAGAAGGGACAGGGGATAAAACAAAAGCAAAAGCCATCAACATCTATTTCAGCTTTTTCTGGATGCACAGTAAGTACATTCAGCAGATCATGCATAATGGGGAGTGGGAATCATACAGGCAGCAAGATACAAAAATGCTGCAACATGCAGCAACTGAAAAAGCAGGTAAAATAGTAGTCAGGAAACGTGATAGTATCTGGACATACATACGGCTCATTTATATCACTGGTTTCATTAGAACAGCCTACAACCCCACAAAGAGAAAGTCAGTGCCCTGTTTGACAGCACTTGAGGACTCTTCCCACACTAGGATTTTTAATTTTTTTCCTCACTGGATATCATCAGTGATACCAGTGATTCCCAATGCTATCGGTGAAATCCACAGCTTCAACTTCCCATTGAAAGAGAAGGTAGCCTTGGCCATAACACATGAATTCATAGCTCCTTTCAATGGGAATTGTGGGAGAAGTGAAAGGTAAACCAAGTAGCCTTATGAGTAGTTTCAGGTAGCTACAAAAATCACCCATGAGTTTTCGTTGAAATGGCCTGATTTGTACTGAAGATGCCAAAGTGAAGTCAGTCCATGTCCTTCTCCTATACGCCATGGAACCAAAACCCAGTAGTGAAGTTCAAAGGAGTAGATAAAAAACTTTCAATGCAGGCATTTCAGGTAGATTCTCTAAAGCCCTCAGCTCTGATTTACTTCAGTGAGAAGAACTGCTGGCAATGCCAAACACTTCTGGAAAACCATATTCTCTGCATTTTGTTGAGATGCTGATGGGTCTGTAGCAGTGTCAACACAGCAGCTGCACAGACTTTAGAATGAGTGCTACCAGAGCATTAAATGAAACTGTTCTGTAAAGATAGGTAAAAGAGAGAATCATTTTGGAAACTTTTCATGATCAGTCAAAGGTCCTGCTCCCCATAACACAAACTCCACATACTTAGCAGCCTGTAAGGCTGGAATTCTAATACTGAGCAACACCAAGTTAATTGGAATCCCATCCCCAAGAGAAAAAAGCCAACTACAGTCTCTTTAGCTTCAACCACAAGGCTGCAAACTTATGAAAGTTTAATAGCTACTGAGCCTTTATCAGAATTTCTGCACTGCCTGGTAAGCCAAAACCAAACCTTTGAACTTACGGATTTCTGTGACTGAATAGAGGGCAAAAGGTCAAGAAGGGGAAAGTACTTTTCTCCCCTCATACAATTACTCTGTCTACAGAAATCATTGCATTCCACCCTGTGAATCTTAAATTATTTATTTTCAAATCTTTATCACCAATATTTTCACGCCTGCCTGACCCGAATACCGGATCCTATTACTGCCCAGTTTTGAATCACAGAATCCATCCATGCTCAAGATTCAAGCTGATTTCCATCTTATTACCATCCAATACTGACCTTCTGCATAGCTTTGCAAACCCGTCTTGGTGCAGCTTGCTTATTTTTTACAATTTTAGCCTGCTGAATAGCATTAACTGAACCACGACTAAGCATAACACTACCTGCAAAGATGCACAGACACTTTGCTCTATTTATTTGGCTGCAGAGCACTTTTTTGCTCATCCATAAAGCATCACTTTTCCAAAAGGTTCATGTGAACACCACTTTCTCCCTGTGAAATTCCTTGCATAGCCAGGATTGCATTAGACAATTTCTAGAACAAAGGAAGGGCTGGTACTCATTATAAATTGTGATCAGCATTTCCTACCACAGGACCTCAATTACATCAGCTTATCATTTTGCAAAACTTTAATTGTCTGTGTTTATATATTCTGTGCTTGTTTCTGTCTGAACGATAAAAGCTTTTGGAGAACGTAAAAAATAGCACTTCAATTACCTTTAAGGACGAAGCAGGGCAAAGTAAGCTATTCTGTGCAGGTTAAATTTCTGGTGATTTAATTTGAAATCCTCTCATACTGCAGTGTTTAGAGTAGGCACCTGAAACAGTGTGGCTCCATTTCAGCCACATGCCTTTTGTCTTACCCAACTGAGCGCATTTTTGCAGGAAAGTTATTAGCCTTCAAAAAATGCATTTCACACATCCAGTAGAGATGAGAGGGCTCAGCAGCTAAAACCTGCCATGTGTACAACCACATGCTCATGCACAACCAGACAAGCCACAAACCATCCCACAGAGCACCTTTTCTGCTCCTGTGGTGCCCACACTCACCCCTGATGCCTTTCTGCCATTTCCCCAGAGCCAACAGCCTCCAGTTCCTGCTTCACAGGACATGACCTGGAACATAGGGTATGTCCAGGAACTGCAATAAAATTCAGGGACCTGTTTTAATGTGCTCTCAAGAAAGCTTTTCCTCCTTTTTTTTTGCACTCAGCAGCATGGAGAGAGTACAGATGAAGCCAGGGAATGAGTTTGCAGGAGAAAGGGGAGCCCAAAGAAGAATATTTTTATCAGCAGATGGGGAATTGTTTGTTTTAGGATATAATCTGGCAACCAGCTTTAGAGAAACTGTACCTACAGGCAGAAGTCGATAGAGGCAGGAGACACCAGAGAAAATGGCAAAGCAGGCGCGGGGGCAGAGCACACCTGCACACATGCACACCCCAGGAGGAGCAAGGCCTTTGAGAGGACAGGGGCCTGGGGAGGACCCCAGGCTGCAGCTAAGGGAAAAAGAAAATCAAGAAACAAAGAATAGCAGAAAAAGGAAAGCCCGCTGCACTGACCCTCATGACCGAGTACAACGCACAGCGAGTGCATTGGAGAGTGGCAAGGGGCCAGGGGGTGTCACTATTTCTCAGTACCACAATTGGCAGTTAAAAGTTTAACCTAATTGGCAATAAATTAAGTGAAATTTCACAACTCAAGTGTCTTCCCCTGGAACACCATCTCTGCTAAATCCCCTGATCTTCAGCCTGGAGCAGGCAGCTGCTGTTGCCAGCTGTGCTGGTGTCTCCACCAGCAAAAGGAGGGTGGACCTTTTGGCAAAACCATGATGGTGCTCCTGTCTTACTTCATACTAGAGAAACAGTCATGACATTGTCATTGTAAAAGATGCTAAAATTGCAGAGTCAAGCACTCAAAATTTAGGAAATATGAGAATAGAATTATTCTCAGTGATGGTTATCTATCATGTCTAAGTCTTTTCTTACACAGACTGAGAGGTTCCTCCAAGCTGGGAATTTGGTTTCAAGAACTGCAGATTTTGGAAGTCATACAGTGAACCAAAACTAATGTACACTGTTCAAAAAGTCAAAACCTGGATAAGTAGGATTATCCTTTATCTCCACAGAAAAATATTTTGGTTTTATATAAAATATCTAGTTATACCTTTCTTACCATTTGCATTCATTGACAAAGCCCAGACGGTTATAGCACAGATAACTAACACGTATCAGTAATCCCTCTGTGTGCAGACAGTAGAGTCCTGTGCTGGATCTTCTGTTACAGAGGTAAATTGCATGAGATCAACCTCAAGGTGTAGGATTCAAATGCATCACCTGGTAAAAGCTACAAGCACTTACATGTCAACACAGGTGTCATCCCCCTCTAAGGAAGAGCCATACCTGAACCAAAAGTAACTTGGAAAGTAGAAATCAAGGCTTGCCCCTGAACTGGCTGCAAAGCATAGCCTGCACACTTCAGCACATTTTCTGATTCACCAAACTAAAATGCGTGCATGGACATATGCACAACCTGCTCCTCTATTCCCGCAGCATCTTCCAACAACAGTTCATTTTAATTTCCATCCTCAGTACCATCCCAAAGGGAATGATGCCCAGAACCACCCTTGGCATATACCATTCAAATTTAAAGGGAATAAACATAAACCCACTAAAGGCTCACAGCACCTAAACCCCCACCACACCTGCTGGAAACTCTCACAGCTCCTTTTCAATTGAGTTCTCTCACTGTGGTGATAAATACAGCGAATAATAAAAATGAGTTTTGTTTGGTTCACTAGGGCTGTAGGCTGTTGGTATAATAAAGATTTATGCGTGGAGAAACAACAATCCCAAAGCAAAGCATTCATGTGAAACTCCATAAAAAAAGATTAATCTGACCTTGTACAGAGAAATGCTTTACCACACTACTTGCCAAACAGTGGGATGAAACCTCACAGAGGTTCAGTGGAGAGGTACCTACTCCTCGGCTTTTCATAAATTACACCTGAAATAACCCCACACAAGTTTTGATAAGAAGGGAGGCAAGGTGATGCCTTTCTGTCTACCACTATTCCCAAACCTTAAGAAAACGAAGGCCAGTTTCTCAGTAGCTACCTTCATACTCTACAAAGCCTATGCCTTTCTCGCAGGTTCTCATTAAAGGAGTAGGGAAAAGGAAGCAAGCAACTGCTGTCAACCCTACCCCATATATATGCACCACCCTCCTGATGTCAGAGAGAAAAAAATCTGCTAGAGAAGAGAAAGTTCCAACTTTCAATCCCATCCCAAGTAAAGCTGTACCAAGCTTTTGAGCCACTACTTCCACTTTGCTTCATCCAGTCTCTTAATATCAGTGGGAGAATCAAGAACTGCACTCTGTGTACACCATTTAAAGCACGTTTCCATCACAGCTCACAAAGCACAATTAAAAAAACCCCAATAAGTTATTTACATTTCCTTCTCAAACAAATTCCCTGGTTTCTCAGATGTTACAGACACTTGCCTCTCTGCGTGGTGACTGAGCACCACACACTAATACACAGGATTGTGTCTTTCGCTTCCCTGCTGCCTCTCCTTCCTCAGTAGTGGTACCATGTTGCTCAAATTGCCCACCTCTCTGTATCAGGAGTAGCTGATCATCTCACAATCTCCCAAAGATAGAAGTGACCCAGTACAATGTAAAACAATGTGCAATTATCTTATTAGCCTCCTAACATTTTGCTGTGAGACTAAATGTGATATAACTGATGGTGAAATCAAGACTGCTGTGTTCAGACTGATCACTGAAGCAATGCTTTTAGTTTGATGGGGGTCTGTCTCAGAAGGAGACAGTAAGATCACAGTGTGCCAGACCCTCTTCTCAATTTACCTAATGGCAGGAGAGAGAAGTTTCTTGCAAAGTATTACTAAAATTCTCTTCAACAAACAATATGAAAATAGTAGGAAGGTCCAAAAGCCAGCAGTCTCTTTGGAATAGTGATACATTCCAAACAATTCTAAAGTTCATGGTTTAGCAAATAAATTGTTTAGACCAAACTACATTCAAATTAGCATAACCTACCTAAGAATCTGAACAAATAACTTCAACAGTCAGCCTGTGCTGTTTTCCATCACATTGTGCCTACACTGTTAAACTGTCTGTAAGGTGGATCATTGGCTTTTCCACTGACAGAGACAGTATGAAGTACAACACATGAGCAGGCAGGTTGCACCTGTGAAAATGCTCCAGCAAGATAATTGTTCTTCAGCTGCAGCAGCTCCCAGGATGCAGAGAAAAAAAATAATAGAAGATTTACAGGCAGTCTTTCCTCTGTAACATCAATGGCATGTTTGATACAGTCAAGAATTTTGTCTTTCATTGAGGCTGGGTTACCAAGTGCTCACGGATCAGTTCTAGTTTCAGAGTGACATTTCACTTCCTAATTAATACACAACTCAGGTAGAAGAAATTACAGAGAATTTGTTGGGCTGAGATAGCTGGCCTTCCTAGCCTGTCTGCCTGGTCCTACTGGGTACATATGTAACTTTTCTATTCAAGAACAGACCAGCTCTGGCTGCTAGAACACAGAATCTCTTAGAACCACAGAAACATACAGGTTGTCAACGACCTCTGGGGATTGTCTGGTTTAACCCCTTGCTAAAACCACAGCCAAACAGATGAAGCTGCGCAGAGCTGTGCCCAGTCACCTGACAAGCATCCCGAAGGATGAAGATGGACAGTCATCCACAGCCTCACTGGACACCTTCTTCCAATACTTGACTATATTCAGGGTAAAAAAAAAAAATCCGTATTTCTGACTGGAATTTCCTTTGTTTTAATGTGTGCCTGTTACTTCTTGTACGCTCGCTGTGAATCCTTCCAAGAGCTGAATTTTCTTTAGACTCTGCTCTAAGGTAGTTGAGGACATAAATAAAATATCCTCCTTGCTTTAATTTCTTAAGACAGAACAAACCCTGCTCTCTCAGTCTGTCCTTGCACATCAAGTGCCCTGTAATCATCACAGTGGCCCTCCATTGGATTCATTCCCCCCTGATATGTACATGTCTCTTCTACTGGGGTGCTTCAAGTTAAATATTTTAGACACAGCCTTATCTTATTTTGAAAGGTGGTGTTACTGTTTCTCTGTGTCAAGAAATGCAAAGGAATGTGGGGCGTGGTATGGTCCACAACTACCCAATTATCTATTTATTCTGATTTGAAAAAAAATGTACATAGATTAAAAAAATGCAGGCTCTCCACACAAAGATCTCTGCTTGGTCTTTAGACTATAATCTGATATGAACAGAAATGCCATCAAAGATAACCTAATATCCTGCATAAATACTTCTCTTCAGGGATAGCACCTTATCTTTAATACTGCAGGTATAAACAGTATCTCTCTTTTTTGAATAAATTATGTCAAACTTTCACCTACTGTCATGGTAAGAAAATGAACTCTATCCCAGCTGAAACCAAGAGACCTAGAAATGCACAGAGCTCCATTAAAGTCAAAAGAACTTAATGGATTTTATAGCAGCCACACTTTATCAAGTTGCCTGAAAACGAAGAACTTTCCTTGAATTTAATATGCTTTGTAATTTTCCTGTTATTTTATAATAGATTATGTTATTTATATTTAAATAGCATTTCCTGAACTGAGTGGAAATTCCTCATTACTATCGTTGGCATTGTCAAAAACGTCTGTCGTTCCTGCAGAAGCGTAGTATTCCCATGGCCAACCAAATTACAACAAACTCAGATGCATAAAATCAAGCACCAAGAAGGGCAACACTCTCAGAGGTTCTGAATGCTATAAACTATTCCCAAATATACTGAATATTCCATATTTTGGAAAAAATCAAGGCACCTAAGGAAAGTCTGAATCAATGCAAGAATTCTGACTAAGATACTGAAAAAGCTGGAGAACCACCTACTCTTTATAAGGGTCCTGTATTTTTGCCAATATTGGATCTGGCTTTGTAAGCAGAGCAATATGAAGATCATCCTCAAGTATTTTAAAAGGCTTCCCAGAATAGCTTTTTTATAACACACTGGTACATGACTTCCACAGAATAAAAACTGATATGGTCTGGATTTCATCAGCACTCAAAAAACCTCCAAAAAACCCAATGAAACTTTCTTCTACTTTTGAAAGCAAAAGTGTTTAATGTATCACTAGTTCTCCCAAGAAGTTTGATTTAACATAATTCCCTATAGGCATTTTGATCTGATATATTAATAGGAAGTGGGAACATTATGAAATCTTCACTGTTTTTTTTTGATTTTCTTTACCAAGGTACTGAGCAAGGAGAGGAGAACAGAAGAAAATGCGCAATGGGAATTGGAAGTGACTTCCTCTGCAGCTTGGAAGACGTGTACAGAAAGAGACAGAAATGACAGGACAGCACCCAGACCATAAAAATAACTGGAATGAGAGTCAACAAAATCCCAGAGTATTAATCTTCTACATGAACTTTGGAGCACGAAGGGAAAGGGCAGTTTGCTACTATCAATTTCCATCACCATGGATTCTGATTCTACATCTCAGTACCAAAGTTTTTGCTGACACTCTGTTTGAATGCTCCTTTCATTAGTTCCATAGGATTGCTCCTGTGTAGCGCCATGCATGCTGCCTTCCTGCCCACAGCATTTAGACTGAATATTTGTAGATCTGTGTCCCATTTGAGCCCTCTCTTTGCCATGCTGTGCATATTTAGCTCTTTCAGTACGTCCTTGGGAGTAAATCTCCTTAGCCTCACAATCTTTTTTTTTTTGCATAAAAATGCTAAGTTTGCTCATAAACTGTAAAAAGGCGATAATATATATGAGCAAACTTATGAACAGAAACACCATTATGCAAACGGCATGTATCTAAATTTGGTTCATCATCTATTATTATCTAAAAGCCTCAATAGTTAATTCATTCTGATTGTGACAAAGTCTCATGCTTTATGCCTGCTGGATATATAGTACAGGTCTGTTTATGTTTGGACTATATTTTTTATGAATGTGCAAAAACTGCCGCTGATCAATAAAGCTCAAAGAAATCTGTAGTAGTTATTTCTGGAAAGATATACAACATATGCCATCTTAACACATTAACAGGGTTTCATTTTAGTCTCATTACCGCTTTTAGTTGGAATCACTCAGTCTTACTGCATTAGTGAGTGAGAGCTGAGAGACTTGATATTCCCATACCGTACGTCAAAGGATTTTAACTGGCCTTCTATGGCATTTCGAGTAATTTTTCATATTCTCCAAAAACTGACTCAGAATCAATGAAGTGTCATCAAATATTAGCCAGGTATCACTCTAATATCACAACAGTAGGTGGGTACAGGCCCATTTAACAGATCACAGATTCCTTAGTACTAATATAGGTCTCACTGGCCTGTTAAGAGTTGCTTCATCTCTTCTGCAAACATAATGCAAAGGCGGGACATGATCTGGTGTCAATCTTTATACTAATAAAGAGAGAAACTCATCTTACTTGTGAAGTTCAAGTGGCTGAAGAAGAAATAATCCAATACTGGTTTAAATCAATATCCTCCATCTATGGTGACAACATGCAACACTCATTAGTGCCTAAACTTACACCTTTAACTCACACCTCAACATCATCTTTGTATTTAGTAAATGGAGCTTCTTCCCTGGGATATTTCTTGTCATCTGGAGTGCCAGCATGAAACAGGCTCTGACACCTCGGTGCCCAAGGAGGAGGAGGAGAGAAGCAGCAAGTGGTGCCCACACCCTGCGTGAGGAGCGAGTGGCTTGGAAGGGCTGGCTTCACACTCATGTTCACACTGAACATCTGGCTGACCCCAAGTGCTGGGCAAACTGACAGAAGTTCCCCCAAGACCATGGGGGCAAATAACATGACCGTGCTGCTCAGCTGACTTATGATGAGCTGAAGGGGAAAAAAATTACTGTGAAATTCCACAGTCTTCCCTTTACATGTATTTGCAAACTCTGAGCTTAAGCTTGCAATAGGACCTCACCTTCCAATTATAACAATAGAACATTTGCCTTATTTCTAGGAGTCTCAACACAGTGCCTAGAAACTGTGATGTGCATGTACATGAAGGAGATGGTGAGAAGATGGTGAAGAAGAGAATAAAGGATAAGGTAGAATATTTTGTCTATTTAAATTCTACTGTTGGTTTTACCCCCAGATTGCTGTTCTCAAACGTGCTACACAAAAGCTGCTGCATCAGATGCACATGGGCCAGTCTTTTAGTAGCTTAAAGACCAAACAAGTAGTCAGTTTGGTTTATCTAATTCTGCCTTTTAGGTGGTAATATTCTCCTTCAGAGGAACTAAATGTTTACAGCATCAAATCAGCTCTGGCTGTACCTTCTGTAGGCACCACTGATTTATACACACTAGCCTCCATTTCTTTATCTTCAACATTACTTTTCTGAGGTTCAGATAATTCTAATCCTTATACAAAAAGAAGCTAATGTTGCATTGAATTTAGAACGCTCTATTAAGGTGGTTAAAAATAACAAAAGAATGACTAGGAATACAATCACACAAGCTGCTTTGGTAAGCCTATTGCTTTCCATCCGAGGAAATACTTTTATTATCGGGAAAAAAACCCCTATCAAACGTTACACTCAAAAGTGACATGAATGTCTGGATTGACAAGAACACACAGGTTACCTGTCCTTTACTTTCAAAACTGGAAGAACTCTGTCACCTTTCAGATCTTGCAGGTGGATCTTAGGTCTAGAGCAGAAGTCCATCAAAAGCAGCAGAGGTCAGTCTTTTAGATCAGACAATAAACACATTGGTCCAGAAACTGCAAGCTCTGGCAAAAACCAGGCCTTCTTGAAAGTGTTTTCCAGACTATCATGCAGTCTTATGCTCTGCTCTTCCACCATGAGGTTTCTCAGACTACTTAACTGTCCTGGCAATTTGATGTGCAGTGAGGTATCAGTGACCCACGTCAAATCCTTACAGACAGTAGTAAGGCAAGATGAGGCTTAGTTTCTGGGTCCACTTTGGAGAAGAAACCTCTGGCACATGAGAGTTGATTGAATGCTGACGTAAAAGATGGGGTGAGGGAGGCTTTCCAGGCGATAGAGGAACTTGAGCCTGCACAGACTGCCAGAGAAGCTGATGTTGCTAATACACTCCTAACAACTACTAGTTAACAAATTAGTCAACAAGAGTTAAATTTTGGAAACACTGGCAGCTACTTAGACAAACAGATTAAACTTTCAACTGATATAAATTAGTTTAGCCTCACTGACTCCTGCACATGGCACTGCCACCCTTTTTGACTGCCATAAAGCAGTGCCTTGGCACTACTAAAAGGAAAGAGGACATCAGGAAAAGGTTCTTCACTGCGATGGTGGTTAGTCACCAGAGCAGGCTCCCCGGGGAAGTGGGACCTCAAGCCTGTCAGAGCTCAAGGAGTATCTGGATTACACTCTTAGTTATATGGTTTAGTTTAGTTAGGTAGTCCTCTAGGGAGCAGGTAGTAGGACTAGATAATTCTTATGGGTCCCTTCCAACTCAAGATATTGTATGATTCTATATCTCAAAGCACATCAGGCAATAGCAGTATTGCATTAGTCTACATTAGAAAACTAAATACTTCCCTATGAGGTAAGCCCTTCCTACACATTCAGCCTAGGGTCAAGTTGAAAAACAGGAGGGAAGAAAAACAGCTTTCTTCTTTATCT
>JAOXXN010000065.1:17073486-17122410 GCA_026770055.1 Myrmophylax atrothorax
ACAAAGGCATCCTTTGAACACTGAAGCATCTGGCTCAAGCTGGATTTTCCAATGTCAGCGCACACACCACTGAAGACTGCTTCACCCTAGTTCAGCCCTGTTACTTTACTACATCAAAACATCCCTTCATAGCCCTCAAATAAATTTGCTAAGTTGTCACACCAGGCCCTGGGAAACAGAGGCTGCCCTTAACTTGAGTCTAAACTGGTCTTTAAACCCCCTTTCCCCTGTGGAGTGAGGCACATCTGCAAGTCTCTGTTCGATGGCCATTTTAACACTCATGGTAGTTTTGGCCTTAGTTTTTAGCTAGGCCTAGATTAGGCCTCAGTTTTAGTAGGCTCAGATAGTGTTATGTAGATTAGAAGGGACAAGTGTCACCCCATCCCCAACCCCCAGTCCTTTCTTTTGTATGAACAGTCAGAACCAGAGTGAGGAGTTGATAAGTTTTGATAGTTTTCAGGGCTTGCTGAGATGTGAAATTAAACAAAACCAAGACTATTAACAGGGCTATTCTTGACAATTTGTGTGTTTCCATGCAAACAGTGATACTGTCATGGTTAAAAGAGAAAACATTTAAACAAAAACATTAGTGACAAGCCTACATTTTAACCCTGATCTATTGGCAGCTAAGTGAGAGCCTGTATTAACTCCATTTAGTGAGTGCAGAGTTGACTTTAAAAAAAAAAAATCCCCTTCAAAGATGTCAGGCTGACAACAGCATTTTTTTAAATTCCCTTGTGACTTATTTGCCTAATTATGGCAATCACTCTCTTGCAAGCAGGGCAGCTCATAGCAAATCCTGAAACAAAATGCAGCTTTCTCTAACACTTTCCCCCCCCCCCCCAATAAATGCAGCATATCTTTTTGCAAAATCTTTAATTCTAAAGTCTAAACAGTGGGACACCAAAAGGAATACTGTTATAGCCCTGAGACTCAGGAAATTTGTGTCAAGGACAGATGTCAGCGTAAATCTCAAACAGGCTACTTAGTATGTGTGTGCCTGAGCTGCAAAGCTGTGAGTAAACAGACAGGAGTAGTGTGTTCTTTGCAAGGCCTGGACTTTGCAATTGGCTGTGGAAGGAGCAGGTTATTCTGCTCCAGACAAATTGCTCATGGGCATTTATGCAGCAGAGCCAAGCAGTAAAGCAGGTGGCTTCCTCTAAAAGCATGGAATGAGTCTGTCTTTTCTTCCCCTAGAGATACACAAACACGTGCACTTGCTCTCTTGGCAAAAACGCTGCCTATGGAATTAGATCCTCCAAATTGTTCTAATGGGCTAGAAAATAAATTATTCAGGCTTCAGTGCATACATTTAGAATTGATCTTGCAGTATGATAATCAAAGTAATCCCAAACAGCCCTGGATATATGCATGTTGGTGCAGAAAATTATTCTAAAGTTACAGCTACACACTTAAAATACTGCAGGAGAAACTGCCTCATTGTTCATGATAATGGTGCTGGTGCCTTTAAGTGGTTTTTTTATTGGTTTTATTACATGGAAAATGCATCTAATTGAGGCTTTTCATATTGTATCTGATTAGGATCTACTCATCATACGTCTTCTTTTAGCTAAAAAAATTCCTTGTGTATTAAGAAATATGCTGATAACAGAATCCAAGTGGATTCTGTAAACCCCAGTTGTTTTGCAGTTAAACTAACTCCCTTGGAGGCTTTTTCTCCCCTAGTCTCTAGATATTTAAACTAAAAGGGCTTTCTCAATCCCACTTGCAGGAATATGTTTCACATTCTAAGTATAAAGTATACAGTGAAAAAATCAACACCTAAGTATCAATAGCAGTAATGTGAATGCCATCCATCCAGCAAACGTTCTAGTAATATTAGGCATACTTAAATTACTGCTCCTTTCAGCTAGATACACAGAGAAGTGGAAGTGTAATACATATATATCGACAGGATCAAATGAATCAAGAATCTTACATGGAAAAAGCAGAAGCACGTGTCCAAATGCAGGGGCTGCGGCGCTCTACGTAAACATGGGCAAATGACCTGTTCATGCAGCTGTTGCTTATATATGAGGGGCCACTTCTGGAAAACAACTTCAAACATGCTAGCAACTTCTGGAAAACAACTTCAAGCAGGTAGTTCATAGCCATCATACTACTGAAGACCTCACAGACGTCCATCTGCACCACACCACCACGACCCCCTGCCAGGGTGCAGGATAACTGAATTTACAAGTGATGTCCCACCACATGGATCAACACTTTGGATGAGCTCATGTGACATAAAGCAGTAGTATCACCTCAGAGCAGCACAAGCTGCATTTCTTTCACTAGTCAGAGGTCTGAAATTTAACAAATGTGAGATGATAGACAGACATTTAACAGAGAATGGTATAAAATTTGATCCTTTGTGCCTCTGATTTTAGACAGTTAAATGGAATAGTAAATGGGGAACAAAGCACATTTCTACCCTTAAGAGCATCAAGGTTAAAACTAAAGGATATGTGCAAACCTCATCCAAAATGGACATGATCTGACCTGGACCCTTTTAGTAAGAATTTAAAAAGAACTAGGAAAGAAATCCTTGGAAAAATGACCAGTTAGTATGGACCACAATGCTGGGAGTGAAGACACTGGAACAGTAGCAGTCCATAAACACCAACATGGAATGGGAAAGGTGACTAAAGGATCATTATTCATTTTTCTTAAGATTAAAAAAGATAGAGGTTATTTGGTCTCCAGGTTGAAAACACATAAAGTAAGTACTTTTTCACAAAACATTTTGTTAAATTCTGGAATTCATTGCCATACAGTTTTGTGGATGTCAAAATATAGGCAGGTTCAAAAAGGGATTACACTAATCAAATGAGGACAAGGTATCCGAGCATTTCTTAAAAATGGTATTTTACTTCCAGCCTTTGCAGCAGGGGAAGACCATAAACCATTAACTGGAGCAGCTGGTAAAAATGTCCTGGCTTGCTCCTCATCTTTCCTTATATTCTCTCTAAGCATCCCTGAGTAACCATGATCAAAAATAGGGTACTCCCATAGATGAAACCTTTTTAACATCATGGGAACTTGTATTTTCTCCTTACTTCACACTCCTCCCCTCCCTAATCTGAATGGTCACTTAAAGTTACAATTTGATTTTTTTTTTTTTTACTTGCTTGCTTGACTTGGCATCAGCCTATTTTCAGAGACAGGGCTTTAGATACAGATCACAGTCAAAAGAGTTTTAAAACCCTCTTTCACCTTATCTACATATCATCTTGGTTTTGTATCAACAAATACACAGCTTATTTCAACTCCAAAGATAAAAATCATTTCAGTCATCAAATTTATCAAATTTAAAGACAAATTCAAAATCTTTCTACCTCCCTGAGATCCACTGGACCTATAAATGCTGTATTTCTTTTCCCATCAGCATGCAGATTCTACTAAGCCCCTTCTCTCTCAGACACAGGAAATGTGGAGTAAGACCCGCTAGTCTCTAAACACCCAGTCCGCTAGATCTTCTGCAGTATAGTGGCAAGCAAATCATAGAACTTATTCCCAGGCATAACAGACTCTTGTATTAGCACAATCAATAGGTAAATGGAAAACAGCACAGTGCTTATGCCCACTTTTTCAGTATGGCTTATGGAGTTTGGGCAGCTGTCAGCAAATTCTCAGCTGTCATCACTTCAAAGTACTTTTAGCTGTGTCATAACTTGCATGAAAAAAAAATCCATGAGAACAGGGCTTACAGATCCTCCAGGTCATTGCAAAATGTCTCCCTGATCTCCCACCCGAGGGAGCAAGCAGCCTTTTAAAGCTTGGCTGATTCCAACTATGTTCTTTCCACCTCATGCTCCACTCACATACCTTTAGCATCTTGACTGTCAGGCTGGCTGAGCCAGTATAGCCCTCTGAAGAAGTTTTTTCAGAGAGGCATAAATAAGGGCTCCAATGTACCAAGCCTTGGGATAGACCTCAAAAGTCTGTTGAGACTTGGGATTTCAAAAGTTAATCACTTCATGAGGTTTGCACAGGAGAGAGGAGGGTAGGGAAGAATAGAAAAAGAAGAGGCACAAAACATTTCAAATGCCAATCTCTTCAGCTCTGCATATAAGCAGTAAAAATTTAAAAGCTCTATGAAACTAGTTGTTTGGCCCCATAATTCCATATTCTTTTCATTTTGCTTAAAAATTAGTTTTTAATAAAAAAAATCATCTTGCAATATGGACCATTATGTACACGAGCAGCAGTCAAAGGCCTCCAAGAGCTAGAGGTCTACACTCCAGCTGGTGTAAACCAGCATGACTAACTGGTCACCACCCTGACCAACGACAGCCAAGGATCCAGCCTGGATGTCATACTGGATGTTTTCTCCCGAAATAACTCCCTGTCTGCCTCTCCTTTATGAGCCAGTGTCTTGTCAGCAGCGTGACACAGTGAGCAGTATTCAACATAATTTCAAAGTAGATGTGATGTACCATCTTCCATGAGCCTGAACTTGAGAGCCTGCATGACAGGCAAGCAACTGCCACATGAACACTGAGTGCTACAGTCCCAACCTGTGTCCCGCCTGCCATCATGACATCCTGGGGTTCAAACACTCACAGCCCTCTAAGTCCACTGTAGTCTTGTCACAGGTTAGAAGAAACACACGTCAATAGCTCATGTTATTGCTTTTCTTCCTGTTAGATAGTTCTCTTCTATAAACAGGGTTTGTTTTATGATATTTCACCCAGTGTATGAGCTGAAAAATACCACCTGATTTTCTTAAGCCTAGAAAGAGCTCCAAAGTCCCATTTGTAGACTATGTGGGCAAAAAACATCACAAGAAAGGCATTTATTTTCATAGTGTCAATAATGCAAACATGAAATGCTGCATTTTCATTTATCCTGGTGAGGATTGAGCCTTAGGAACTTAAGCCATAGGAAATTCATTATTCTTTCCCAGTTGAGTTCCACCACTAAATTACAGTCTCATACAACTAAAGTAAATCTGGGGACAATTGAACACGTCAAAAGACAGAATATCATGCTGACACCCCACTAATGGAAAAGTGAATAAAGAGTCATTCAGTTAATCCCTGCTGTTTTATGAGCAGCATTCTCCTACACACTTGCTCCTCCAAATCATAGTTATCTATCAACTACAGTTACAGAAGAACAGAACTACAACATTTATGAGTTAATACACACAGGCTAAAAAGCAATGGCTTCCTTCCACAGGCTCAAAATTCATTGAAACACTTAAATGTGTGCTCAGTCGCATCCTTATTCAGCAAAGCAATAAAAGCATGTGCTTAATTGCCATTGGCTTTAATTAGCCACGTCTGTAGTACAATTAATTGCCCCATGCTGCAAAGCTCTATCACTGAGGATGCAAAAACTTGGAGGAATAGAAAGGTGAGAATGACCTATTAAGGCAGCATTGCTGACAAAAGATTAAACACAATCAAAGAATATTAAAAAACAGTGATTATCAGTGTCACAAGCATCTAATCTGGCAACCTGACTAAACTCTAAGTCAAATAAAAGACTATGAGTAAAGCAGTGAGTTAATGACAACACACTAAGAGTAAATGCATGAGTTAGAAAGGGAAAAGGGATGAATTCACTACACCTCTCTTCAGATTCTAGCTTTAGCTGCTGCCAAACTGAAAGTGTAAATGCTTGTTCACCTGCTCCTCAAAAACAACTTCTAAATCCCCCTGGGATTACTGTAATGAAATTGATACAGTTGTAATGAGGAACACACGCATGAGGTCTGGAATCAGAATCTATCAAATGAAGTTACATCTTTTAACAGAGAAGCAGAGATGGAAGAAAAGTGGGTGTGATCAGGAGTCCTTGTTCTGTCTCATCCCTATAGCAATAAATAACTTTTTTAATTACTTAGTAGCATAAAATGGGAAAATACCAGATCAGGAGCTCTAGATGCAACTTTTCACCCATTGTCACAAACATAGCACTAAATACTAAAAGCAATAAAAGCAAACAAAATTGTAAAGTTTGGTCTTTTATACAACACAAACCCCATGATTTCTGTAAAGGAGTTTGCTGATGGAGAATTTTATCTGAACCTTTTGCTGAGATGCTGAGAGAAACTGAGGCTAATGAGCCTATAATAATGACTCCAGAGGCTACAGCTCAGTTCACTGGTTTACCACAGATTTCTTGCATTAGATAAAGTCCAGATTATTTGGTGCCTTTAGTCCTTTTCTCTCCCCAAGAGGTATTGGATGAGTTTAAACAGTAATGAAACATTACGATGATATGAGCAATATAAAAATGAAAGATAAACAGGTTTCTTATGGAACACAAGGATGGTCAGTCTATTTCGTAATACTCAAAAAGTTTTAAAAACATGTTGCAACAGGCACAAATTGCAGAAAAATAAAATGAAAACTTTATATTGCATGTCTAATCCATGCAGAGGTAGGTAGAAAACACAAGGCTGGTTGCTATAGAAACATCCATAGTGAACACAGATACTGTAGTTGAAATGCAAAATTAGTCATGTATCTAGAAAGGAAAATTGCTGATACTGTCAAAAAAACCCTCAATAGCTAAAGCTGATATCCTCTCTCACAAAAGCTTTCAAAAAGGAAGAGTCTTGACTGTATAAACCAATCTTTGTTCAGAATATTTAATCGAATAATTTCCTGCTGTGCACAGTGGCAGAAGGTGAACTTAGCTCTGGAAGTTGAGTCACATCACAAAAAGAGTCTCTGGTTTCCGTTCTGCAATTGAGGGAAGGTGGCCTTTATTAACATGTTTGGCTTTTTACATCTTGAGGCTGATTTCAAGAGCATCTTTTCTTAGGTCCCAAATTGTGCTCATGTGTTCTACTGCTATTATGCTTAATTTTCCTGATGAAAACCTTTTGCAAGAGGAATTGTTCTTGCAAACACACAGTTCACATGATAGAACATCTTCAATTCCTCCAGTAGCAATGCAGCTATGCCACATTCTCTGCTTTCTGAAGCTTACTCAGTAGCTAGCAACAGTGTCAACAAGAATACATATATAGGGCCACCATCTAACACTGCCCTCAAACCTACCAGTTGACAGCAAGGGGCTGGAGGTGAGGGTCAGTGTGAACACCGGCAACAGAGCACTCCCTTCCTCGGTCCCACCACAGATACTGTGCCTGCAACCTGCTCTCTATGCCCAGAGGCTGGAAACACCTGAGGACAGACAAATGTTCTGTATCACAGGAAGTCCCTTCCCACTATTCTCCAAGTCCCTCTCAAAAAAACACAGGACTTTTGGGTTGATTCCTAGAGCACCCAAATTTCTTCTTGAGGAGCTCAAGCCCTGCTCAGGAATTGACCCCATCATAAGTAGGGACAGAAAGGTTTTGGGAAGCAGTAGGACATTTACACAGGATCTTATTTCCTGAGGTTAAGCTTTTCACGGGGACAGGGACAATTACTGAACTTGTACACCACAACAGGCTTTTAATAAGAAGTCTTTTTTAAACAGTCCCATCAATAAGTGGATCATGTGGTCATAGGAAGGGTTTCTGCCACGTTCAATATTGATTCCCTGATCAATAACAGACTTGTGAGCCATAATCACATCTAAAGCCTCACATCACAAAGCTCATCTTCTTTCACTGAACACCATCAGAAAGCTGAGCAAAACACATTCTGAATCTTTTATGGGTTCTTTATAATGGATTGTTAATAATATTTGTACAAGCAAACAAAGTATTTACTTCCTTGGCAATTGCCTAGTAATTCCATGTAAGCAGTCCCTCGCAACAAAACCAGCCTTACGTCTGGAATAGCATCTCTCACTCCAATAGTTCAAATGCCTTGTCAAGAAAACTATTCTAATTAGGTAGGAGTACAAGAGAAAGCAAAGATTATTCCCTTGTTTTATGTTAGCAATTTTTAATGATTGTTTATTTATATTAGGCTTTGCTATGCAATAGCACATCTGAGGCTATTTATACACAATTGTTCATATCCCAAGCCACTTCCAAGCATGGGCAGTATGCCATCAGTAATGAAAGCCACCTCAAATAAACTCTTTTTCTGTGTTAGTTATCCTCAAAGGAAACATTACAGTCCTTTCCTATCACCGACCAAATATCTGCTATGGAAGCATTTTAGATGCTTTGGAATAAACACATTTAGTTAAACAGATCTGTGATCAGCAGCCTCACTGCAATGTACCGACAGGAGAGCCCACAGAATCCTCTGCTTTCACATTTTATTTTGCTTTGGTGTTTTGTGGATCTGCGCAAACAAGCTCAAAGACTATGACATAAAAATGAATGTAAACATTTCCTCTGGGACCGTCCAAACAAGGAGTTTACACTAAGGGCTCCCTCCAAGTAGTCTTCTGGTCATGTAAGTACTGTTGATGCTTCTGAGCTGTAGAAGATTTTTAGACTTAACTTCATCTTCTTTTGTCAAATGCTGCAACACAGAAAGACGGCAAATATTTCTTCTGACTTCCGGTCTATACCACCAGCATTTAGACATCTAGGGTGGGATGCAGGTTAACTAACTTTTGATATCAATGCTATTAGTGGTGTCTAGAAATCAATGTGGCTAATCATAGCCTAAGCCTGACTTTGGTCAGCTGAAGTGCTCCCTAGACACCATTAATGGCATTGACCAGAATTGCCCTGATCCCAACAGCAGCCCAAATGCCTTGAGTTAGGACAACTCATATTTCAGTCCATATCCAGCAGCCCAGCTCTCCTTCATTTGCCATTGGAAGGAAACAGGCACCTTCACAGTTCACTCCAGCCTATTCTAGAATATGCATCCAGGATAAAAGACCCTTTGGGAAACCCACTCTATGCACTAATTGAAGGGTAACTGGAGCAAACAGCATAGACAGCATAAAATCCCTCCTTGGCCCTGTCACCTAGAAGGCAGAAAACATGATTCTCTCTTCAAAGGTCAGGCGGTGAAGCTTCACAATCCTTCCTGAGGTAATTTGAAAATTAAATCATCTACCCTTATTAATTAAAATTACATATTGTTGTTTTATTCCTTGTGATAAAAGCAAGGTATTGCATAGATATTAAACCCTCACATGTGTGCAAATACACACAGAGAACTAGAAGAATCAAATTATCTCAGTTTAGCAAGTCCCTTCCAGTCAATAGTCTTGGAAAGCATTCACATACCCTTATATTCTTGCCCTTCCCATTACATGTATGGCTTAGTAGCTCATAATAAAGGGGCATGACTGACATGAATTTATAACTTTATTACTTTGCCCCTCAGGATATAAATTCACGAAACAGTTGTAGTTTATTGCATTTTTATGTTTGTCAGTTTTATTTACACACACTTTCTTGCCATTGGATGGGGAAAAAATTTGGGGTTTCTGCAGATCCTCAATCTTTCTGTGCCAGGGCCTGAAATAAGACAGAAACAAAGACTTCTGGCTCATCTGAAAATAAACACTCACCTCAAACACATTCTCAGCACAACCTTCCATCAAAAAGTACTGCTACATAAATATGACTTCATAAATTATATATCTTAAGTCTGCGTGCTCACAGCAGTTTACCAATAAATGTTCTGCAATACCTGCTTAAAAAAACTAGACACAAAATCATTGCCAATGATGATAAATGGTTACAGCTTAATAACAGTCAGGCTGACAAAGCTGAAATGTCCACAGGGCGCACTGCAATTCAAATGCCATAGCTGAAAAAATAAAAAGCTTCCAAATATAAATGTTCCTGCCTTCAGCAAAGAGAGGGAATCTAGAGAAAGGCTTTGTGACACCAAGCTGTGTATTAATTCCAGGATGTCCCCTAAAACAAAACACTGGAATTTCATGTAAGTTTAGCAGGCAAGAGAATAAATGAGCTTCAGAGCAGAGATGGTTGCAATGTGTCTGTGCTGGGTGGGACAGGTCTGACTAGAGTATAAAATCAAAGACAGACATGGGAGCAGGACAGAAAAGAAAGTCATTGGGAAGTGTAACTTTACCCAAACAAGAACAAGAAAATATTTTGGATAGTGAACCATATTCTTGGGTTAACTACAAAAATTAGCTTCTCTGTATAAAAAAGTGGAAGGCAGCAATGGGACTCAGAAATCTTTCTGTTAAGTTCAGGCTAAAACTTGTATTTGTGAATAAAGGGAAAAGTCTTACTAACTCATCATGAGGCCACTTGGAGTCTGTACTGTACAGAACCTGCTCACAATTAATCCATAGCCACTTAAAAATAAAAGACTGATTTCAAATTGTAAACAAGCAGTTCTATATAAAGAAAATATCTCAAGATTATTTCAGCCATCTTCATTCCCATTCCATTAACCATTTAACAGGCAAAACACAATGAAAGGGGTAGTAAGCACGCAATTTTCAGTCCACCTCCTCTCTTTCCCATGTCTCTCTAAGGGTGTGACTAGCCATTAAGAAAATACACTCTCACAAGAGGCAGGTATCAAAAGCACATGGCTGAAAAGGGAGGCAAGGATAGCAGGATAAATGAGTGTCCTCTAATGAAAGAGGAGAGAGAAAGCCAAAAAACATGAAGGAAAATCTTTTGAGTAAATATACTACTTAACTAGTATCCTCTAGACTCAGTGATCTGGATGAATGTTCCCTCTCCATGCCTGACCTTCATCCTGAGATATGCTATCTCAGCAATTTTTGTTATTCCATGGGAACTCTGCATACATCCCTAATTTGAAGACTTTCTCTCTTCACTGAAGCAAATCTTCATTCTGCTCAATGACTGGTTTCTGATTTGCTTATGGAAGGGGAAAGAAACAATTCATGGGGGGAAGGGAATACCAAGAAGATTGCAGCAGTTAAGCCAAGGGTTGGCATGACATAACCAGAGGGTGGCAACCCCAGAGGGAACACTGGGGATTAGAAACACTTTACTAGTGGAAAGCTCTGGAAGAAAAGGCAGCATTCTCAGACCTAGTGTCTGCCTTGCCTTCACTTCAGCAGCACAGGGAGAGTTGATGAAAATATGTCATTGTACTCTTTTATTTTAAGAGGAAAAGTTACTGTTGGCAAGCGCTGTCTGGGTAATTGCTTTCTTTTTGGTCTGATGAATCTGAGATTTGTTGTCAGCCTTCCAGGGGCAGTGAAAAGCTCATCTATTTTCTCCATTTTATCTGGATAAAATGGCCATGGGATTTGCTCAGTTGGGCAGCATTAGTGTGAATGATTATGAGGAAGTCCTAAAGCACCACCAAGACATGCATGGCACTGCTAGAGCTGTTTATTAGTCCTCTCTAATAAAAACTAGTTCTAATAAAGAGTAATTACCCTCACTTGTAATCTTTAGTAGCTATGGCTGGTGCAAGCAGCCAGTTTCTGAAATACTTAAATAAACACTCCATTCAGGACCTCCAAGGAGTCATGATCCAAGTATGACACCATTCTCAGTGAGCTCAATGCTGCATCAAAGTCAGTTCCTTTCAGGCTTCCTGTGTAAAATATTGTCCTGCTTTGCCAAGCTCAAGGAAAGCACAGCCCATCTTACCCCAACAGCTTTGTAAGTACAATTATGCATGTTCCATACCCTTACACAAACTCACACATTGGAAGAGACAGAGCAGAGAAGATTTTAAAGAGAAGTGAAAGTAGCTTGTCCTGCAGTGAAATCCTCTCCATCAGAAGTGCCTTCCCAGCCATTGCTGTCATTGAAAGAAGTTCTCCTTTGGGAGAGGTCTAAGTCTGGCACACTTGCTCTCACTCAGTACAGAGGCGAAGCAGAGGCTTCCAGGCAATACAGCATTTTTCAGACTGAAGATGAAAACCCTGACTCAGGCAGGATCCTACTGCTTTGTTTCACTCTAAATAGATTCAAAGTTTTTTCTCTTTAAACCTTAACAAACCAGGGCCAAGCATGCAGTGAGTCTGAAATCACTACAAGCAGCTAGAATACCCTCAAAACTCCAGTGATGATGGCACAACAGCACTTGGCCCATAGTATATTGACACACTGGGGGTTCCCCTAAAATGACTTTTGACAATTAAAACTTTTGGCTTCCCACACTATTAAACTGACAAAACAAGGATATCCTTAACTTAAAGTCAGTTAGAAATGGGAAAATAAATAACTCTGACAAAGGGGAAAAGAGGCTTACAGTGAAGCTTTCATGTCTCCTACCCAAGGGCAGCTCCTGGAAAGCCAGGTTTATTACAGACAAAATCTACTCACAATAAAACTTTGCTACAGGGCAAGAAAGTCAACGGCAGAGAAATAATTTCTCTCTGCAAAGCATCTGCTTGCTGATTTTATTGCTGTTGCCATCTTGAACTGCAGAATTAAATAGTGGCAATATTTGTATGAAAAGGAGAAATTCTCAGCATTGCCAATGAGAAGTGGTTCTCTCTTTACATCACCCTGCATTTGCTCTCCTTTGTAAAATGGACCCTCAAAGGTTCTAGCAGGAAAAGGCGGTCCAGCATTTCTCCAGATGCCTCTCAATGTATTAACATATTCATCAGCTCTTCACAGAAGCTAAGGCAGAAGCACTTGGATGTAGGGTTAAAGAGGTGCCAAACCCTTCTGCTACTCCAAGGCATCACGTTTTGCAAGGCAATGGCCATAGGGAAGTGAGAGGCTGTTCCAGCTCTGCAGCTGGAGTGCTGACCAAAGAGCACTTGGTGACTGTCCCCAGGCCTTAAGGTTATTGTCCCCAAGCTGCTTTGGGACATTACAAGGACTATTTCACTGCATCCTGTGCAACATCCAGTTCCAACCATTCAACTGTACTTCTATAAAAGCTCACTACAGTCTGTTCCTGATGGCACTGGCTTATAGGAAGGCTCACACTTGGGACCACAATGGCTTACCACCACCTGTCCCACAGCAAACAGATTGATGCAAGGGCAGCCAAAGTTCTTCTAGCATAAACTGGGAGAAAAATATCAGCCAAGCAGAAGATAGAGATTCTGCAGCAACTCCAGCCTCAACTGGCCCATCTGAGACACTTCAACATGTTCAGCTCTCAGGACATGATTTCTGTGTGATGCCAGATGGGCACAGAGAGAGGGAAGAACCACTTAACACATAATGCTCTGCACTAAGACATGTCCTCCACCTTTCTGATGTCAGAGCATTTTTTACAAGCATGCTATTCATATCTGAATTCCACACAGCTGCTGTTCATGCCTTCCGACCCCACAGCGTCTTCTGTGGACCAACTGCAGATGAGGAGTTTGTGAAAGCCTTTTTGCATTCACACACTCTGTTCCCTGCTTAGATTTAGTGAAAAGCTGCCAATGTGGCAGGACTAATATAGACACAAAACACTAGAGCTCACTAGGTAGATTTTGGTCAATGAAATGCCTCTTGCCTGGGTCTGCAGCTGCTCTGTAATGGGTATGTGACAGCATTTGAACAGGCACTGGAAAGTTTATCCAGTCCTAATCTGCTACTGATGGTCTCTGCTGTCTGTGTAATAATGGGGTAAACCTGCAGCCAGGCAGAGCAGATGAGAATGAAAGAAATAAACTAGTTTAAGTCTCTCTAGTCTGCAGAACACATTGGATAAAGCCACTTGTGATACAATAGAAGTTAAGGGAAAAGAAAAATAATTGTTAAAAGAAGCAAAAGAAAAAAAGAACTAAAAAGAAAAAGCTATGTCCCCTCAAACATGCTCATTCACATGCACATGATATGTAATGTCTACTGGTAACAGGGTATTCACTATCCAGATCTCTGATGTCATTTATAGTGTTTCAATTGCCTAGAGTTATGAGTCACATGACATAGCCAAAGCCAGCTCCTACCAAACAGCACTGACTCCTAAGCAGCTATGCAAACATGCAGAACTGTTTCCTATATGGTTCATCTGTCCTTCCCACCCAATGCGTAGGGTATACAGCATGCGGTAACGTAGAAAAGCAAAAGACAGACCCTTTAACTGTCTTCATTTAAAAGAACTATTGGCAATTCCACACAACTCACTAACTTTCTGCACATAAGCCAGAAACAAGTCAGCAGAGCATTTACAGCAAGATCAATGGTTCGGAAAATTTGGTCAACTCATACAATCACACTCTGTAAACGAGAAGAGTCTGAAACAGCAAGAGAGTCTCTCCAGGGGGAGGAGCAGCAGCAACAGGAGGTGCAATGAAGCTAAAATAATCAAATTTCCTTTTTTTTTGTTTTTAAATTTCACTTTCCGAGTTTGCTCATGAAGAATATCAATTCAAAACAGAGGCCCAATTTATAACACTGAGCATAAAAGCAACAGCATGGCTGGCTACTGATACAAGGTTCGGTCTTTTGAAAGATTCCTGTGTGGATTATCCTGAGCATTTGTACAAAAAGAAAGAAAAAGGCAGTTCTCTCTCCTTTCTCACAGTATCTTCCCTAGCTGTTCCAAAGCAGGTGTGAAAAACTGACAGACATAAATAGCATATCTGAGCTGGCCAGGGACAGCAACTACGAATGAACCTTTTTGGTGCTTTTCACCAACTGTGCCTGCAGCTGAATTACTGAATTACAAGAGCAAGGGAGGAAAAGGCCACATTGCCATTTTGGAGTCTCTTTTGTATCATGCTGCAAAACCTTGTAGCAGAGGCCTTATTTTTGACTGGCATGGCAACAGTGACATACATGCTTACAGAAATTTTCACTGTACAAATTTTATTACTGAGATTAAACATATGGTTTTTAAAGAGGAATGTTAGGAGCATACCTTTTTGTGCATGTGGGTGTCCTTATCCAATGCCATACTTCCTGCCCTCCTTATGGCCATGAGCTATTCCCAAACTTCCTCCGATTTCAAAGTTCTGGTTCAGGTTCACAGCCATTTAACCTTAGCAATGCTTTATGCTCCTAACAACGCTATACAGTATTTTCAAAGCAACCTTTTTAAAAATAAAAGGATGACACTGAAGACAAATTTCTTAGTTCTGAAGAAAACTGCTAGAAGGTCTTTCTTTCTTGCCCCTGCCATTGCAGACATTTTCAGCTGGTAGGGCTGTTTTTCAGATGCAAAAACATTTCCAGATAACTGAACTGAGACAGGCTCCTCTGAAGTTTTTTATGATGAGTACTCCCATCATCACACAATTTCTTGTCATTTTTGAATTCAGAACCTACTTGAACATAAATACGCTGTGTTCAAGTGCTTTATGACTATTTACTGCTTACTATAAAAGTGGACAGGCCCAGAAGGCTGCTGTGTTTCACCACTGCAGGGCAGAGTCTGTTCAGCTTTGGCCTACCCTGCCTTTTTGTTGGAGGAGACAGAAAGAAGGAAATAACTATGTGGGTTTATTCCTACTTTTCTTTCCACTATTGTTGATTCTACTTCTTATTCTATTTCCCTTCTGGAAAAAGTACAATTCAGGAAGGCCACGAGGGCTCTTCGCTTTGTTGCCACAATAGCATTTAAAAAAATAATACCCCACCCCCCCAAAACTATCAGCAATGAAAATACAATGGCAACAGAATTCACCAAAACTAGAGCTGAGGTGCAGCTTTTCTCTGCACATCCAAGTATTGCAACCTAGTGTTTCCAAAGACGGATACCAGTGTCACTGAGCTGTGAACTCCACAGACTGCAGCTTTACACGAAGAAAAGTATAAGAGATGAGAGTGTCAAAGGTCCTTCTGCAGACTTGGAAAAGCCCTCTGCCTTCAATGCCATACTGTCAAAAAACTCTCTGATGGTAGATTATGGAAACCAGCAAGCATGAAACAACTGTGATATCTTTCAAAACGTAACACAGAAATATAGAAAAAACCTCCAGCTGAAAGGGGACAACAAGCAAGAGAAAATATGTAGGACATCAAAAACATGAACCTGAACTATATGTGTGTGCATATGGGCAAAAGCAAAGAGATATACCAAACAGGCAAGATATTCCATAGTATAAATCACACAGCTCCATGGATTTAATCAAATTTAGGTCTGGCTCGGCTGTTTATGAGCTTCCCGCCACTAAAGGTTTCTGTTCCAGGCCATTACCTTTTCCCTTACCCATCTAAGCCATCAGTTCCCAGCTGCACAAATGAGCTTTCCTTGCCATCTCCTTCACTGTTTCCCTACCCTCTGCAAATACAACTGTCACCTCTTGGCTGTTCTGCATCCCATCCTATTCTTTCGTCCCATTTGCATCTTCCTTACAGCACTGCTTAGATCCCCATCACCAGTAAGAAAAGGAGAAGGAAAAAAAGGGGGGAGAAGGCAACAAAAAAACCCTAAATCCCTGCATTATATTTAATTGCCTTACCTACACTCATATTGACCCTTCCTTATTCTGGACAACAGCAATTCTTAAAAATATGATTACACCCTTCACATGAATCATCTTCTCACAGGATTTATAATGATGGTCTACCAAAGATGGATGTTTACTTGTTGCTATACTTCTCAAAATCCCTTTGTCCCAGTATGTGACAGTCTTCACTGAGTAATCTTCCGTGTTACGTGTCTAGGGAACACTGTCTGTCAAAATTACAAAGGAACCCAAGTGAAGGTGACAGTATATGTTCTCCTAAAAAATCTCCAACATTTGTTATCAATCAAATTGTAAAGCCAAAAGGTTGTCCAGCAAATGCAAAAAATGCAACTCCTGCTCTTCACAGCAATCACATATGATGTAAGGGACTGATATCCCTGAAACACACACTTCTGGGAATTCAGAGCAATCAGCCCACTGTGGCTGTTCAATGCTATATTGTGATAAAGCACTTCTCTCGACTCCCTTGCACTGCCCAAAAGACCAGCAGCAGATAGACACATAACTCAAGAGATCACAGCAGAGATGTTCTACCATCAAGTCTGGCCATGCTTACACAACTTGCAGTTCTGACATTAGATGAGCAAGCGTGCTCAAGACGAAAATCCTCACATCCCTCTTTTCTTACTCTTCAAGTTTCTCTACTTCTAATGGTTTCATCTGTCTGAATTTATCTGGAAGAAAACTGTTCAGCAGGAAGGTCAGGAGAGCAAAGAGGCAAATCAATCTAAGCCTGAAGGATCAACACATTCACACCTTTCTGCACGCTGTGCCCTTCTTGATCCATGCCATAACTCCAGCTTTTATAATGGAAAACAGATGACCCGACTTCTATAAAAGCTCCTTTTCTATTAATTATTCACCTACCTAAACCAAAAGTTACTCTGCTCATACAGTAAAGAAATTGTATGTGTTATAACACCACCTCCCTGCTAAACTAATGACTCCCTAATAAAACGCAATCTACCATTTGGTTACAAGATACTTGATCACTTGGGGTAAGCCCAAGAAATTAAAAAATATTGGCTACAGGTACTTGTCTGTTCTGAAGCATATGTCTCAAGTCCTTTAATAATTCCCAGTAGCTGACATAATTACAGTGGAAGCAAAGGTTAACCCCATGCCTACCTAATGACTTCGGTATCCCAAGATGCTACATGTCCAGGAAATGATGGTTGTGGTTGCATTATTCAAGTGGAAGGGCTAAAGTAATTGCAGCACATGATGGGACAAGGGAGCAATGAACATGTGTGATCAGACTGTTGGCACAATACAATAATAACTAGACAAGTAAAGGGATAGAGAATGCTCTAGGAGTAGAAACAATTTCCCTTATCAGCTTTTTCTAGTAGTATTTGCTCAGGGATTTGCAGAAATTAAAAACTGTGATTGTGTTTTCTGAGAAACAGGTAAGCACACAGGTATTCTGCTGATATTTTCTACATGCAACCTATTGCCTTTTGGAAGGGTTCAGACCTGGATACTTTTCTCAAACAAGCAGCTAATAGCACTAGATGTCTCAGTAAGGGTTTCAGAGCATAAACAAGAAACACAGATTTGCAAACAATAGGATTATAGCAGAGAAGGAAGCCCAAACATATTTTGATGCTAAATGAAAGAAGAGCAGGGAAGGAAAGTCCCCGACTCAGTGCTCCAATAATATTTCTACTATAGTCCACAAAGAGCCCTCCAAGTCATTTTGTGAAAATGAAATACCATTGTGGTTCTGCAGAGTTCGCTGTTTAAATAGAATGTTTATGAAATGTTTTTGAATTGTTATTGCTCATTGTGGGATGTTTACATTTTCCTGCAGAGCAGTATGAGATGTGCTTATTCATAGATGCACAAGGTACATATATTGCTATGCAGTAAGATACCACATTAATTACCAACCTTAGCTCCCTGTCTCACTCCTCAATCCTTCTACAGGTAAGCAAAAGAAACATGAATTTTAATGTTGTGACCCTATTTCTTATGGAGGCAATACTCTTATGGAGGCAATTCTGCAAACATGGTCAGCACTGCATCAAAACCACTGCAGTCGAAGGATTCCTTTAACAGTGCAAGAAAACTAGGGGAATAAATGTGTCTCCCACAGAAACCACATCCTTATTCACCAGAAGGAATCTATGCACAGCTGTGATGCTTCAAAGGCACTTGCTAAATAATTAGATGAAACTTCGTGGTGTAACAGATTTCTCCAGAAGACAAACCTCATCACTGTAACAGCAGCCCCAGGTTTACATTGAAACACACCAATACAAGCAGGCACAATTGCAGAATACCAACAACATGCCAGGACTACTTCAAACATCCAGTGGCTACAATCTCCAGTATATTTTTGATACCTTTGTAATCACCAACTCTATGAAAGTTTCCCAAGAAAAAATTAATTTAAATAAGCCCCATACATCATATGCAAGATTTGTATTATTGCAGTCATTTGGCAGAGGGAAAAGATAGGAAGATAAAGTAGAAGTGACAGGAATGAGCACTCGGCTCTCTTGAATCTTACTCTAGTATCTTGTCTACATGGCTTTTCTGCTCTCAAAAATTCTCAGCATTCAGGCTTTCTCATCATGAAACATTCTGTCTCCATCCCACTCTCGGCTGGGTAAAGATCTGCACAATACAAACTTGAAGGAGTAAAATCAACCGCTAAAATCCTTTTGCCAATGAAGACTGTGTAAGCCCAAGATAACATTAGGTCACAGGGTTTTGCCAGCTATTAACTGGCAGAAAGCTGAATGGGAAGGAAGCTAGTTAAACTGCCACGGATGATGCTGAACATTGATTTTTTTGCTAAATTGTTGTCCACACAAACCCCAGTATAGACATTCCTGAATTGGTTTAAAATTGACTTATAAAGATTTAGTATATGTTGACTCTCTCTTGACTTGGTTTGTGGCCACAGGAGGGGTTGGGGAAAGTATTTGTGTCAGAACATAGCAACATGTCCTGTGAAACATCTTAACAAGAGAACAAGGTTGTCCAATATGTGTTCTTAACAACATCAAGGTTGGAAGATTTGTCAAAGACAAGATGTAAAGCCAAGGGGATGCTCATGTAATTGCAAAATAATCACAGATATTATTTCAAGGAAAGTAACTAATTTCATTTGGAAGTTCCTTCTCCTCACCTAAGGCAGCGAAGCCAAACATGCAACTCTCAGCCCTGGCTGTTTGCTTTGGTTTGTCCATTTTAGTCTCTATTTACTTGATAATCATTGTTTGTTCTGGCAGCTAACGCATTTAGATGAAGGACAGGGCTTTGTAAAATATCCTATTTTGACTATTCCAAGTGCTGAGCCACAGGATACGCTAACGCTGACTCAATGTGCTTTGAACAGCAATCATCCTGCAATGCATGAAGTCCAGTTGTATCGTAAAGTAACGCAACACCAAAGCCAATTTCACAGCTCACTTCCAAAGTGAGGACAGTCACCAGAAAAGACCTCTTGCCTCACAGAAGGCTACATAGCAACCTCAGTGCCAGCACTGGACTCCAAACAACAGTCCAGCATGGAAATGGCACCTTGACAGCTCACTCATGGAAGGTGGTTCAAAACCCACAGGTCTACTTGGCCAGTCCTACAGTGACAGAAACCATTTTCATAACAGTTGTGGAGCATCAGAAGAGGGTTGCTCATCAGTGTAAGGTGACTTAAGCAGAACCCCACCTTCACTGCAAGAAGAGCTGGAATACCTACATTCCTAAAGGGAAGTTTTAAAGGGAGGCAAACATAAGAAAGATCCTCTTTACTGACCAGGTGACCGAGCACTGGAACAGACCACCGGGGGAGGGTGTGGAATCCTCCTCGCTGGAGATATCCAAGAACCATCTGAATGCAATTCTATGTGATGTGCTCTGGGATAACCCTGCTTGAGCAGGGAGGTTGCACCAGAGGACCCACTGTGGTCCCTTCCAACCTTACCCATTCTGTGGTTGTGGATCAGTGTGAGTTTACCAACTGATAGACATGCTCTATACTGAAAATTACACTGAAAGGAAAAAAAAAATAGACACTTTCCTTTTGACAGTGCTAGAACCATTACTAACCTAGGTATTGACACAGGCCCCCAGCCATTCAAGTTTGCTCATTTCTTTTTTGACTTTGAAATATCCTCTAAACAGATGTATTTGCCTTCACAATTGCAGATGCAAAATTAAAATCTTCTTCCCCTTCCCTGGGCAATCATTTTTTCCCTGTACACACAGTTTACGGGAGCTCATTCTTTGATATTTTTTTAATAACTTGTGTTGTGTCTGGTGCTTTGGGGAGTGCCTGTGACAGAAAGCACTTTATTACTTCTCTGAGTTCACCACAGAGTGCTCACCAGGCCCTATCTCTGAAAGGACATATCTAGGCAGCAATTTAATCAAGCAGTGATTGAAAAATTAAAGGTAGCGGTGATTAATATGGATTTAAGACTTTTTTGTTTGAATGGGGTTTAGCTAGAGAACATGGCAGTCGAGCTTTCTATTTTTTTTCCCCTCTGAAAAAAAGAGAAGGAGGAGAAGGGGAACACAAAGGAAACCTCTTTAGGCAGATAATTTCTTTCCTTTTAGTATTCAAATAAAATCCAAGGGAAGAGGTTACACACAGCACATATTATTATCCTTAGGTAAATAACTGAGTGTAATTTCAGCAATCACAAGCACACCTCTGTGTATAAGCAAAGACCCAGCCACAGAAGCTCAGTTTGGACCAGCACCAGAAGGGAAAATTTCAGCCTAAGACAGAAACAAATTTTGACATTGAATCATCAGCCTGGCTTGTGAAGAAATAAATACCTTTTAGGAACCATGAGCACACTCTAAACATACGTGGAGTGTTTTACATTTACAACAGATGAATTAAGATCTTTGAAAGCTGCTAAGAAACACTGAAGGAATAACCTGCTAGACAGTCACACAAAACGCATCTGAAGGTCCTGCAACAGAAGCACTGTCCATATCTCTGGTTAGAGGAGGAGGGATTTCTATAGATAGACATATCTTGCAGAAATGTGGATATACATTCACATACCTTGCACATTCTGCAACCATTTACAACATAAAGGAGCTGGAATATACCACCATGGTTTGAATCAGATTTCAGGTCAAGTCTCTGTGTGGTAAAACATCTGCATCAGGCAACTTAGCTGAGGTCGTAGACACCAGAACTTTGATCAAACCATTTTGTATTGCCCTCATTTACATGTTACTACTGTAAATCTATAGAGTCAATTCAAGTTATGTTTAACTGATTGTAAACAACTTTGGGTATGCACTTCAATTTAAACAGTTTATAGCACTTTAGATCATGTGAGAAATAAGGACAAGCCAGGATAAGAATGGCCATGAAAATTTGCTTCTGCTTAATTATGAATATTTAAAAAAAAAAAAGTCTTATCCAAACTGACATAAGTTGCATATGATACTGACCTCAATTTCTTCCCTGCAACAAGTGACTCCCACCTAGGCATCTTTGCAAAAACATTAAACATGCCTCATCTTCCATAAAGCATTTAAAAAATTAAAAAGAAAACACAAAAAGCATAGGCAAACAAAGAAGATTATTTGTGGAATATTAACCTTGTTATAATAAAAGGCTTTTCTGAAAAAGGATTACCAGAGCTTGCACTTCAACTAATAGACTTATTTTCCCCCAAAAGACTTATTTTTCCCTTTTCCTTTTTTCATGCTTGGCCAGAGTAGGAGATTTACATTTTCCCCATGTCTCTTGTCCCCACACAGAAGAACATCTTCGTAAGAAGTTGCTTGAGAAGAACTCTAAAGCCAATATTCAAAGCACTTAGATTAATCAAAAAAAAAGTTACCTACAAAATGGCTGTGGAAAGAAGTAAGTTTGCATGTAATTTCAGATAATTTTTGCTAACTAACAATTATATAATGGTCTGGTTCCCAAAGGATACATATAATTTAAGTATAGGGTGCCTGAAAGAAAGTGAGTGCTGGAAGGCGGATACCCGATAATCCAATCCCACACACCCCTGGGCACAAGCATAATTGTATTATAAAGTAGCTCTGCCAAAAGTGAAAACAATTAAAACACAAGAAATACTTTATTGCTTACAGTGAAGAAGGTGGTTTCATTCTTGTGCATATCCACACCAGTAAACGTCAAATAAAACAAATCAATGAATGCTGCTTGGAAATACAGTTATGAGGTACTGCCATGTCATGTGCATACTGGAGACATTACACAGTCAGAACTAACACTGGCAAGAGAGCTCCAATCTGATCAGTGTTCTTAAGATATCTTGTTAAAACTGTTAAATGAACACTTTTAACAGCAAGGTAAGCTGTGAACTGAAATTCTGCAGAATCCAGACAAGGGTAAAGAACTCTCTCAAGAGTGCTGCAATTTCTTTTCTCTTCCACACCTAAGTGTCCAGTGAGAGGCTGGGGTAAAACAAAACCTGTTTGTACTCCCCATGGTTAAGGTTACTCAGAACAACAACTCCAAAATGCAAGACTGAAACACAACTTCATAACATAAAGGATTCTGACAGAAACTGAGAAGACAGGGCTAAGGCAAACAGTCACCATCTAAAGAATAAAAAGTACAAAGGACAATCTATTCTAGAGCAGCAGAAAAGTAGTAATCACACTGATGCCCAGGATTTTCTTTGATCCCTTCAGCCCAAGGAAGTCTCCTATGTCAATGTTTCTCAGAGTAGCCTCAGATTTTGTACAGTATTAATGCTTTCCAGGTTCACAAATGCCAAGCACTTTAGCCAATGAACAGAGAGGCTCACATGATCAGCATCTCTGAAAATATTGGAAAATGTATGCCTCCTAATACAAGACACTTTAGAAAATGCTGGACTGTACTACTCTGCATGTCAGTCTCTCCACATGCAAACTGAGCAAGAAAATATTATCCCACCATGAAGGAGTAGCAAACAGCTTCCTTGCTGTTTTCAAAGCTCTTTTGAAAGGGGAGAATAACCAACACTATCAAAAAGAAAAATCATCATAATTGGTGTACAGATAGCCATCCAGCCCATCTTCAACACCTCTAGGGACTGACTCTTGCTAATAAATGGTTCAAAACCATGAATGGCCAAAAAAGAAACCTACAGAGAAAAATGGAAGATGTGGATCTGGTTGAGAGAGATCAATAAACAATTACAAGGAAACCCAAGTTCCTACTATCACCACTCAAAAGACATAGGGGCCTTACAAATATGCAGCAGCAACTTGCCAGCAAGTGTAGAAATTTCTTTTTGCTGCTGAATCACAAAGGTTTGGAGAACTTCTAGGGCACTTAATTTTCCGGCAAATCGCTTGAACCAGTTACCTACAAAGCATTCCATCTGCAGCTTCTGACATGCAGCAACTCTGCAAGTCTGCTGTCCCACATAGCAACAGATCTCACATTAAAGCACTGCAGAGTATTATCCCTTTATTTTTCTGTAGTCACCCCTTACTATTAAAGAAATTGTTTTAAGCCCCACTTCCTCTTTCTCTTCCCGCTTGGGTTTGCAGGACAGCAAGCCCAGGCAGCGACCCGATATGATGCTACCGGTGTCGCTCTTGCTGTCCCGTTACACAGCAGAGTTCACTATGCACAAGTTGGGTCTGTCAACACAGCAGCAACGCCATCGCTCTTCAGCACAGCCCTGCCAAGCGGCTTGCAGAGCTGATGTCCTCCCTGCCTTCTCTTGCCTTTCTCCATGCTTTGCTCAAAACAATTCTTCTGCTTCCTGCTGCCAAACAACCTTTCCCAGCCCCCAGGGCTCAAAGGAGGAGCCATGTTGTTCATTCCCAGCCCAGCATCCCCCATTACAGCTCCAGTATGAAAAACTACAGCTAGTGTACGGCGTAAATTGTTACTATCACTGCCTTTCTCTCATAAACCAGGCACTGCCAATACCACACTGCTGTGCTTCATGAATAATTCATCTGTTTCTTAATGTGCAAAGCTCTCCGCCGCAGTTCTTTTCTCTGCATTAAAGTTATCTGGGGGGGAAAAAAGTGTCTGTGCAATCTCTGCTTGAAATATTAAGACTACAACTGAATTTCAAAGTGTTTGTTGGCTTCTTTAATTTACCATAAAAACAAAAGCATCAGTAGTGTCCCCACAAGGGGACACAGCCACAGAAGGTCAAAGGGCTATTAGGCTGAGCTCTTCCATAGGAAAGCTGTGGATATACTGCCTGCCATTTAATTCTGCTAAAAACCCAAAACCCTTCATAAAAGCCCTAAGCCTCAAAGTCTTTGCTGTCAAGGTACACAGGGCTGAGGAGACAGCAATGTACTCCCAGCAGCATGCTCTGTGTTTTTCCAAAGGCTCCAATGAAACAATGTCATCGTGCAGTTACTGCATGACAGTTCTACACACACAAACACCCTCATGACCTTTTAACTATTTTTACCCCTCAGTAGAGTCTCAGGTTGCTTTTAGACACTTGCTAGCAGCTTTCTTCAACTTGCCTGTTCCTCCCAAGCCAAACAGCACACAATCTTCATGCGTACCCTCACATGCACACACTCTTGCCATTCCCTTTCAGTGCAGAAGTCTGAAGCTTTCTCCTGCTCTTCATCCAACACCTCCTCCACATCTCTTCTTCAAACACATTTCCTCCAAAAGTACTACATATTCCACATCTCTCCTCCTAGCTGCTGCAGAAAATGTGAGGTTGTTGGGTGATGAAAAAGGGGTAGCTTTGCTAAGTCCTCTCTAACCCCCACCTCAGGCCTTTAAATGTCCATCACTCCAGGATGAGCACATAATATATTAAACTATTTATTATTGTACTATTCACCATAAATAAAACTGCACATGCCCTGCCAGCTGTTGGCAGAAAGCTGTACCTGGCTAGGACCTAAGGCCTCTGGTACACAGCTGGACAGACTAGTGGTTCATACAATGGCTCTTCCAGCTGCTAAAACCTAGCAGCACCAACACCACTCTGTAAAGAACATGAGACTCACACAGACCCACTGATTCTGCCATCTCGTGCCACCCTGTTGCCGTGTCAGGGTCAAGCCAAAGGAGGCTCCTGCTGGAGATCCATGGATCAGAAACCACTAGCAGTAGAGAGAGTGAAGGTGTAAACAGACAAAGAACCCCATAAAACACACCAGAGCTACTATCCCTCTCTGATTTAACCAGTAATGACTAGAAACTGGTGCGCTTTCAGAAGTGTAAACTTCTAACTGCTCTTTTCCAGCCTCTTAATCTGCCTTGACACAACTTCCTTCCTTTGTAATTGTAAAGCTGGGCCATTTTGGCTCACACTTGACTTTAATATTGATGGGTTTTTTGGTGTCAGGTGAGGGCAAGAAGCAAGGCTGTTCCAAAGCTAAGGCAGTTTCTGTTTATGCCTACATTTATACTGTCTGTTCCACATTTTCCCTGCAACAAATAACTGTAAGAAATGTTCACACAAGAGGGTGGGAAAAAAACTCCAGTGTGAAAAAGTAATATGACATCTATTTCTACATTAATGAAGCAATTACTAACTAATAGGAAGGAAACAAACCAAGCAGGACACAAACACAGGGAAACATTTGCTAATAAAGCTTCCTGCTCACTCAAGTGGCAAAGACATGGGTGGCTCTTTGCCTTTAGAAGGGTAAAACAAACACTTAAAGTAGGCTGTAAAAGAGTTCACTGGTTTGTGAGATTTTGCCCTTGTCCTGATATTTCTAACTCAGGCCATGGTTACAGTTCAGTTTTAGGTCCAGAAGTGGGTTGAATGCAAGAGTTTACTGCCTTCTCCCCTCCACAAAACTCAACAAATTCAAGCGGCAGAAAATAGACAAGAGCCTAACAAAGAGCCAAGGTCTCTTCCCCTCACAGGGTTCGACAGAGGACCCTCCAGGCTCTATAGTACTCTGTGATGGGACAGAGATGCCTCAAGGCACAAAAGTGCTGCAGGGTTGTGCTACTCCTGAGAGCAGGGTTTTTGTTTCCTATCTTTGCTTAAACCATTTTGTTACCAAGAAGGAACCTCAAGTGGAAGTATGACCTCTCTGCCTGGCTGCAGCAGGGTCTCTTCCTTTTTCAAAAACCAAAAACTACATACCATGTAATCCAGCGCTGGACTTCTCCCTTTCTTGCTACTTATTTTGCCTCTGGGTCTGCTTCTTTCCCATCTGCAGGGAATGAGAAGTCCAGTCTCTTGTCTGGTCTCCAGTCCAATAACCATGCATTAAGCACCAGTGGTCCTACCCATCCCTCATTAATCTTCCTGAGTGGTTTTACCCTTCCCATTCTTGCATTTTTCTCTTAGTTTGTAGCTCCAAAACCTACACCCCCAGTTTTTTCTTGGCATTCATCTCTTCTCATCAGCTAACTGGTTCCAGCTGGGGCAATAGCAAGGCCCCATCCTCCACCATTTCTGGTACACTATGCTGTCCATTCAATAAGCTGAGAAAACAACACTGGGATTTGGTTCATCTTATTATAAATGTAGGAAAGGGAGCCTTCTGAGACTTGGACAATATTTACACAGTCATGACTCATCACTAACTTAAGGCACACATGAAATAGAGCAGCCCTCTGTTTTAAGCTGGCAAAAAGGATCTGGAGCACATGCCTGATGAGGAACAGCTGAGGGAGGCTCTCTACAACCACCTGAAAGACAGCTGTAACCAGGTGGAAGTTGGTCTCTTCTCCCAGGTAACTAGCGACAGAACAAGAGGAAATGGTCTCAAGTGGCACTAGGGGAGATTTAGAATGGATATTAGGAAACAATTCTTCACTGAAAGTCATCAAGCACTGGAACAGGCTGCCCAAGGAAGTGGTTGAGCTGCCATCCCTGGAGGTATTTATAAGACCTGTAGTTGTGGTGCTTAGGGACATAGTTTAGTGCTGGACTTGGCAGTGCTGGGTTAATGGTTGGACTCAATGATCCTAAGGGTCTTTTCCCACCTAAATGAGTTAATCATTCTATAAAAGTCAGATACACTCACATGAGGTACAGCAATATTTGAGAGTCTAGCCCTACTGCACAGAGCTGTTCCAGGCATGGGAATGAGCAGATGGGAACAGCTTGACACTTTTGACCCACAGAGCTTTCCCAAATAGCTGATTTCTTTTGCTGTCAGCCATCCTGCATCTGAAGGATGGAGATGTCACCTAAAAAGGTCTGCAGGAAACAAAAAGTATACTGTTTTACAGGCAGATGGTCTAAGCCTGGGACTGGGTCTAGGCTGAGCATATGGTCCCCCATAACATATGTAAGAACCAGCTACTACTTAGAGGGACAAAGGTAACTTAATCCAGAATAAGAATACTGCAATACCACTGAGTGATTTTGAGACCTGTAGAGTTCATTTTAGGCAACTATCGCATATGCTCCCTACAGCTGCTCTCCTCAAAGATGATGGGCTGCAGTCCATAATAATACAGACACTGAAAGTGATCTGGACACTGGAATCATTACAGGAATAAATTCCCACCTCCCCAAAAGCTGGAACAATCTAGCAAAGAAGGGCATCACCCAGAACATATGGCATGCCAGGAGGAGAGAGCTGGAGTCAATCTATTTCATCACCTACGAAGGAAGAAAGAAAAGGAGCAAGAAGAAGGAACAGCTTGTTATAAAAAACAACATTTCATAATGCTTAGGATAATCTATTGGGCAGTGCAGGTATGGTTCAAGCAGTGTCTTTGTGTCTCCTCTTTCCCTAAAAAAGTTATCCAGTTTGGACAGTAAGAAAAGTTAGCAGTTCCTTCAAGCACAGACTGAAATGGAGATACTTGTCTGATTCTTAGGAGGGGCTATGTCTCTGTTCCTAATGGATGCTAAGTTGCTTCTCTATTCAATCTGAATTCTTAGGGTCCAATAGAGTTCCAGATCTCTGCAGCTCTTTTTGGCCCTAGTGGACTTCAAGGAAGTTACACCACCATGAACTAAGTGAGCCTTTGGCTCTGCCTGAGTGTGTATGAGCCAGTTAAAGCAAGAGGAGATGATACATTTGAAACTAGGAGATGTGTGACAAAAGATGCATTAAACTGGCTTTGCGGCAAATTGGCTAATTTCCTTTTCCACTAATGTCTGAACGCTGTAATGCCAAGGGAGCAGCAAGAGCACACAGAGATCATACCAGGCCTAGATGCAGGAGGAAATCAATATCCATGCTCTGCCCTGGCCAACCACCGGGAGCCAGGAGAGGCGATGTGGCAGTCAGCGGGCGAGTGTCCGCAGGGCTCCGGAATCAGAGCTCACCTTGGACCAGAGCTCACTTTCACCAGCTGCTATGCAGTCATGGGACATCTTGCTCAGATTTGCTTTCCTGAACTATTATGTGCCCTTATGTGGCCAGTCTTCAGAATTTAATTCTCCCCAACCTTTCTTCCACTTATATATATATATAGCTCCCATTTCTACAGCCCTGCAATCATGCCGGAAACAAGGCTTTGGATCAGAGTTTTATGTAAATTTAATCTGCTCTGAAAAAGTGCCTTAACAAGTGCTACAGCTTTGTTTTACTGATTTCCCTTTGCATTTCCAGGTTTACATAAAGGTGCCTCAGTGGAAACTGTAATCGAGATATTTTTAAGTCCTGACATATAAAATTCAGTTCTTCATAATTCACATGCCTTTTTCCCCATATCCTCCTGTCTCTGTGTTTTTCTTTAAAAAGAGACCTGTCATAGAAAAGGAATATTTAGCTGGATTGTGCCTAGTTCTGTGAGGTTGGTACTAAGTCCTAAGGGAGAATAGCTTGTTCATTTTTTTGCCAAGTGTAAGTTACATTAAATATGCTGGATCTGTGCAGGTGTCTGCTAAGATG
Organism: Myrmophylax atrothorax; assembly: GCA_026770055.1. Lineage (NCBI taxonomy): Eukaryota > Metazoa > Chordata > Aves > Passeriformes > Thamnophilidae > Myrmophylax > Myrmophylax atrothorax. The sequence goes on from JAOXXN010000065.1 coordinate 17,102,413, forward strand.
CCTCTGTAAAACTGAAATTCACTTGTCTTTTGAATGGCTGGAAACGTTCATGAAGCATGAATCATTTTCCTTCCTCACCCAGCCCACAGAGTTCATATATTATATAAACATATGGATTTTAAAATTATATGCAACTTTTACAGTAAGTGGTATCTGCTTTTGAGACACTGGGCAGGTATATTACAGACTCATAGACTAAGGAAAATATCTGGGGACCATTAGATATACAGTGCAATGAAATCAAAAGCAGAATAAATTAAAACTGAGGTAATTTTAAGAGTTGGATACTGTCCAATTCCTCTACAAGAAAGTCGAATGAAACAAGGGCACTGGAACAGACTTTCCCAGTGGGAACTGAAACTAGAAGAGGCTTGGACACAGAATCTGCATTTAGTTTATTATTTTGCTGGTACTTAGACTTTCAATCTAATTTGGCTTTCTGCCTCCTCATACTAAAACAGCACAAGTTTACAACCTTAGTGCTTTGCCCTGTCTCTAGGGATCTCTTACAAACATTTACACCCTCCTGAGATCTAAGAGAACACAGAAGCTTAGGGCACGCAGCTTTTTCAAGGTGACAGGGGTGACAGAACAGGAAAATGCAGTGCTTTGGTAATACTGGTCTTGTCTTTTGTTAAACTCTTAACATTTCCAAGCAAATGCAGAACTAATTGAACAGATTTCATGTGCAATGTATTTCCAGTTTTGTACACATCCATATGCAATCCTGTGCATACCCTGTGCTGTGTGTTGGGTTCTGAGTTGCCCTGAAGCAAATTGGATGGCATTTACATCAGGGCACCCTGCCCAGCAGGCAGCCCTCCTGTGATGCCCACTCCAGTCAGAGGCTGAACAGCACCACTTCCAGCAGCACAGTAGCTGCTGGGGTCTATCTGGTCCTTGAGCTGAACTGAACACCATTTTGAATTTCTCTGTCCTCACAGGATTTGCTCGACACTTAACCATGACCATTTGTATTACTTTTGCTGATTTTTGTGTTTTCATTTGCAGTCCACATGTTCACGAGGAGATACTGAGCATAAGATCAAAGCTGTTTCACGTTTTGCATATAAGGAGCTTTACCCCTTTCCACCTTGCCATTTAGTACTTCCATGTGGCAGGAGGTAGGGATGGAGATAAGGATTAACTTTATTTAATGTGATATTTAATGTGTGAAAAGATCCAAACTCTTCTCTTTATAGACAGTTCTGAGACACAGACCAAAGCACTTTTTAAAATAAAAAAGTATACAATAAAATATTTAACATTTAAATTAAATTAAAAAATTAAAAAAATACTACTGCAGAGAGAAGAGAAAAGCAAATGGGTTAAAACTCATCCTCCCTTCATCCATGCTATCCCTGCAAGCAGGTCCTTGCCTTCAAGCTTTATTCCTGCCAGCAGCCACTTCGTAAGAAGTCCATAAGGAATGCAGCCCTTAAGACATTTTCTCTATCCCCCTGAGCCACTGCTCTCAGCTCCATACAATGACTTTCCTGTCTTCCATACTCAAGGTCTCTGAGAGTCCCTTCCCTTGCTCCTTCTTAGATGGTGTCCAAGGAAGGTGTGATTTCTCTTCCATGCCCAAGGGTTTCCCCTGACTCAACCATGCCATTTACAGGAACACAAGCAAAATAGTTGAGATTGAGCAGGTCAAACACATGGCCTGTCACAAGGCATGATCACTGGTCTGTTATCCTGAGAAATTAACGGAAAGTCTTGACTGCTTCTTTCAAACAACTGTCAAAAGTTTGCTGTGGAGTAGCCAAAATTCAGGGGTGGGGTTTTTTTGCAAATAGGAATACAGTGAAAATCCAAATAAATGTCATCAGTGGGATCTGAACATGTTGTCAACTAATGTCTTCATTTTTAATAATGTGGTATATCCTATGACAACTCTATTCCCCAATGAACAGTGCTTGGGCCTCACCACCGTGACCTTCTCCTCTAGTTTAACAGCTCTGCAATTTATGACAGTAGTAGATTGTGCTGCTGGCACAAACCAACATGGAAACTTAGAAGCCCAGTGCTGAGCCCTATGACCACCTACCCTGCACCAGGGTCACCAATGGGCTCTGCTGACTAACTCTGGCCAGCACACAGAGGTCACAGATCATGATGGTCACAGCCAGCAACCAGGGACAACTTCACAGACTCAAAATGCTCCCACACATGGAAATATTTCTCTTCTCCCAAGGCCAAGGAGGAGAGGAACAAACTGCCTTTGTTTTGTGTCTCATCATGCAAGAAGCATTAAATGAGGCAATAAAAAAAAGCTGAGAAGCCTTTTCTGCTAAAATTATGTCATTGCAATGTTACTGGTTTTATGGGCTACACAGCACCTTTGATTCAAGAAGGCATTTAAGCAGGGGCAAGGGTCTGAACCAAAATGGTTAGAGAAACAGGTGAGAATGCTTAAATCACAGCAGTATCTCAATTCTGAATTGCCAGGAGAGGAAAAGGAGGGCTGTCAAGCACAGTACTAGACTCAGTGATACAAGGAAACCCTATTGTCTGACCAGGTGAGAAAATCTGTTTACTTTAGGTATGGTATTTTCTCAGTGTTAGACTGCTATGTAATACTCTGAGTAGGTTAGCATATATAATCCAAAACCACTTTTCTCCTTATCTGCAGATTCAGTGAAGCTTGTAAAGGATTCCATAAAAGTAATTTTAAATATTCATGCAGTGTTCATCAACCGTGTGGCCCAGTAAACCTACAAGGACAACTTTAGGCTTTCTAGGCAACTTCTTTTCAAAAATAGTACCCTTGCATGCAAACATTTGCCTGTGTGCTGCAATGACAGCATATGCCACTGCTTGCAACATTAAACATTATTCAAAGGAATAATCTTCATGCTATTAACACAACAGCACACACACTGTGAATGCTTTATCTCCTTTCCTAGAGCCAAATGGAAAACAGACCTCTGTTATCCTCTTCCCTGAAGAATATTCTCAAGCAGCATCATTTTAACACCATCTCCCCCTTTCGTGTATCACATCCAAAGAATACCTTGCAAAAACATTCCCTGACTCCTAACTAGACTTATTTTGTCAAGTCTTCATCTTCTGCTGAGAGCTGGAGATGTCAACACTGTCCTGCATCTTATCTCTAGTGCCTTGCTGTAGAGGGAAAAGTAGCTCCCTTGTGGACCAAATTACATATTCTCAGCCTGACAGTAACAGATATCACTGTGCTGCATTGAGTAAATTACATCAACTTGAACTAGACAAGGGATATATCTTGATATATGAAAAAAGGCAGTCACATCTTCAGATTTTGTTCAAAAAAACCAGTTTTCCCTACATCACAGTGGGAACACGCAGAAAGGAGACAGGAAATAACTGCAACAGGACATTAACTAGGAACTGTGATTTGGATCTCCTGCTTTGCATCGCACTGCTACTAGACAGCAGCTATCCAAAAATTATTTCATCCCAAAGATTTGCAGTCTTAAATACATGTCTGGGGGTTTCAATTTTAATTTTATTTTGACATGTCTTTACAATTGTGTTGCTCATTTCTTTTGCACCAGGTCTAGTCATTCTCTATGGCTGGATTTGAAGCCCACTGAAATCTGTCTCATGGTACTAGAAGACTTTGCTACTCAATGAGATGCAGTGGGGAGGAACAGCCCATGCAGTGTAATACATGGAAACATTTTATGGAACTGTCTGTCCACAAAATACAAAACAAAAATATCTAGCAGCTTGTCTCATATACTATGAAACTGTATGAAACCTCTTCAACCATACAAGAGTTAATTCTTCTCAATATCTACTGTTAACATCAGATAATTCTTGTTATTTATAAAGATTAGATAATAAACCCAGTAATTTATCAGAAAAAATAAGCATTTAGAAAAAGAAACATTTAAAATTGGAAGACTGCTACCAGCAAGAAGATTTCAGAGACAGCTGATCACCTCTTTGCTCCCTGCTTCAATTTTTCTACCCTCCTCAGCCTTGTATAATGAGATTTAAAGGTGCTTTTGGTATTAACTGGTCTTTGAGGTCTTATCTGCAGATGAAAATCTGCTCTTGAGACAGATACAACCAGTGTTTAATTCATTGTTCAGGAAAAGGATCCATGTGTTTTGTGACTCTACAAAAGTATGTGCATAATGCCTCTCATTTCCAATAGCTCAAGTTAAAACCCATAACGAGGCACAGTTTTCTCTGCATCTACAAAAATACATAAACAAAAAAAATGTCCCTCCTCTCCTTACTAGCCCCTACCAGGAGAAGAATAGAGAAAAAAATTATAAATTCGCATTTATACATTGAATCAAAATTAGTAAGGAGGCTCCATACAATGAGTAACATTAATGTCAAGGGCCATTTTTTCCCCAAAATATTAGGATTCTAATAGAATCACACTTTATTTAATAAGCATTAGTTCAAAACAAGGGACTCTGAACAGTCAGCTAAGCACACTCCTGAGCAAAGTATAAGTGGTCTGGACAAATGAGATTAAAGTTTACTCTAAAAGCATGGTAAAGAAATAAGACATCAAGTCCAACTTGATTCAAACTTTCATCAAATACAAAGAACTTCATCTCAGGGACAGGACATTTTTGAGTACTTCAAGATGTTTTTCAACTATTTAAAAAGATGTTACCTCAGGGTTTTCAGTCTGGTTATAATAGCAGTTGTTCCAATGACCAAGAACTTCGGTTAATCTGTTTTGTTTATAGCCTCATTCCTTTTCAGTGTAACATACTGTGTCTGGTACTCATCCCTACTACATTACTGAAATTGATGTGGCAAAAAAGCAAAGGCAGTAATCAAAATTTATGCAAAATATCGTTACAGAGGAAGGAAAAACCCACACGCTTCACTTTTTTTATTGTTCCCCCAAAACAGAATTTGAAATTTGCCTGATTGCTTTGTTTTACACTCTCATCACTGATGACTCTGGGCCTGCATAGATCTGGCAATAATACTAATGATTTAGCAGTCTATGCCTATACCAAACTGGAGCTGAGAGGGAGTGTGCAGAGATATCAAACAAAGCTGTTCTGGGATATTTTCAATAATACAGTATTGTGACAGCAAGGAAAAGTTCTGTGAAATATAACAGACCGTTATCACTGACTTACCAAGGAAATATTTTTGGAGAAAAATTGTAATAATCCTTTTGCAAACTCCATCCACTGCCAACCACAGTCTCTAGGATCTAGGATGAGTTGTTTGTGCTTGTGGCTACGTGAAATGTTCCCAAACTATGGTACACAAACAGGAATCAAGATGACCATCTTTTTCTCTTGAGAAGACTGGGTATTGCCTGAACAACTAACCATCTGCCTCTGTACATGCCCTGATATGGAGTCAAAAGCTATTTGCAGTCACTACTGCTGTCACTGCCACATGGTACCCTGTAATATCTGCTTTTTGTATCTCAGCAGGCTCGATATGCAAAAACCCCAGGCTATACTGTTAGTACAGTGAGAGGCAATAAAAGGATATCAAAGATTATGAAAGGATATTTCAGCAGCAGCTCTGACCCTTGAAAGGCAGAATCAGGGATGAGGAGAAGGTTGCTTATGTTGACTGAGACCACAGCAGAATGGAGACAGCTACTGCATGCTGAAGTAGCTGCCCAGGCCAAAAAGAAGCCCTGTGATATAGAAAAACGAGTATACTGTGATGGGTCTGAATAGGAGAAGTTCTGGAATTTACAGACGAAGCAACTGATTCCTCTGTGCTCTGCAAGGAGTCTTTGTTCCTTCTCCAGCATGAGGAGGAGAAGGCCAGGGCTGTATAAAATAGGCTGTCAGTGTCCTCTGGAAGCTCACTTGCCCAGATTCTTACTCATCTATGATTAATCAGTTTAGCAGTAGCAAGCCAATGCCTGTACTTTGCAGAAATGGGTTCACAAGACAGTTATCATGAGCTGTCATCCAATGGTACTAAGCAGACCTAGCCCAAGCCAGTACCTTCTTTAAGAAAGGAGAGGTTTTATACTCTCTTAGTCTTGCCAACAAGGACATTGCACCAAGACCAATAGCAAAGACTGCACTCTGCAACACAAATCACATCTTTTGTAGTCCTTGGCCCCAGAATTTGCGATTTCCTTTCCACAAATGCAATCAAAACCAAGAACATACAGTCTTGATATCTGAAAAACTCTTTCTAGTAGTTCCATTGTGTAAATTTCATACCTACAAGAAAAACAAAACAAATAAAAAAAAAAATACACCCCCCTCTTTCCCATCAGGACTGCTGTGGAAAGATGTCCAAGAGCATATACTTACAACACAACTGCATGTATAATGTCAGCTAACAATCTCTCCAGTTGTGCGTTATTTATATGTAAAGTTACCACAGTAAAGCACCACATTAGTGCTGCTCTATTTCAGTGTTCACTAGCTAATGCAGAGATGACAGCATCAGAACAAATACCTGAAAAGAACAGGACTGATGGAAGCCAAGTTCATATCAAGACTTGGTGCTTTGGGAAAAGCCCTTGCCTCAGCCAAAACACAAGTGAACCAGGGCTGAATTATGACACTGTGTACAAATCCTTTGAAATTAAATGGTTCTGGCACAAATACTTGCTTTGTCAGTTGACTTCAAGCTTTGAAGGGATGTTGGTACATAAGAATATAACAGTAGATTGATTTTAGGAAAAGGAGAGGTATTATAGGACAAAACAGAAAGAATAATACAACCCTGTGGACTGAAGGTTTTCAGGGAACATCTGTTTACAACTTAGTCATATTCATGTCCTTCGAAAACATATCATTCAACTTGGGAACCTCTCTAAGTAGTACCTATTACCACTCTTAAAGGAGAATGTATTCACTACCCTTTAAATAAAAAGTCCATTTGTTTTACCCTTCTTGATTGCTTTTTCTCTGTTGACATTACAATGAGAAAGCACAACAGCTTTCCTACTGTAAAGCTGCTCACTACTGTCTATATCTTTTCAAGGGAAGAGAGACTTGACACAAAAATACAGTAAGTACACAGTAAATTTCATCTCAGGCTCTTACAGAGCTAGTAGGCACACAATGGTATGAGATAATCCTAAATGGGAGTGCCTTATCAAAGGTGATATAATAGTGGCAGACTAAGTACAGGAATTACTCATTATAAAATCTACTTTTACCCCTCCTATTATAGAAATACTGCACTGTCTCAAGAGACAGCTCTTCCAAACTGAAACTGCCACCACAGAATGGCCCTTTTTAAAAGGATTTTCCCCCAGCAAGCTTTTCTGATGGGTGTCCTTGAAATTTTGCAGAGGCAAACAACTGCAGCACTAAAATGATAATTTGGCAGCTTGCTGATGTTTGCTGAATCTCTCTCTGAGCCAGCTTCTGCTTTGTTTTCTTCTCCCTCTTACAGTGATCTCATACAGAATAGATATCTCAGAGACTGAGGTGGAACTGCAGTTCCAAGTTGTGGGTTTTCTCCTTCAAGACAAAGACAGGTATTTGGTTAAGATAAACTGAAATACTCTATCCAGCTTAACTCCACTGCAGTTCAGGTGTGAAAGCAAGTGCACCTACGTTATCAGAGGGTTAGGAAACTATCTTTATTTCACACTAGAGCAAAGTCTAGGATCCAAATGCTCCAGAAATCTCAATCTGATGTTCTCCTCTCTAACTTGCACTGCATGAGCTCTGGTAAAGTGAGAAGGCCAAACCACTGGTGGTGCTTAAATGAGATAAGCACACAAGCTTTTGCTTCATTTCCTTTACAGTAACTAAGGTTAGGCCTTACAGAAAACTGGTGTACTCTCATTGCTTACAAGAATTTATCAGGAAACAGTTTTGACCCTTAAAAGATGTTTACCTGTCTCTGTTACTCATCTGCTCACTGAATTTATACTGAGATTTTAAAAAACCCCAAACTCCATGACTCTTTGCAATTCAACTCTAAGCAATAACTGACAAAGCCAAAACATGGCTCAAATATCTGCCTATCAAATATCATACTTTGTGTCTTTTCTACCTGCTTAGTTCCATCCTCCTACTGGATAACAGAAAACACAATTTCCCTTTTCAGAAACCAGACAGACACATCTTCAGTGTTCAACCTCACCCTTATAAGGCATACACTAGTCCTTAACATTTACTTCTGAGACCTTCAAAGTACGTATATGGCAAGGAGAACAGGGAACCCACACCAGTGCCTGACTCTGGTTTTCACCAGTGGAGCACCTTCAGGACCATCCGATCAATTTCTTTGTGTTTCCACTGTCAAAAAGGCCACACAGCCACTAATACAGAAATGCTGATTCTGAGACATGTCCTGATTACATGATAGTGTATGTGGCACAATATAGATGTTTTATTGGCCCTTGTTAAGGATAACATACAGAACTCGATGCGGACGTAAAACTTTAGCCAATAAAACTTGTGGCCATAAACCTGTGCTAATAAAAACCTCCTATGCCATATCATCAAATATTTTTTCATTAATTATACTGAAATACAGTAATATGATGAGCAGGTAGACACAGACATTAGGCCAGTAAGAGACGCTTCTAAGTGTGGTACATCACAAGATATAAACCTGATCAAATCTGACTGACAGGAATTCAGGAAGGCTTAAAATTTATCATGGCCAACAGATCTATGATTATCACAGAGGAGTTATTGCCTGCTGTGTAATTAGTTTGTTCTCACCAAGCTAGCCTGTGGCTTACAGGCATTTTGAAATGTTGTAAAAAACCTCAGAGAAGGATGACTACTGCTGATGAAAAAGCACTCTCCACTGCAACACACAGGCCAGGAGAGCTCCGTTAGCCCTCTGTGCAGGGACTAATGCCTTCAGAGCTGAAGAACCTGGTTTACATCCTGCTGCCTCCACTTGGTATTTTATGAGCACAGCTGGCTAATGACCATGTTGTATTATGTATAAAACCATTTACTGTGATATGCTCGCATTGTTAATATGCTGTAGAGTATTTCTGCTCTGCTTAAGGGGCAACTCTGGGAAACATTAATGCTGGATGGTATGAAAACAAGGGGAATTCCAGTCCAGACGGCAAGAAGAAATCCACAAAGTGGCCAAACATTTCCATCTGCTCAGTGAACAAAGAGACATTCATGCCTCAATTTATGCCTTCTGCTGTCAGCTGCCATCACAGTAAGGAATCCTCCTTGCATCCACAGAAGCCATGTTGCTGAATGCTGCTGATAGCAACGCTTCCCCTCAGTGGCCTCCACGCTCCTTATCCCTCAGCCTGTGCATGAAACTTTTAGGCTGTTTTGACTACTTCTAGTCCCTTGGCAGCTTTCCCCAGAGAAGATGCTGAATACAAGGAGCTCTTTGCTACATCAAAAGAAACCAGTGGTCTGAAGGTATGAAGATTTTGAGAGTCTGGTGCCAAAATACTGAAAAGAACCACAAAGGCATCTTAGAGAAAGCCCCTAGTGACCTTACTCCTTAAGATTACAAAAACAAAGTATGGTACCTAAGATGTGTAGATCTGCCAGCATACACACGCAACGCACAGTGTTGCTGTGCACAGTTAAATCTGAGTGGGAGTTCAAGGTCATTACCCTGTTAATATCTAGCAGCATAGAATGAACTGCAGTTTCTAAAATTTCTCAACTACTTCCTTGCAGTCCCCTCTTCCATCTTCTTTCTTATCAGGATTGTTTTACAAAATGAGTATAACAGGAGTTATGGAGGAGCTCTAGCTCCCTGGAGTGGCCAATCTGCTACATCACTGATACTAGAAAGATGACTCAGACCACATCACTATTCTCTACATCAACAGATAATTCCAACAGTGTTTCTAAACTTTGCCTCCGCTGGTGCTTATGGATACTGGAACTTGCACCACAATATGGAAATGCAGTATGTGGCTAATATCAGGGCTTAGTTTATGTGAAATGCTTAAGGCCCTTACTCACATTGTAATGAACAAGCAGTGTTTCCTGAGACACCCAGACACTGTCAGATGTTCAGGTACTCCCTACCACCCTTGCTATCCTGCATCCTCAGTGCTGCTGGCAAAACCCAAAAGGTGACTGCAATAATCACAAAATCACAGAATTCTAAGGGTTGGAAAGGACCTTAAAGATCATCCAATCCCAACCCCCTCTGCCATGGGCAGGGACACCTCCCACCAGACCAGGTCGCTCAAAGCCCCATCCAACCTGGCCTTGAACAGTGCCAGGGTCGGGGCACCCACAACATTCCTGGGCAACCTTTTCCAGTGTCTCACCACCCTCACAGAAAAAAATTTCTTTCTAATATCTAACCTAAATTTTCCCCTCTTTCAGTTTGTACCCATTACCCCTTGTCCTATCACCACAGTTCTGACAAAAGTCCCTCTCTGGCTTCCCTGTAGGCCCTTCAGATACTGGAATGTCACTGTGAAGTCTCCACACAACCTGCTCTTCTTCATACTGAACAGCCCCAACTTCCTCAGCATGAGAATTGCAATGTGCTGCACATGAAGGCCATTTAACAATTTCAGCTCATTCAGACGGAAGCCAGCTGTGAATGTTTCTGCAGAGACTCCATATACCTTCAGGTCCCCAGATCTGCACTGCCTTCCAGATAACGATGCTCTGCTTGGATTAATTTCTTCAATAATTTTTCTATTGGCTTGGGCTGCTAGTAGATCCACCTAGTTCTGGAAAATTACAGAGATGATTCTCCCCTGCTATAGTTCTGCAGAAGCAGGAATGGCCTTGCAGGCTACACTCCCAGATAAAGCAGTGGGAGATACTGCAGCCTGAATCAGTGTTTTACAGGTCTGCCACAAAAACAACTTTCTCAGGCAGCTACAATCAGAGGAAGAATGCCTGGCTCATGTTAATCCTTATCAGGGGAAGACAGGCTTAAATGTGTTTGTTTATAACAGTACTAAAGTTTGCTGAAGTATTTTAATAAGTAGGTAAAAAGAAGAGGCTCTCAAAAAACCTAGTTTTTCTCTGAGGGAAGAAGGAGAGAATCTAAATTAAAACAGGTATGTTTTCATACACAGAAAATAACAGTATGAAGAGTTGATATTTTTCTAGAATAATATCCACAGAAGCAGGCTACACTTCATGGTGTTACTCTGCCTCCAAGGCTATGGGAAGCTTGTTACCATTTTTTGTGGTGGTGTGAAGAATTTTCCTATGGAGTTTTCTCACTCACTGATCCCAACCTAAGTAAGACTCACTATGAGGTTGCACTCATAATCAAGACACAAATAGTATTAATAGGCAAAAGAAGTTAACAGATAAAGGTGAAATCAAGAGTGTGGGTACAGCATTTGTTTTTGATATATGTTTTAGTTATACACACTGCATGCTTACATAAACTTTAAGGCTATGATAATTTATCCCTAAAGAAATGAAGATCAATGCTACAGTTTAAACTCTATTTGCCAGGAGAGCCTAAAGCCATTGTTCTTTGTAACCTTTTGTTTATGGAATTGTTCTAGTGATGCACTTTGATTTTCTTGGCTCCATATTTTACTATCTCACTTATCTGAAAGTGGACATTGCTAGTGCATTGAATAAGGAATTGAAAGTTTCTCTAGTTACACTGCTGTTTCAGTACACACTTCTCTTTACTCCCTACTGATGATCCCCAAAGGTCCTCTCAATAAATCACAAACAGCATTGCTACACTGAGGTTGTCCTCACTGTACGCTTTTCTCTCCCTTCCACCAGGGATTAAGAAATGCCAATTGTAAAGTCTATATGGAAGCTAGAATCCAGGCTAGGTCTGACTTCTACAGGACACTAGACTGAAGCAGAAGCTTTTCTAGAAACAAGATGGAAGATTGTCCTACTTCAGTAAGCTGGGACCAGTTTATCACCATGTGGGTGTGACCAAAGCTGTGTATTCTAAACCCTCTGGTCATTTCTCCTGAACTGTTAACAATGGCCCAGGGCACACCTGACCTCTCGGGCTGTGAGCTGGGTGTTAAAGAAGCCTGTGAGATAAAGAGCTGTGACAACTTCCCTCCAAAGAGTCGTTAGCACCTCCTCACCCAGCCTGAGGGGGTGTGTCTGCTAATGGGCCATCAACGATTCCAAAAATATCCCTTGACTCACAGAGTCAGATCACCCATTGTGGAACTCCTCGCCCTGGGGGAGGGACTGGGTGTTCCCACCTGAACGTGAGGGTATGTAATCTTGGGGTTTGGGGATTTCTGGTACCACTTTTCAGATCCAGAGGAGGACCAGAACCTCAACAGGACTGAGACTGTCATCTGCACCAAGAGGTTTTTCTTTCCCTTCTTTTTATTTTGTACTCAGGGGAACCATGTGGGGCTGAGCACAGGGGCTAACAAACACCATTCTTTTTGTGCCTCAGGGTGCTGGGTTATACTTCTGGGTTTTGTGGGTTAAAACCAATTTCTCTTTGTATCATTGCATTTATTGTAATACTTTAATTAAATTTTAACTGACTTATAATCTCTTTTGAGTTGGATTTATTTGTCCTGCTGGTTTACCTTTAAACCAGCACAGACCCTTTCATTCAGTGAAAGAGAAAAACCTTCAAAAGTTCTCCTGAGTCCCTGGATGCTGATGCCTTGCCTATGCTCCATCATCCTCTGCCCTTTGCTATAAGGAATTTGAATTCCTTGCCCATTTCACTGATAAGGGCTAGGTCTCTTAGGCTATCACCCAAGTCACTTTGGCCCAGGTCTTAATATCCTTCTCCCTAGCGGAGTATATTTGGTATGTAGAGTTATGATGAGAGACACTTGGATTTTCAGTTCCACACCTTTGACTAAACTCAGCAACCCAACTAAGTATTCATCCATAATTTCTGGCACAGTCTGCTCTAAATACATGAAAACACATTTGAGTAAAAGTACTCCTATTTGCCATTCTGCATTTCATTTTTCAACTATCTGTTGAGAACAGTGTTGTCCTTCAACAGGGCACAAATGCATCAGCGGGAAGGTCAACCAGCAGGTTACCAGGAATCCTAGCAGAGGACACAGTGCAATGATTTGTTAGGCCAGAAAGCTGTGTACATTTTTTTAATGACTGTATTTTATGTCACTCCTGTGAAGTGTCTTGGATGGCAGTCCCTGGTACTTCTTACCAGACTGGGTCTCACCCAGGCATTTCTATCTTAGACAGTAAAGAACTTTGGACTGGAATCTTATTATAAAAACACAAACAAAAAAGCACTTGGAATTCACCACCACGTATTACCCCAAATAAGAAACCAACACAAGTGTTCTTTACCTTGCATGGGAGGTGGAGCAGAAGGATATTTCATTCATTTCTTTATAGCATTAAATATCAGGTAATGTTGAGGATTTATGATTTTGTGCATCACAGTCAGTTTCAGCAGGCAGTGTTTTTATTTATTTGACCAAGAAGATCTGACTATTGTAACAAGGATTGACCCTGTCAGCACTGCTCAAGGCAGTTAAACACATGTTATCCCTGGAATCAAATAGCTGGCCCTTTACTTTTATGGATGGTAGAAGCAGCTTGTTACCATAGCAATGTTGCATTTTTGTATTTTGAGGCTACAGTTGAAAGGGGTAAACAACCTCTAAACTTTATCAGTGATGCTTTTGGGGCAAAACAGAAGGCAAAAATATTAACTCTTTTGTTGAAACAACATTTGCAATTTGGGGAAAAAATGCCTAGGGTATTTTGTGCATGGTTGCACTGTGTCATCTAACACTTACACGTATACACACCTCATCTCAGTGTCCTTTAGATAGAAATTTTAGTGATGCTCACATCACCTGTCTTCATTATCCACAATGATAAGCAGACATGGGTGAGAAAATAAACATTTAAAATTTATTACTGTGAATTAATTAGCAGAAGTTTTTACATTTATTTAAATACTGATGTTTAAAAGCTCCCCTCTGGGAGAAAGTCAAACATTCCCTAAAGTAAGATTGCATTTTAAGATCTCAAAACTTGTATCCGTGTGTGCTTGCATGCAGATATTGGACCTGCACACAAGAAATGATCATCAGCTTCTGTCATTTAAGCAGCAAGTGAAGCACCTTCCTTTAGGAAGTCTCATTTGCCCAATTGCAAGGAAAGGCAAACATGCTAGGATAGAATCTTTCTGGGCAGACACTTCCCATAGGTCAGTGCAATGGATTTTTCCAAAAGGATCCTCACCAACATGCCACTTTCATTGTCTGTTAAATACAATCAGAAATCAGATGAAAATAGAAGAGTGGACACCTAGGAACATTAGCTCATTGCTTAGCAAAGGTAGAAGTACTTTAACACTGTCTCATAAGCAATGCCTTTGAGACTGTTGTTCATGATGAGCAAGCTCACTTTGTCCAGAATGGTTAAAAACAGTACTTTGATTAAGAGTTTTGTGATTCGGTGTGTGAGCTGAACAACGACCACTGATAGAAGGAAGAGAGGTGGAGAAAAGAGAAGCAAGGATGATACAAGGAGTTCTTTCACTATGGTCTAAGAAAGAGCTCATACTACAAAGCCATAAATGTCTTTTAAAGCTTTCTTTTTTAAATAGGTATTTAAAATGTTATTTTATCCTTCAGCCACTTTCATGGCTCTTATTAAATTTCTAGCTAGAACGACATCTGGTGACATTGACTTCCATAGCTGAGCACACATTTTATGAAAGAATCATTGCCATCCAAGCCTTCAGTTGCCACTTTCCAGTTTAACTGAATTTAAGAAGGATTCCTGTGTTACCTCACTCTTTCAAGGAGTGAAGGGGGAGGAATCCTAAGGTAATTTGTTTTTTTTGGTTCCTGTCTTTACACTCAATCAGAAAGAAATAAAAACTTTCCGATACAGAATTTAAGATTTTTTTCCCTCTTTTTAAAGAAAGCTGGTCCAAGGCAAACAGGACTGCTTGAAATGTTGGTCGTGAAAATCTTTTGCATAGTGAATGATCCATCTGTAGGCTTGGAACAGAAACAATGCAGACCTCGTATTTGGACTCGTGCTAGCATTTAATGCTCTTTCCAACAAACCATTCATAAAATCCATGGCTACAGTTGATCCCAGTTATTCTTTCTTTTAGTACATTTGTCTTGGAGAGTGTGTTCCACATCTTTACAAAGGGGTGTGCAGAAGAGCAATATTTGACCTACACCAGGCTGAGGCCCAATGCTCTTCTCTGCAGCTATCACCCAGCAGTGGTCAAACAGTCAATTATACAATTGCTGACAGTGTGTTTGATGATTTGCCATTTCTCTTCATCTCCAAAATGTATCCTCAGAAAGCAGACAGCACTGTAGGTTTAGATCCCTTTGCAGGAAGTGGGAGCCATGCCACTGATTTCAGTGAGAACAGAGACAGATCCAAAGGCAGAGCTGGATGAGCCTAAGCTCCCACATTTTTGTGGACTTTAATTTTGAGCTATTCCATCATCATTACTCTCCCACTTCTCCATCCCCACTCGCCATCATTGTTGCTCATACAGATGTGGTAGCTGAGGTTTTGCCAAAAAGATGTAATAATAGCAAAGCTGGTTTCATTGTGTTTTTAAACAAGAGACTGTTTAATGCGACGTTTCAGGGAGGGGAGTGAGGGGAACCTGAAGACCAGAAGTTCCATTAGATAAAGCATTGCGCTCATATAAGGGAGCAGCTGTACTGTACTATCACTAAAGGGTATTCCCTTGCCTTCCATTGCTTTCACTGCATTATGTAACAGCTTATTTAAGAGCATCACACTGTGTACCAATTAATCTGAAGCAAAAGAAAATGGCTTTGAAATCAAGTTGGCAGAAAATTTAATTTCTCAACTTTACTTGGAGCCTAAAATTAATGGGTTGTTTGATGGACATGGAAGGACAAATGGAAGTGAGAAGAATGTATTGGTAGTATTCTTTGATCTGCTTTTGAAAAGACAGTTTTGCCATATGTCTGCTGTAGGGAGACAAAGGACATTCTCATAAAGTGCTGGAGACTATTCCATTGTCCTCCTACACAGTACACCTGCTTTTCTTCTCATATCCCATCAGATACTTCTCATTGCTTTAACTGCTTTGCATTTCCATATGTCTTCAGAATACTTCCCTATTACTTAAAAAAAACCCCAAACCCAGCCCTAACAAAGCCATGAAGAGGTTTGCTATTTGCCATGCTATACTTCACACACACAGAGAAAGGCTCTGAGCCTTTCTTCTCCCCATAAATCACAGCAGATTAATTTAGTTTGCCTCTAAATCTGCAAAAGGGCATTTCCATGATGAAAATTCAGATGTCAGGAAAAATTCAGTACTGTATTAGAAAATGAGACATCTGCTGTGGTAGGCTCTGGCAAGGAATGATGTTCTCTAATTGAAATGCCCACCCTCTGGTGGGTATGTACTCAATAAACTTCCTCATTGTGGGTCAAATTGTTACAGACAGACGCTTCTGAGCTAGAGAAGCCAGCAACAAACCTTGCTTTTCTGCACAGAAAAAAATATCTGGCCCTCATGCATAGAAGTTCATAGAATGAGGACAATGGGGCAGACAAGCAAAGACAACTGTATTTATTCAGAGAGAATGAATGAGCCTCATTCCTCTCCTGAAAACTATTTTCATTTCCAAAGTGGATGTTGGCTGAGTGGTTAGATCAGAAGAGTACATCACAAGTGAAGCAAGCTGTGTTGTACACAAAAGCAAAAAAGGTAGGCAACCTGGGAATGGCACAAAGAACCACTGAAGTAAGAGACAAAAACTACAAAACTGCTCTACATACACAAAGGTTTGCACTTGCACAATTCACAGGTGAAACAGAAAACGTGTTGGGATGCACCAGTTCAGAGAGCTGATTTGTGAGTGCCCGGGGCTAATTCTAAAAGTAAGGTTGCAGATTGAGGATAAGCAAAGCACTTGCTCTTTGACAGGGATCACATAGCTATTTCCAGTGAAATAGAATAAATGTTATCTGACATCAATAGTTTAGTTCTGATCAAAACTCACTTGTGAAAGGAGGCAACAGCAGTGGAACAAGTTATTCTCCATATCCACCTTAAAAAGAGAGATGAACAAAAAGGGGAAAGTCCCTTTACATACGAATTCAGTTTTACCACTCTACTTAAAAAGACCGGCAACAGATTTGAATCGTACTTTGTCATCACTGACACTTCAAATATCCCTTCATTTCTTTGTAATCTCTTTCCCAATTGTGATCGCCTCACACAGGCAGACCAGAAGTGAAACTTGCTACAGCATCCTGAGTACTTAAAGACCTGCTTCCCTTACAAGTGAAGAACTGCTTTTCGAGTACAAACTATGAGATACAGACTTCAGATTAGAGAACCTATTTGTTACTCCAACATAAAACTTATTTCTCAGTAGTTTCATACTCCTAATATCACCTTCTAGTCAGTTTAATGATCTTTTAATTCACTCAGTTGTTTTCTTTTACTACTTAATTTGCACTTAACCACATATCATTTTATGATTAGCAATATTATTATAATTCAAATGCCTTGAGTTTCTATGGCTCTGTTAACTCTATAAAAAACATGGACACATTGTGACCTAGTTTTTGCTGATAAAGCTACTAGACCACAAGATGAAAAAGGATAGCATAGAAAAGAAAATAAAAAGAAGAAAACTTGAGTTTCTTGTTATGAGCAGTGCAATTACTAAAGGATTATTCCCACTGCAGTCCTATTGCCTTGTCCTGCAGCATCTATGAATGAATATAATTATCATGCTCTTGCTAAGGATAAGGGGTTCTGGCTTGCAATAGAAGAAGAAAAGCTCAGAAATACCTTTAACTGAAGTTGTTTCACATGGAACTTCACTAGCAGTTCACACCATTTTTTCAGATGTTAGATTTTAATAGCCAGATATGTCCTTCTGATTTAACTTAAGGGAAGATACACGAGGTGACAGTAATGCTTCCGACATACTGCCTGCACAAAAGACCTTGTTAAGCAATTGCCCATCACTTAAGAAGCTGTGACAAGGTGAGTGCCCCTCCACAACCTCAAACAGCACCAAGTTTCAAGTCTGAAATTCCTTCTATTTTGCAAAATCCTTTTACAATCCATGACAGAGATTTAAATTCAGGAATAAAGAGAAGCAGCACATTAATTCATGTTATAAAGTACTTTAAAACGGTGTATTTTAGTGCATGAACAAGGATATGGAACTGAGGTGGCACAGAAAACTTTAGTATTTCCAAACAAATTGGACCTTAACTTTGTCATCTTTAAGTTCTTCAAACATGACCTTTTGAATTACAGTCAATATGAGACCACACTGGACATAGAGACTCTCAAAGTAGTCACATCCCATGATCTGCAGGCAGTAATAAGAAATGTAGGTTACTGATGCCTTCACAAATCCAAAGGGCAAACTTCAGAATTCAGACTAAGTATTTCCAGGCCTTTAGAATTTTTTTATTTCAGGATAAGCTTGGTCTTGTTTTTTGCAGTTAATATCTTGGTTTTATCTAGCTGCCATTAGGAAATGAGACAAAAATTCTTTTGACTTCATCGTATGCACAAAAGGCCATAACTCAAGACTTATGAGACTACTGACTTCTGTCTCTGTTATTCACTTTTAAGCAATACAAGCCCTATGAGACTCTATAAATTGCTCCCATACAGGCTATGCTTAAAGGATCTCCATCTTTTTATGCTTTCTTCCTATTACAACCTAAACTCATCACAGCAATTCTTCTTGCATGTTGGTCTCCACTCCACAGCTAATGAATGTTAGTGTTTGATTGGTTGCTGTGCCAGGAAAGTAGGGTTCTTCCACCACTTTCCCTCTTTCAAGGCTTCCCAGGTTATCTACTAGACCTTTACTGGATTTGATTTCTAAGAAAACCAGGGTTTTATCCAATATTCAATAAACATACTCATGATTTTGTGGTACTCCAATTTAACACCCTTAAGTATCTTCATCTAAATGTATAGTGAGGTATACAGCAATGATTTTAACATATGGACATGCATAGGGGAAAACAGGTATAAACAGATAGTTAAAATAAGAGCTGTGCTTGGAGGTGAGAACTGTAGAATCTAGACAACATGAATATAAAATGTAAGCACAGGGATAATAGAAAAAATATCAAGACCTACAGAGACATCTTTGTAAATGTCAGTGCAGAATTTGACCTTTTGGTATCTGTCATACATTCACCTGTCTTTGTTTGGGACTGGTATCTCCAGTGTCATTTTGCATTGCCTTGCAAATCCTGAGGTGTCTGTTCAGAAATGCTGCGCTGGGACAATCCAAGAAATAAGATGGACAACTTCAGCAAGTATAGGGACAAAAGTGTCTTCTTAAAATGCCTCAGAATCTAAAGTTTGCTGTCCTTCTGCATCCAAGATATTGTGTTAACATTAGCCACAACTGTACTTCATGCTTGTTAACATGGGATTCCGCATTCTTTGGATTCAGGTGAAAAAGAACGCACTTACTCAACCACAGCACCCATGAACTTGAATTTTCCTTATCTGTCTTCATTGCCTGAACTGATGTTTTTGGGGCAAAAATAGGCTGCTGTCAGCTACTCACAAATATGCACCCTCCCCTCCGTTTTTTAGATTCAATTTTGTTGGACTAAAAGTACACTGATAGTGATCCTGGGGCAAACTTGAGCACTGAATCCTGCCACTGGCCTCTATTCTCTGTCACCCTACCCATTAAAACTGCAGCCTACAGAAACTGGGGAGGGACCAGCATGAAAAGGGATGCTTCATTAGCCTTGCAGCTTGGTCTTGGGTTTTCACCTGATAACTAAGAGGATTTGGGAAGAAGATTAAAGGTGGAGAGAAGTTATTCTATTAACAATAATGGGACCCAGAAGACCTTGATGTGGCACAATATTCCTGTGACAGTACTGAAACTCTGGTGTCACCAAAACCCAGCCAGATTTTGCAGGATACTCTTGACAAAGCAGAAGCTATTCAAATGAGCACTCAGATGTTCTCACCCAAAATTACCAAGATTATTCCATCAAATAGACATATGGTACATACCCAAGGAACGCAGTTGGGACTTTGTGGCAATCACTGCAACAGCAGAGCATATTACAGAGATCTGAGGTTCTGTGCAGAGCACTAGAGCAGCAGTTCAGCTGTGTTTCTGGACTGAAA
>JAOXXN010000065.1:17124199-17134308 GCA_026770055.1 Myrmophylax atrothorax
CCCCCCCCCCCCCCCCCCCCCCCCCCCCCCCGCCCCCCCCCCCCGGTGGGGAGAGGAAGTTCAGGTATGTCACAAGAATTCAGATATGGTTTCTTCTCCTTTGACCCATACCCTATTTACGTACTGCAGGCAGCTCTCCTCTCCCATCAGTGACCCAGAAAATTTGAAAAACAGGTCACACATACAGAAATTCTGGAGGAACGAATAGTTTAGAAAAGAAATGACTCGTGGGGAAGATGATCACACTCTATAAATATCTTCAAGGCAATAACATAAATGTATAAATGAAAAATGGGAATTACTTGTCTCAGAAGTTGGTAGGTAAGCTGGAAGTATAAGCTAAGGAAAAGAATAACTGGCAAGTGAATTGAGTCTCCAGAGATGCTGGCTGGGAACCATTACTACAAATATTCAAGAACAGGTAAAATCGATACTAGTGGGAAAGATGCACTGAGAGACCTGCAAGACCCCTGGAGTTTCTAAGGCATCATTTCTGGTGCTAGTTTTGCTATCCATCACATTATGGTAAGCCCTAGACAGATAAAAGATTACACTCACCAAAGTAAATGTGGTTGTTAATTTACAGTTAACTGTGAGCAGGTGTTTCATTGACTCAGCACCTGCCATCTACTTCCTAGCAGTGATAACTTTTATGACACGCTAATGGAGAAGGTGCTACATACCCCAATAGAAATTCATAGTTGCTAATTATACTATTAATAATGTTGAACTTATCTGCTGCTAATCTTATTGATATAAATAGTATTATTAATTCCATCAGGCGTCAGCAGTGATGTTGAATGACACAGTGTACAGTAATCTCCCTGAATGACTCATTAGGCTCACAGAGAAGGATGACCTTCTTACACAGCTGCACCTGGCCTGCCTGAGGCATTAATGGCTCAGGTATCTTTACTTCCCTTCAAACAAATAGCTGGTGAAGTGCAGTGACATTATTACATTTAAAAAACAAACCCCAAAACTCTCCAGCACATGAGAGCTAGCATTGCAATGCCAAACAATAACAGATTGCCTGTTGCACTTCAGCTTTAACTGCAGTGCATAAGCACTGGGATGCACTGCCAAAAAACATGTTTCCACAGGAATTATGGCTCACTTAGTGACTCTGTAGTTACTTGGTACTTCTTCTCAACCTCCCCATTCAGTACACTGCATCACATTTTATTTCTGTACATCCATAAACCCTAAACAGCTGCATCACTTCCAGGCCTTTATTTGTTACACTAGCTAGCACCAGAAATTTTCTTATTTTGCCTCAATATTCCTAAAACATTTGGACCTATTACAATCTCTTTTTTTGGCAGATATGAAACTAAAGCTAGCCATGATTAAATCCAAAGCAACTAAAATTCTATATTTAAGGAACAAACGTAAGACCCCTGGAGTGTGATTTTTCCTAAGTACTTACCTTATGGTACCCCATACATGCAGAGCACTGATCCAAGTGGTCATGCTTGCAAATCTGGCCTAAAATACATCCAACCAAGTACCCACAAAATTAGGAATGTGCTAACTGCATCTTCAAGTATTTTAGTGTTGCACAGGCTTATCCACTGCCTGCCAACAATCCCTGGCCCCATTCACTGCACAGTTTCCAAACAAGGCAAGGGCTCTACCAAGATCAGACTCAATCCCCGCACAATCTTGAAACTTTCCAGTGTGTCCTGTATGAGGAAGTCACCCTGTGGAACAAAACATGAAAACATGAAATACTATGTCATAGCGTATGAGCACAGAGGCTGAGTCAAGACTGCAAAGACAAGCAACCAGAATTCTTGTGTCTACAACACAGAAGGGCTTTACCCATCAACTTCTTATATGATTGCCACTTTTGAAAAAAGCAAAGTAAGCATAGATCATGTAAAGAAACATCCTCACTAGACTTATGCAAGTACTATCATCCTGCAGTTTCCTACAATTCTTTAGAAACCCACAAACACTGAATGGCATGGTACACACAGGAGGATGTGGGCATTTGGAAGAACCCATTCAGTGCCTCCTGTTCCCTATTTAAAAATTCAGATATGAGTATGACCTAGCTTAGCTACCTAGTGCTTTACTCCAGACTCGTGACCATTCTCTCCCACTACCACATAATGAAGGGATCAAAAAATTCCTAGCACAGAAAATTTTTGCTCAGTGTTTGTATTAAATCTGGCAAACTACAACTCTGATTCATCACTGCTTCATCGCTGATTCCAACCATGTGCCATCATTGCATAAATGATGCTTACAGCTTTGCATGAGTCAATTTGAGCAGTGATTAGTTTTCCTATCTGCTAAACCTTTAAATATTTGATTTGCAAATGAGTGTGACTTTTCATCCCAACTATTTTTCCCATTTTTTCACCTATTTTTTGAAAAGGTACACATATATCCTGGAAGAAAGCCTTACCAAGCATCTTACAAGTGCAGTTTCTCTTCATGTTTATTGAATTATAATGTGTGTTGCTTTGTATTTTGATCCTTACCATACTTTAATCTCTACACTCACCATGGAAGAAACACAGAACAGCCACTTAAACCTCACCTAAGCCAGCTGCCAGGGAGCCCTATTTTAGGTATAGAGGAAAGCAGACAGCTCTTCAAGCCTCGCTCCTAGTGAAGTTTTCTGGCTCTATTTCTGTATGATTCCTTTGACTCCCAAGCTCAGCACAGGCTGCCTTCTTGGTGCAGTAATTTCATCCAGACTGTAGAGAGCCTTGAGTTGCTCCTAACATAAATAAATGGTCACTATTCAATATGACCTCCAGGAAGATTGTGTATGTGGGAACAGCAAATAGAATTGTAACTGCATCATGAGTGACTTCTGCAAAAACAATTACTAAGCAAACAACTTAGGGTTTTAATAGATAAGTATTAGACAACAATCTGTGAGAGCAACAAATTTACAAAAAGGGCAACTTCAGCCCTAAAGAGACACAGGAAGCAATTTGCACTGGTGCAGCCTCACCTTGCATATTGTTTGCAGTTTTTGGACAACATAACATAAGAAAGATATTAAGCCATTAGAGAGTGTCCATAGAAGGTCTATGAGGATGGTGAAAGGCCTTGAGGGGAAGGCGCATGAGGAGCAGCTGAGGTCACTTGGTCTGTTCAGCCTGGAGAAGAGGAGACTGAGGGGAGACCTCATTGCAGTTACAGCTTCCTTGTGAGAGGAAGAGGAGGGACAGACACTGATTTCTTCTCTGTGGTGACCAGTGACAGGACCTGAGGGAATGGCCTGAAATTGTATCAGTGGAGGTTTAGGTTGGATATTAGAAAAATGTTCTTCCCCTAGAGGGTGGCTGGGCACTGAACAGGCTCCCCAGGGAAGTGGTCACAGCACCAAGCCTGACAGAGTTCAAGAAGCATTTGGATGACACTCTCAGCCAACATGGTGTGACTTTTGGGGATGGTCCTGTGATAAATAGGAGATCAATATAAAATTTTCTTGTTAAATTGGGTTGGTAATTAAATAAAATTTAATTAAAGATATTACTTTATTAAAATAGGGAAGTAACTGTGCTCACCACTTTTAAGGAACTTGCAAGGCTTAAACTGCAAGATGAGCTGTTTCTAGCATATTGTGTAATGTTTGGTCTGGGCCTTAAATGCTGTTGCAAAGTCATATAATAGATGTGAACCACACATGAGAAGAAGAGCCTGAAGACCACCCTAAGAGCACTCTATGACCAATCAAAGGAAAGCAACCCCCCAGCAACACAGCCAAACCTAGGCAGAGGTGAACATCATGAGCTGTCATGAGCCCAATGAGATGAAGATCAGGAGCCATCATAAGCCAAGGCTGGGAGGGACTAATTAAAAATAGAGACTAAGACATTCTCAATAATGGAAAAACCAAGCTAAAAAGAGGAACAACCATGGTCTATAAAAACCAAGCCTATAACTTGTACCCTTTGTGAGCTAGCTGGGAGCACTAGACCCCCACACTGGTTGCCCCGGGCATTTCCTAGGATGTCCTGTTTGCTTATTTGTCTAAGTGATTGCTGTGGTGAATTATTTGTCTCTTGTTGCTGCAATAAATTACTAAAAATTAAGTTTTGAGTGTTGGCCTCAATAATTTGGTCACTTTACCTATAACAGTCCTGTGTAAGGCTAAGGGCTGGAACTTGATGGTTCCTGTGTGTCCCTTCTAACTCAGCATATTCTGTGAACCTGTGATTCTGTGATTCTGTGATGTTCTGGTCCACTGGGTAAAGAAGATATGCCTCAACCAATTTTGAGTAGCTATTTATTCTTATGTGTTCCAGTGAGATTCCCCCTATCATTTTTTTCAAAACAAGTATTAGGAATAAAGTGAAAATGACACACACACATATACACATATATTTTGTTTCACAGAACGTTCTGAGTTGGAAGAGACCTACAAGGTGGGTAATAGAAGTCCAATTTGGTCTTCATAAAGTCCAGCTCTTACATGAGTGGCCCACAAAGGGATCAAACCCATGACCTTGGGGTCCTTAACACTATACTCTAACTAACTGAGCTAATCTCATATACGCATAGCTTCTTTTCCCCTTTTTTTAAAAAGAGTACTCACCTGGTTACATCATGACATCATGACATCATTAAAATAGGAGTAAAATTGAGCATGGCAATGTTGCTACAAGAATATATTGCACTTCTATTTCTGTTCAAAAAAGTATGAAAAATATTTATTATCAGAATTCATTTCTGAGGGGCACCACTTAGCTACTCATAAAAGATGGTCAGAATAACTGATGGCCCCTACCAAGTCATATGAGGTTGCACTATCAATCATACTTTGATGGTGGTAAAGAGCGTCAATGTTGAGCACCAAAATTCAGGAGTGGCCTCAAAATGTGTGTTAATACAATTTTCCTTGTGGGATGGGACAGAAAGAGCGGCTTTTGCACACTTAAATACATTTGGATATGATTAAAGCAGTAGGAAAGCCAACCTCATTATGATGAGAGACTCATTAGCTACTCAAAATCAGAAATGCTGGAGAGAAGTATAGGAGTCAGAAACAGAAGAGTTGCACATTTTCCTTGCAATTCTAGACTCATTCTTTCCCCAGATCTTCATTTAAAATCAAGGCTAAATTTATATATGCAGTCTCCTTTCCACCTTTGCCCCACCAGCATATCAAGAAGACTCAGCAGTTCACGATGGCTATGCTCAGCCACAGAAGAGGACCGGGTTTGCTATCTGTGCAAGGTAATAAGCTACTTCAGGCACTTTCAGGCAGTCTGTGTTACATTTCTGGTTAAAGTCTTTGGTATAGCTAGTTCCTCAGCTCAAGTGTGTATGTGCTGGAGAAGCATGTTCAACTCAGCCTGTTTCCATGTACCTCAGTAAATAATGCATGTTTGCAGCAGGCCATCCGAACCTCTCTGCAGGTCCCTGGTAGACGATAGCCTACTTTCCAGGTTTGTTCCTGACTTTGAAAAACCTTTTTCTTGAAGGCTTGAGGAAAATAATACACAAACCTTTCTGCAGTTGGAAGTTTCAGCCTCCATCCTCAGGTGCTGTAAGTTAGGTCAAGTGGCCCTTTTGATCTTGCCAGCTGGTGAGGGATGTGAGAGACAGGACTGTTAATGACTCATAACATTTACCTATTTGTGGAGGCATCAAGATGCTTTGCTGAAGCCATAGGAAGCAGACACAAGAGGGGACGGTGCTCCTTGTCAATGGTAATTGTCCTCGTCTCAGTTGTAAAACTCTTCTCTCCTCCCCTCGGGGAAGGTCTGATGGGGCATTCACTGGCTTAGCTGTTCTGACGGGAGAGGCAGCTGTCGTGTCTTAGAAGGTGTCATAAACCATCAGAGCCCCTAAGCGTCCCCCGACTCATTATGAGGCCTTCCACCAGAGGACTGAAAGCTCCACACACACTCAGGGTAGTACCAGGGCATTCCCACCTGAACCTAAGGGTGTATCTGTACATCAAACTTTGTGTTTCATAGGTCCCTTCCCCCACCCCCAAGGATCAAGAACATCACTTCGACCAATGGATAACTAAATTGCAACAATAAAGTCTCGTCGCTGAGATTCACTCTTTCCCTTCCCTTCCCTTCCCTTTCCTTTTTCCTTTATACATTTTTGTAAGTGATATTTTTATGCTTTTGTATTGCTGTATTACTAATAACAACAAAAATGGCTATATACCTGCTTTCCATTTCAACCAAATTGTTCCAAAATAAATCTTACATATACATATATAGTTACAAACACTGATCACTCAGTGTGGTTTCACTCTAATTTGCCCCAAATAATCTATTAACAAAAACCTGGGTCACCCTTACCTTCTGGGGTGGATCATAACAACGGGCAGGGTAAGGAATGACCTATTTGTGTGTTTATCACACTTTAGCTGGGGATCACTTGGATACCAGACACATGTCTCCTTCACCAGATTGCATAGCAGGTGATTTTGTTAATGTCCCCAAGAAAATCATCCTGTAATTTGAGGGGAGCTTTTAATTTCTGGAGCAGAAGTTGATCTTAGAACCTGGGTTGCCATCCTAATACGTCTTGGTCTTGGGTAGACTAGTTTCTTATAAGTGAAAGAATTGACCCTCAGAGATTTCTCAAAAGGGAATATCAGGCTTCTGAACTTCTTCTACTTGGTAGAAGAGCTTGTAGGGGTTTTGTGGTTTAGCACAGGGTTACATGGCAAGGTTCCTTTGTCTATGGAGCTTACCTTTCTGTTAGCAGTCGTTTTACAATGCTTGTCACTTCATCCAGAGGCAATGCTGGGGTATGGGCACAGCACTTTTCCATCTCCTGACCCCACATCTTGTGAGGATCCTTGTTAAACACAAAATTTGTGTAAAAAGCAGTGGGCTACTAATTCAGTGTTAAGTTAGACAAAATAGTTGAGACCAAGATCTGCATATGTCATGCATGCAGGCCCAGATATGTCAGCATTTGAAAGGAGGTTACTAAAAGAGGAAGAATGAATGGAACAATACCAGAATACTAAAACAAACAAGAAAACAAAAAAACCAAATAAACCCCCAACCAACCAATAAAAAAACCCCCAACAAAACAAACAAACCAAACCCAGCCAAACAAAAAACCAAACCCCAACAAACCCCTGTAACTAACTGCTCTGTCAGGAGTCTGGTTGTCTCTTTCTGCATGCTTGCACCAATGTTGGGTTTATCCTGTCTGCAGAGGTCTCCCCACTCCACATAGAAGTCATGGGGAAAGCTAGGATAGAGGAGGGAGGGAAAACAGTCAGCATCCCACTGGAGTGCAGCTGGATTCTCCATCAGACCAAATGGGCACAGCAAGGATGCAGATTGTTTTGTCCATGTAGCTTAACGGACGCATTTCCAGTCAGATCTGTAGCATGTTTTCAGAAACCTAGTTACATACTTACCCATTTTCATATGACTAGGTGTGTCTTTATCTCCAATTCTTGACCATATTCTGACCAAATATGTGTTGTTGTGTGAGAGCCAGAATGGGCAGTTAGGTTTTGACACAACAGGCCAAGATGGCAACAAACATGTATTAATTTAAAAACTCACCCAAGCTTCCCAAGAACTAAAACTTGGTTTTGCAGAACTAACTCGGAGAACTTTCTGTATCTCTTTGCTTAGCTGTGCCTTTGCAAATCATCTGGACGACTTATGATTTCAGCATTCACATAATGTGAAATATTCTAAATTCCTTATTTACAGGATTTGTCTCTTATCAAACCAAAACTACTCTTTTAAGTTCTTCCTTATTTTCAGATTCCAACTTGCCAGCAGCTGTTGTTGCCCTGCTGATAATGGCAGTCTTTGGAGCAGTCTGCTGGGGACACAGTTATTGTAAATGGTGTCAAGTTGCATTACATCTTCCAATGTTAGGTGCATCTTCTCCCCCTGAAATAGGCAAAATTTTTTTTTTGCTCTCATCACACTGCCATTCTTGTTTAATTCACTCTCTGGCAAGTTCTCTTTCAGCCTTACAGATTTGTAACTTTCTATCATGCCCACAAATATATAATATTTTTTCTCAGTTGTTTCAGTGTGGTTTTCCTAAACCAAATCTCATTTGTGTTTCTGATCACTATCTTTGTACAGCTGTTCTGCTCACACTTCTTCCAAATCAACTTCTACTGCAGAAGGCATTAACATGCAATTCTTGCTCCCCCTGCTAGTCTAGTGCTGCAGATTAAGCCACCACAATAAAGGGCCTATGAGCAGATATAACTGGTTGGACTGGAAAATTCTCACGATAAATTTGCAAGAGTAAGTGTCTGGGGGAGGGTTGCAGGGCAAGCCATTTCTAGGGCCAGCCCCTGCCTGCTCATATCTCCTCAGTACTAAGGAATTGTAACTGTTTGATTCCAAGTGCATTCACTGGAGAAAAGTTGCTCTTCCATCCCCAGAAAATGCCCAGGGCAATGCAGGGTCACAGCAGGATGACTGCCAGACACAGCAGGTGGCATTTCATGTCTCAAAGAAAGGTGTGATACCCTGGCCAAATAGTGGAGAAGAGTCCTTATTAATCTGCCCCCTCTGTCATGGCATGCAAATGAAACTGCGCATCTTCATCTCAGTGAAGTTAATGTGGCTAATTGAGGAAGGACAGTATTACTGGGGGAGCATGTGCTACCCTTTTGGCTCTGCAGCTAGCCAAAGCTCTGGAGGGAGAATGCATCAGCTGTTTCTGCAACAGTGGCTAAAATAATTAAATGAAAGGCTGAAAAAGAAATTACCAGTACATGTCCTAGAAATATCTTTTTGCTACTTACATTCAGTTCACCACTTAGAGATTCCAAAGCACATGAACTGCTTTAAAAAATGTTACCTTTTATATTATCTAAGTAATAATTCTGCAAATTACTGTAGTGGTGTTTGGCATACAGGGACATTGAGGTCTGTTATTCATGGCTGAATGTATTTAATCATGCTCTGCTTAAGAGCATAATGATGCCCTTAATTACAGATATTTACACAAAGGTCCTTGAAGGGCAGTTTTGTATTGCAAGAAAGTTTTAAAAGGCAATTCATTTTTTTCTGGTGTTGGCTAATCAAACAGAAATGCACAGTTACGGTTCTCAAGGGGAATGGCTACCACTTACCCAGTGGCACAGGGTGAGGGAACGAGGCACACATGGATAAAATGATGTATAGAGGAAAAAGGTCATTCAAGCTTGTTGGCCATGGCCCCACTTTAAGGCCCCAGGTGAAGCACTCACAGCAGGTACCAGCTAACTAAAGCCATCTGTTTTTCCTAATCTTCTAATTCCTGAGATCTCTTCAGGGATCATGCATAGGCGTTCATGTGTCGAAACATGCTTTTTCTTTTAACAGGAAAAGCTGAAAATGGTTATTGTTAGGAACTAGTATATTTACAACAGAGATTTTGAGAATTCATTAATCCCCTATACTAAAGAACAGTCTGATATATTGACAAAGGTTTATTGTATTGGGTTTATGTGGCCAGGTTTTAGTAGTGGGGCACTACTGAGGTGTCTTCTGTGAGAAGGGGCCAGAAGCTTTCACCACATCCAATAGAGCCCGTGCCAGCTGGTCCCAAGATGGACCCACTGCTGGCCAAGGCTGATCCCATCAGCCACGGCGGTAGCACCTTTGAGATGATATGTATAAGAAGGGGGAAAAGCTGCTGCCCAACAGCAGTTGGAATAGAGGATTGAGAACATTTGAGAGAAAATGCTCTGCAGGCACCAAAGCCAGTGAAGCAGGAACAGGAGAAGGTGCTTTAGGCACTGTAGCAGATTCTCCTGCAGCCCATGAGGAAGACCATGGTGAGGCAGGCTGTCATCCTGCAGCCTATTGAGGTCCATGGAGAAGCAGATATCCATGGGCAGCCTGCAGAGGCTCTGACCCTACTGGAAACTCACACTGGAGTAATCTCCTGGCAGGACATGTGGACCCATGGAGAGAGAAGCCCATGCTGGAGCAGGTCTTTTGGCAGAACTTGTGACCCTGTGGAGGACCCATGCTGGAGCAGTTTGTGAAGAACTGCAGCCTATTGGAAGGAGTCATGTTGGAGAATTTGTGGAGGACTGTCTCCAGTGGGAGGGACCCTCTACTGGAGCACAGGAAGAGGACAACAGAGCAGCAGAAGCAAAGTGTAACGGACTAACCACAACCCCCATT
>JAOXXN010000065.1:17134408-17145865 GCA_026770055.1 Myrmophylax atrothorax
TAAAATGCAGATTTTAGTATGTTAATATTTCTAACAGCTTAAGTTCAATGTTTATGTATTCTAACCTCTATCCCACACCAATGCCTAAAATTCCATTAGTTATTTAGACTTTTCAAGGTAGAAGGCTGAATAATATCTCAAAGCCTGCAACGCGAGACATAAACTTAGGCCAAGGACCTCGAAGCCAGAACACTGGAAGACCTCCAAGTATCCCTGCATGCTATGAGGAAGAGAAAGATGATGAAGAAGGGGTCCCACTCTGCCCCAGACTCAATTCCTGACAGGGTGTGCCTGGGGCAGGACTGAAGGGATGATGAACTGAGAACTGGGTGGACAATATTATAAAAACTATGGAAATCAGGGTTTGGGCATGGGTGCATCATCATGTATTCCTGAAGGCCCTAGGCCTGGGCATTAAAGAATCTACCTTTTTATCTTATCCCACACTAAGTTGGCTAGAGTCCTGTTTTCTGTGGTCTCTCAAGGCATCAGTTTGGTGCCCAAAAGGTGGAATTGAACCACTCTGTCGCTAGACACCCACAGGTACCCAGCAAGGTAATCCATACCCAGTAGGACCAGGTTGCAAGCAAAATCAGCAGTGCTCGTGGATGCTCAAGATGCAGCCTTCCTGATTGCCCAGTTGCTGTCTTTACAGTGCCTACACATTTTCACTTACCCTGTGCCATAAGAACTTAAAAGTTTTAAAAGAACATAAAGCTTAAGCACATGTTTATGCTACCAGAATATGGAAAAAGTACAAGCCAACATACTCTGGTTTTTTGCCTGTGTGTTGAACAGAAGGGTGGAAATAACATAATAGGCAGCTATTAAATAATAGAGTCGAAAAAAGGAACCAGAACAGACACTGTGAGCACATTTAAATTAAAACTCATACTGACATCCTGTAACACTACCAGGACTTTAACACAGAGTAAAATGGGGTTTAGGTGAAACTCTATTGCAACTCTGAAGAAATCATAGAATACAGCAATGTTACCTTTAGAACTGACTAAAAAAGGAGGAAAAAATAAAATGGAAATTATTTCTTCTATTTTTTCTCCTGTGTTGAAAATCTGTACTGAAATTGTAAGTGCATCCTCTCTCATTTGGGTAGGCAAAGAGTCAAGGATCTTTAGCACTCACTCTCAATAGACTTTATTCTCTTGCACATCACATTCTGCCAATGTGATGCTCACTGGGACTGAGTATGTCAGAGCCATTAGCAATAGCAGAACAAAATGCTGCACTTCTTAAAAATCAGTAAATTATTTGGAATATGAACAAAAATGTCTGAATTACTGGGGCCTTCATGTCCATATCTGGGGACAGAACAGTGCTATGCATCCCTGAATCCCTAACAGTGCACTGCAACTCTTACATCAGAAAGCAGAAATTACAAGTTTCTATTGGCCTCAAGTATCCATTCCCATTTGACTACATTTCTTGGTAACAGCTGGAAGGAAAAAAGATTATATCTTTTTAATATACTTATTACACCATGTAAATATTTATACTGTATGTGTGAGTTAAAACCAATCTCTTTCTTGACGGGATTCACCTCTGTCTCCACTCCTATACCCTGTTGTTTACTGAGACTTCACTCCTTTCTGCATCTTCTCTCTCCTAGACAAACAAGATCCAAGGGTCCTGTCCCTCAGTTTCAGACCTTAACAATTACCAGTCTCACTCACTTCAGGTATCTCCTTCCACCCACCTCACCTGTACCACTTTATCATTTTTCTTCCCTCAAGACCAAAGCCCAACTTCCCCCGGTCTCCATTCCTGATGCTCTTAAAGCTGCAATGTAGTTACAGCCCAAAGGGAACAAACACCAGGGAGATACAGAAAACCTATCAGGTCAGAACAAGGCATGAGAAAACAAGCAGAAGAAAAGGTCTGACCTGCCCAAAGCACTTTCTGATGGACAACGAGAAGAGTCAAAAGTGGAGATAGGGATAAGGCATGAAAGGCTAGAAATGGCATCAGCTCTACACTGCTGTTTCAATGTAATGGAAACATTTCTTTTTAATTTTTGGTTCTGCTTCCATCTGATAGTGTGCCATATAGAGTCATTAAAAGCTGAGTGGGTTTTTATAGCTGCTATTAGAATTGAATTTTATCTTCCTCCAAAAAGATTTAATAAATTAAGTTTCAAAGACAAAAAAAAATCACTTACTACCATGCACATTTCTCCATTTTCACTGTGAAAGAAATTCATCAACAAGGAATTTTTCATCTGATAATCAATATCCATCAAATTCTTTAAGCCAAAGGCTAATAATATTTGAATTAGTGACATACAGCAACATATCCCTGTTCTCCCTGAGTCCCAGGGCCTAAGCATTTGCATGAATTACTAATGGACTGAATTGTTGGTTCAGATCAACAACAAAGCTTTCAAATGCACTATCCTGTTGATAACCTCTATAAAACACACCCATAGCTCAGAAATGCTGATCCACACTAATGCACTTACTTCCCAGTACTTAACTATACAGTCTAATAAAAATATTAATGCACTAGAAGTGCTGATGCAGCCCCATTAGAGCAAGATTTCCTCACCGTAGAAGCATCCTGGTTTTCTTCCCTGTGAGCTATGCTTTCAGTAAATGTCAGGCTGGTGCATACCAAGGAGGAGAAAATATTAAGCAGCTCTGTCCTCATCAGTCAGACA
Organism: Myrmophylax atrothorax; assembly: GCA_026770055.1. Lineage (NCBI taxonomy): Eukaryota > Metazoa > Chordata > Aves > Passeriformes > Thamnophilidae > Myrmophylax > Myrmophylax atrothorax. Next base: position 17,137,083 of record JAOXXN010000065.1, read on the forward strand.
AGGTTATGGTGATTCAGAAATGATGACGTACTTCTTGCCAAAGAGGCAGGGTGAGAGAAATGGAGAAAAAAGTAACCTGACAGATCAAGGAGAGAAGGGGCAAATGTTGAGGTAACTATGCTGTAGAAGAGAATCAGTTTTATTCCTCTTTAATGTGGTTGCGTATGTCAGGCTGTAGGTCCTAGAGGTCCAGAATTAAGCAGTTCCCCAGGTGAGTGAGGAAGGACCCTGGTCATCTGGAGAAGATGGTGAGCTACTGCCGCTGACTTCAACTGGTGTCACACACATTGGTCCACACATTCCTCTCTGTCACAAAAGTGGCCCATATTTGGGAACAGAAGCTTCTTATAATCTAGAGCAGTGTTTTAACCACCAGTGGGGATTAGAGAGATGCAGGCACAAGGTGCTGTATGACAAACATGGCTCTTATAAGATGGCCTTTATATACCTTCACAAATACTAGAAATTGCGTATTAGGAAAGTATTCCCAGAAGGACATTATATGTCCTGTTGTGATGACATGATGTGGGGGAAGAATAGCTGGTTGTAAACTTGATGAGCTTTTCTGAAGTCTGAAACTCTCCGTTTGAAGAATGAATTATTTGAAATCGGCAATTCCATTGTTTCCACTTTCAAAGAAACTGTTTATTCATCACCTTAGAAGGTGATGCCACAGCCAAATGCAACTGCCAATGCCCAGTTTACTTTAATGGTATCTCTGATCTCTGGATATAAATAAAAGACATAATTTGTAAATAAAAGATATCTAATTAATCAGATAAACATGAGGGTTAATCAAAGCAAGTACATTTTTTCTAGAAAGTGTCATTAAAGTAAGCAAACTGGACACACAGACGTAATTTCTAAAGACTTCATATCTTCTAACCAAGATATGTACTAAAAAAAACACCAGTCATGAGAGCACACCAGCCCCACCAGCACTAGAGAATACTGGAACAAAACTTTTCTAATAACTACAAGATGTTAGAATATCCAGCTGGGACTCCTTATACTTAACGAAATTTAGTAAGTTACTACCAATTTATTAATCTACTTCACCTTTTAACGGACAGAGGTTTTTGTTGCTATCACTAAACATATTTGTACATCACATTTCAGCAAATGTCTGTATCTGCTGACCGAGGAAAACATCCTCCCCTGAAAAGAGGAAAAAACTAGTCTTGTGCAGAATTGATGCCTTTCACTTAGGAAAAGCTAACAAAGGCGGAGGTGAGAAAAACATGTAGCAAAGTAAACACTAATTAAACGGCAGCTCATCTTACGGGCAATTTGTCCATCTATGAATCCATCCTATCAGTGGAACACAAATAAATTTGACTTTACTTGACAGCCCTCCACTGAAGCTTCAGAGTAAGGCACGTCAAAATTGCATTTATGGAATAAATTAAGTATCCTTACAAATATTCATACAAATTCTTTCTCTGTGTAGGTTTCCACCGGACAGATAAAGTGGGGGGCAGATCTGTAATTCCTACAAACACGTATATTTTACTCAGCTGGATTTAATGGATTTGCTATCGAAACTGATTTATTGACCTTACAATATGTTGCATTAACTGGCTAAAGGCTAGAAGGATGACACTCATATTGTTTTTATTTTCTTATGCATTCCAAAGAATGTTAAAAACAGAATTATATAATCAGAGATGGGCAGAAGGAACTTTAATGTCACTCATTACTCATGGGTAATAATGCCACACAGAGAGAGATACATGGCATTCTGTTGGAAAGACAGGAATGGAAATGGACTGCCTTCCTAGACTACACTCACCATTAATAATTTCTTCTTCTGAACGCTCCCACAAGCACAACTCCTCACTTACAGTCCAGCAGTTCCTTTTACAGAAAAGCCTTAGAGTATTTTATGTGAAAAAGTAAATTTTGTAGTTCCTATATGAGAGTTAGTACTGATAGGGCAAAAAAACCAAACCAACCCCCCAAAAAAACCTAAAAGCCCTAAGCTGAAAATAAACATTGTCATTCTGAAAGCTGAAAGAACTGTGAGATTCCAAGTAAGTGGTAATGCTGACTAATTCAAGCAGAAATGACAGAGAAGAGAATGTCTACAGAAGAAACACAGTAAATAGAGAAAATAGGAACAAATGCAGATAAGGCTGATGGAAACATGAAATTATTTCTGAACAGTTATGACTGTCCTTTAACTAAAGAGCTTCTCTAACAACGTATCTGTTGGTTTTACTGTGAATTGCATGCTCTGGTCAGGAAGCTACTTTTTAATTTCAGACTGACTGCTTATGTCCTCTGCAAGAGCTCTGGTCTGTCAGGCAAACAGTAAATGTCTTGGGGAATAAAGAACCAATTAAGACCAAAATGGTTTTCTGTAAAAGGCCAATGCGCTACTTAGCTTTACATATTTAGAAAGGTATACGGTAGCATGAGTAACAACTTCAGTTAAACAAAATATGCTTTATGTCTGTCCTATCAAGTTGACTTCTGATGACAATGACAGCAGGAGCAAGGTCAGAGGAACGGATGCTGGGAAGTTTTAAAAGGCTACCGTGCACCATACAGGACTGTTCCTGGCACCAAAGGAGAAAGGATTCAAATCCCAGAGACTTTAGCACACTAGGAGCATGCCTCTAGCTATGCTGTTTTGGAAAATTTCAGTCTTGACAGTTCAGGCATTTCCCAGAAGGAGGTTAGAGAAAAATACATTGTTTTGCTGCTGTTTAAAAACAAAAGAAAAAATATTTTCTTTAAGAAGCTCTAGATGTGTAGCATGGAAGTGCAACTTGGCAAGGAAATAGCTTTCCAAGAATAACAACTCAGAAGCCTTTAGAAAAACTGGAGCCAAGTCCTCTCCTTAGCCAAGTTACTGAAGTTTGTTGCAGCTGACTTTGCTGAAGACTCCATTCAGCCTGAGCAGGCTGCAGCCAGGGCTGTGTGGGGCCAAACAATGTTTTTCTACAAATGCAGATTCCTCAGTCAGCCTGAGCATCAAAAGCACACACAGTTTCGTTTGTTGCCTCAGACTCTGGCAGGGTGGCAAAAAAGATAATGTACAAAAATATAAATAATGGCACAAGAAGGTGGTCAGCACAGAAAGCAAAGAACCATCCAAATTTATGAAGATGAGAAAAGCAAGCATTTATATACGCTAAAAAAAGCTCTGGACTTTCAAAGCTTGGAATGGGATCTAAAATTTGAATTGCAGCATTTCAGAAACACTCTTCCTGTTAGTAAATGGCTTTAGCATATTTTAAAATGTGTACTTTATTCCTGTTCCCATTAAAACCACCAAGCTACTAATATTTCAGTCATGTCATTAACCAAATTGGTAGAAAACTGATGAATGTGAAGCATCTTCCTCATTAATACATGATGGAACTGCCACTATTGTAGGATGTAAGTACTAAATCTTTAGCATAAGTCATTTAACACAAAAAATGTCAAGTTACTCCTGTTCTGGTGTTTCCTAATTTTAAAGCACTTTGCAGTTCTATTATGGTTCTTTTGGGATTTTTTTGGCACATAAACAGACAGCAGACTTGGTATTTATGCACCATTTTATGAGAATAATGAAAGCATTCTGTTTGCCTTTATTCTGAGACAGGGAATATTCACAAAAAAAAATTGTGGCATTCCAATTCAAAGGGTGGTAAATGACACAACCAGAGAATTGAACTGTAACCCAGCAGTCAAATGAAAACTTAGTGTTTTCCCTCAAGTATTTATAAAATGGGAAAACTGGCTAATTCTCACTTACGTAACTCCAGCTCATCTGCTGGTGTCTGGCACCCAATTCCTCAAGCGTGCCTGCCACATGTAGTCAAGCATTTACAGTTTTTACACCTAGAGCTAATATGAAAGATGCATCTGCTGAAAGCTTTAAGAGCTGGAGGTGTGAAACAATAACAGTATCACATTCTGAAATTGCTGTTTATGCATTACTTTTAAGAAACAATTAAATAATCAATTCACTAACCTTTAGAGAGACTCGAAGTGCAAGTCTCCTCTACCATGTGTTTACTCTTAAAGCAGTTCTGAGTACTTTTATGGTTACACATTTATATATGAACACTTACAAGTACACTGACAATTCAGACCCTGAATGTATCTTGAATGTCTCTATGCAGCTACTGACTGGTACTTCCTAAGGTAGGCATGGCTTATTTTGAAACAGAGAGGCTGGATTAAATGTTGTTCCTCTCCTATGTGCCCAAAGAAGCATGCTTTAACACAGATCTCCAAGACAAACTACATAATATTCAAAGGAATCTAAATTATTAAAGTGGTTCAGTTACAAACACGGTTTTGAAAACATTTACCCTGTGTGCTTAAGTTACAGTCTTCTAGACTCTGCACTGGTATATAAATACAGTTGACTTGGTTTTCAAATGGAATCAACATCTAAAACATCATAGCAAAACCTCTGGTTTTCCAGCACTTATTTACAATGGAAATACACCTACAGTTGATGAAGAGCCAAGTTTCTGAGAAGAAACATTACCTGCTCTTGGACGACAGGAAAGATTCTGCTTTTTCGTACCACTAAATGGACAACATCAACCAGGAAAATATTTGGAAACTGAAGCAATTATGGTTTGATCCAAAGAGCTTGAGATCACATCTGGAGCCACAGAGACACCTGAGCTGTAGGAAGGTAGGCAGTAAAGCAACATGTTTGTTGCTATGCCATTAGGCAGTTGGTTGAAGAAGTACAAACACTGCCTTTCCTGCAAACAGTCCTCCACCCCAAAACATAGATATCTACAAGCATGGGAAACACCTTGTGACTCCTCCTTCCCCTGTGTATAAAGCCAGCTTAAAGAGAAGACAGACAACGTCCTTTGCCATAAACAGTTGCTATCAGAGAGGACAAGGATGTTCACTGTATCATCAAGATAACCTTAACCGCTGCCTCGCATATACAGCAGTTTTGGTAAAAGCAAAACTATATTCCAGATGTAAATCGAATGCTGCTTTGGTCAGTTTTATGCTATGATAGCAAACTTGTTCAGAGAAGAAGGATTCTTGAAATTAATAATGAGGAAACCTGGAGCTGTAAGACAGGTCTAGACCAAACTCACTGGCTCTCTCCCTCCCTTCAAAAAACAGATTTATTAAGGCACGGCCCAGCAGTCTAGGTCAATTACTGGGAAAAGGCCACGGCATAATATATCAGTTGAATGACTTTCTACCTCATTAAAGGTGAAAATAAAAGAGATTTGAGCAACAGCAGCCTCTTGTGCTCTTGCTGATGGGTTTTGTGATTTGCTATTGATTGTCCAAGTGGAGGCACTTAGTTCTCCTTACTTTATAGAAAGGACATTTTGTCATTAAAGTGAGTGACACAAAAAATCCAACCCAAAAAACCTCAGCTATAGTTGAAGTTTCAGGGGATATGTAGACAGCTGGTATTAAAACTCCTCCCTTATTGACTACTACTTTTACAGGACTTCCTCAGCAATTTTGCTTTTATTGATATGGAAAAACTAGGCCCATGTAAATTCCAAGCTGGGAGGTACTCTAGCCCTTCAAAGACAACTAAACCAAATGAAGTTCAAAAACTAGTGTTCTAGTATCTTAATTCATGACCTGCCCCAATTAAATGTGGGATAATGAATATGAAATATAATCCCACGAATTTAATTACCTAAGTTGGAGCCTGTGTGCTGAAATAAACAAATATGTAGGGGGAAACATGTATGTTAGAAACAATCAGAGGTAGTCCTAAAGCAGATACAGACAAATAAGAAAGGCAGAACGATCTGAAAATTCTTAGTCTGCTGAAGTCCTGTGCCTCATAAATCTTATTCTCTAGCTCTGACATACAATTGCTCCAACATAGTTTTCTCTGAAAAACAGAGAGCACATTATTGCATTCATGATCTGTTTCCATAAAATCAAGATTGTTTGGGGTTTTTTTTAGAGAAGTCTCCTTCAATTCAGGACCTGCATATTCCTTAACTGAGAAAAACAGCAGAACTCAGCATGATACCATCAGTCCTCTGTTGCATATCCCCACCAGCCAAACTGCTGGCCCAAACTATCCACCGTGAAACCTTGAAAACCTCTGCTGAGCAAAACCTTCCTCGGCTCAAACACCCGGCAGTATTTTTCATCTGCATTTATTTTTGGTTTCCTGTTAATTAATTTAAAATAATACTTTTGCTCTGTTTGTATTCAATTAATTAGATTACGAAGTTTCTGGCACAAAACAGCACATTGAAATAGGAGCTTATTACCAGAAAAAATACTGCTCTTTCAGGCATTACTTTGTCACAGACCTAACAAATGAAGACAAATCCAAACAACATTTAAGCTTTGCTTTTTAATGGCTACGACAATTACAATCTTTAAAAACCACAGTATGAAGGGCAACCACTGGGCAGAAATATGCCCAGCTCAACGGGACCCATCAGCTATGCTGGGCAGAAGCAGGAAGATTACTTGATGCCATTGGCACTCTTGGAAACGCCATACACACTTTTTCTGGCTTGGCTTCCTTTTTCACTACAGAGCTAATTGTAAAAAGAGGTCAAATGGGTTTTGTGCGATTTCAAATTCAGAGCAAAAGCTAGTACATGTCGTTAATCAAGTAAATTGCTAATGCCTCATTCTGCAAAGTAAATTACTTAAGTTATATCTCTTTTTCTGTAGGTCTGGTTAAGGACACAGAAGACAAATGGGTTTTCAGCACTAAAAAATTGAAAGAATATATTCTTCATAATTCATGTGTGGCACTAGGAGGGTGGGTTGGATGCTTAGTTGCTTTTTAAAAGGTCATGCATAGAAGGGCATGCACCTAATCCGCTCCCCTATAAACTGCCCTAATTCTGAAGTCCAGTTTACAGCAAGCATAGCTTACACCATGCACAATTATCTGAATCTCTACAAATAAAATCACCAACGAATATCCACAAACAGGCATTAATTGCTGAAACACCCTTCACAGCACAGCGTAGAAGACTTGGCAAAATGCCTTTGCAATCGGCTGAGATTTCCAAAGTGGATGAAGGGAACTGAACGTTCAAATGTTATTGATGAGTTGTAGGAGCTGCACACTTTTTGTTTTCATGAGACTAGCTGACAAGGCTGGATCTAAAACCACAGTATAAGAGAAAGTCACATTGTTCCACATGCAAGATAGTTAAGATAACTGAAGGGTGGAAATTTTCTCACTTATCCTTACACTAAACCATGTCTCTTGACCATGGACATGTTTTACTCTTTCTCAGACATACACAACAGCAGACATCAGCAAATTTCAAATCTCCAGACATATTTTTATTTACTATTCTAAATAGGCTCCTGGATGCTCCTCACTTTGAGTGATCCAGACTACTGATGGAAGCCAGTCAGTCTTATTGTATTTTGAGCAGCATTCATACATTTTCAGACCTAATTTAGAATCACAGAATGCCTTCAAACTTCTCCCAGTATGGAATCCAGAGGATACCTGTACACAGCAAAATACTCAAAGATTTAACACAGACCCTCCACTTTGTATACAGAGAATTCCTCTTCTTCCTCAGCAACTGGAAACACAAAATGTAAATCTGCTTGCTAAAACAGTTCCACAAAATGGGTAACAACCTAGATTACTCCCAAAGAATTAATGGCATTTGAAGAGTTATTGTACTTTCAAGTGAAAAGAAGCTGGAGCGAGAAAAGACCTCCTTCCCTTCATGTCAGAGTCCGTTAAAGAGAGACATCTGTGAAAGGCCACAGGCTGGGTCTGCAGCAGACATTCTTGTCCCCTAAAAGTAATGAATAGTACACTTTCTCCAAAACAGTCAAGGTTTCTGCAGAATGAGCCAAGAGCACATGCTAAGCAGTGTATGAGCTGTCTGTCACTAGCCTGAACACTAGGAAGTCAACATGCTAACAGTGCAAGTAAAATTCCAGGCATCATTTGCTTGTATCATTTAATCTTTATCTCGGCCTGCTTACTTACTGTTCTCTATTGCTTTGCTCATCTGCTGCCTCCTCTCTCATGTGCAGGAAGTATACCACTAAAGTAACAAGGCATAGGCTCCATGACCATTCTCATCTCATTGCTTTCATACCTGTCCCATCTCCAGAACATGTGTACTTTCTTGTCTCACTACAAAATTAACTCTATCAATCCACCAGAGTTCCATCAGTTGATGGGAATTTTTCTTGCTATCTACACTTGTGTAGTGCTGGAGATAATAATTGCTATTGATGGATCTTATAGAGAGCAGAAGACATACTAAATAAAAAGAAATTTCATAGGCTAAGATATTATGAACTGAGTCTTAAAATGTATCAGCTCGCAAGCCTCTTTGGGTAGAAGCACACACTTCCTCTACAAACCCACAACTGCTAACATTTGTAGGCTGATGTAACACTATCTGCACATCTCCAGACACTAACACAATAAAAACAAGTAATTACAGTAATAGTACAGAAGGTTTTGGAACAGCAAGGAAGGAATAAGCTGAGATAGATGTGCATGAAGAGTGCTAGAAAGTTTTGCAGCAAAGACTGAGCCACCTGCTGAATGCATAAAAGAGAAACCTCTTAAGAGGCAAATACAGTCAAAAAGGCAGTAAGTGCAAGTTAAAGTGAAGTTTTTCTGCCTTCTAAAGACCTGTAAATATGGCTTTCATTACTTCCTAATCACTACCTACATACATACGTAGGAATCCTGTATTTCACAAACATATGCAAGAGACAGCTCATAAAATCTAATGGGAATTATGTTCAGACTTTGAAATAGCCTGAGTAGTTCCTCTTTATGATGGTAGTGGTAGTCACATCCAACTAACAGC
>JAOXXN010000065.1:17145965-17163370 GCA_026770055.1 Myrmophylax atrothorax
AACACTGGCCACCATCACTGTCAGAGACAAATCAAATCCAAGCAGATTACAGACGTGCTGCTCAGCTTCTGTGAATGTGCAGTGACCCAGCTCAGTTTGCACCTTGGGCTCTGTAAGCCAGGTAAAACCATCCACGGTAAGAGAAAGGGAAGGAATGACTGAAAAAGATAAGAGGAGGGAGAGAGGAATACCACATTCACAGGTTTCACATCGAGTTACTGCCCTTAGCTGGTTTTCAGAGGCAGTCACACCTGAGCCTTGCTTCCCTCTCACAGCAAAGTGCTTCAAGGTGCCCAGAAATATTTGTCAGGTACCAGACATGAGATGGATTTTATGAAGATGTGAAGTGAGGTGGAGAGGGCAGGAAGAAATGAGATGCTAATGCTGATCATAACAAAAACTGCTGGAGCCAGCCATAACGGGACAGTGGGAGTGTGTCTGAAAGGAAAATGAAGGTGCTAACAGATGCACCATGCCACATCAATGTCAGAGACTGCCTGGTACCTCTGAGCAGCTCACAAACAGACAAATAGCATGATTGCCCATGCATAGCTCTTTGTGGTTATGGCAGCTATCTGCACCCTCTCAAAAATTAGACAGCAAAAGCTTCCATGAGACAATTGTGTGGCAAGGTTTTGGAAAGAAGTCAGAGATGCTCTTTGTAACAAAGGTATTCTTTTGTTTACCAACTTTGTATCCCATTTTCGCTTAACACAAATATGTTGGAGAGAATAAAGTTAATGAAAAGGCAGGAGCTGTGGTTAACACAACACTCCTCAAGCCTCAAGTGACTTGGCCCTCTTCAGCAACACAGAATCAAGATGTATATTCACCTCCTGTCTCCCACCACTTGTTTTTAAGTGTCCCATCATCTGTATTTACTTGCAGGTCCACAGCCATTCCCCTTTGGACAGGAGAGTAAAAAGAGATTAAAGAGGGACAACAACACTCTTAAAACATTCCCAGCGAGTAAAATGGCTTTATAAAAGCTTGGGCAGTGATTATTCTTCAGCAGCTAACTTCTATTTCTGTCTCGAGTAGCCTATCATTTTTATTATGCAGAACTGGTTAAGGGGGCAAAACCTTACTTGTGTCATGTCTGCCAGGCAATAGAGGGCCTGACCTGGCAGATCTGCACCAGAACGAGTGTCTTGGTGCTTTGGAAGAATGCTGAACAACATCTTGTAAGAGCTGCTTTTCTCAAGGAACACCAGATCTCTGAATCCATGCAGTTTTGCTTTGTCCCCTCCAGCGAGTGCATGTAACTCCTTACAAGACAATATACTCTTGCCAGGAACTTATTCCTTCTTTATTCAGATGGTGTAATGTACTTAATAGTACCCATAACTTCTTGTAAGGGACTACGCGTTGTATCCAAATTAGATTGTTTTATCTCATTACCAGGTTTTATACGTGGCAGGATAGAGTAGATAAACACACAGTGTTAGTCCTTTACACTGTGAGGAATACATTTTTCCAAGTGTGCATGCATGGCATATCCCATTACCTAACACATAGTTGTAAGAGACCCTGGTTCTTAGGCATGTGCTCACTTGCTGAGTTCACATGCTATTTGTTGCTCACCTACATACCCTTATACCTAAACACCTCACAATGCCAAGTACAAAGGGTACAACCTAATCGATGAGAAAGTACAGCTGGCACACCCAAAGCCTTTGAGACTGGGAAGAGAACTGAATTTCAGCAGCCTGAGAACGAGCTGTGGCCAGCTTTGGGTCAGGCACTACCAGCAGCAGGAGGTGCTGGACTTCTCTGATGGGTGTGCTCACAGAATGCCTCCCAGATACAATTCACCATGTGCCTAGACTACAGATTTTGGTAAGTGTAAGCTAAGAAGTAGGCTATTAAATATAAAATATTTCATGAAGTATAAAACATTGCTTTCATGTCTGTATTTCTAATATACGTTCCAACATTACAGCAACTATTTATTCCATCCACGAACTGCCCTTGATTTAATAAACTGAGCCTTGAAAATTTGCACAGGTAGATACACTAGCTCACTGATTAATGACACTTGTACAAGTGGTGGCATCTGGGATCTTAATGAAGTTTGGAAAATTATTACCTTGCTAATTCCAAGGTGAAGAAATAGTTAATAGGGCTTGTATTCAGAACTACACATTTCCATGCATGAAGAAGACGTTAATGTAATTGCCAGGCCCAGCCTTTGTAGTCACCAAGAGTTACACTTGTTTATTGTATGTGACTAAATTTGACACAAGAGTGCTTTCAGGCACTGCCGTAAGGTTTCTGTATGCTTGGGTGGCACAATCTGCATTTCTATATTTTGAAATATTTAGTTTCATCAATAAAGCTAATGGGTAGTGAATTAAAAATCAATACAAAGACAGACTTCTTAAAGCAACACAGGGAGTTCACAGAATACAAAATTGCTAGAATTTGTTAAAGATAGGTGCAAGATAGAGAATTTTAACAAGGAACCTCACATAAAATACGTATTAAAAAAAAATAACACTCTGGAGTGCAAACTGGCAAATACAAAGGTCATGAAGTAACTCCTCTGCCTTTTCAACCTTAAATAAATTACTGCACACTTGATTAGATAAATTACTGAAAGGAGCTGTGGGTCACCTTGATACAGCTCCATCGCTGTCACAGGCAGTGCTGATACACCACAGGAAGCAATGAGCTAATTCAATATGGCAAAGTCTGCATTAACAGAGTATTGTTTCCTGTTATGATCCTAACATAAGGAAGCTTGAAAGCGTTCCTCATCCTTTCCAAAACGTAGACAGGGAAGCAGTAGGTTTTCATTTGCCTTGTGAGAGCAGTGACCTTGGACAACCTTCAAAAAAAGAAACTAAATACAAGTACAAGCATAGCAGTGACATAATGGTGATGGAAAGAAATTCCTCAGACTTATGCTTTTAAAAGACAGAAAAAACCTGAATGAGAAGAAAATCCTCTGCCAACACATGCAGTGACAGCCACATTTAATTTCAAATTGAAGCTGTCTTTAATCTCATCTGAAAGCTGATGTCAGCACAACAAAGAAAACTCAGAACAGAGAATACTGGACTACAGCTAGTTAAAGGAAACCTCATTACAATTACTTATACCACTCTGAAAAGCTGTTAGGATTATTTTGTCCACCATCCCCTGTGTCTGTCATCCAATGCCTTGTTTAAACAGAATTCACATGCAAAACAAAAGAGTAAAAAAAAAAAGGAAGTAAAAAAAATTAAAGACATTCTCAAATGCTTCCCATGATACATTCATAGGATTGACTACACTAATACCTAAGATAAGCTGCTTAACAAGGCTAATACGAACTAGATAATACCAGATACCCGATCAGATGGCAGTTGTTATCTCCAGCCTTTTCCCTAACAAATCTGACTCTCGGCACTTAACACTTTAAAACCTTGACCAGTGCAGGGATGGAAGTTTAGCACTATCCTCACTACTACTGCACCCTGTTCATCAGGTTTTACAGATTTCTTCTTCCTTGACTCAACAATTGTAAAACAAACCATTATCGAACCTTAGTCACTTGTAAATCTTGGAAGGCAATGGCAAACTGAGAGCCATTGCAGAAGCTCTATAGCAAAATTGCATAGTTTCGGACTGGTATATTTGTACAGTCAGCAGCAGACAGAAGACCTCTGGTTTTGTTCACTCAGTCAAAGAATAAAACTTGTAGAAGTAGAAATTTTAGGAATACTAGAGCTTGTTAATGGAATATGCAACTTCCCAAACCCAGTATTTTCCACTGAAAAATTGATCTGCTGAAAAGTATTCATTATTATCATAAAATACCTCATTACAGATTTCCTTACCCCAAAAGGTGTTTGTAGGTTTTTTTAGTCCAAACTAATGCAAAATGTTACCTTGAACTTGGATTAAGAAATTAATAAACTGCACTTTCATAACAGCATGTTGATTTTTGTAAATTGAGGTATAGGCCCACATTTTCGAACATAAACTGAATGGCTCAGATTACATTTCCTATAATGCAATGCAGATCTTCCTCCAAGGGATCTGTATGATATATTATAGAAACTGCATAATTTTGCATAATCCCTGGAGATGTAGTCCAGAAAAGCAGGCCAACCCAAAAGGGAGAATGGAAAACACACCATGCTTCTTAACTGCAACCCCCATTGTGTATGTATCTTAAATTCTAAACAGGCTCAAAATGAAACACTGTAGAGCCAAACAAAGTAGAAATTAAGCATTTTCAACCTGAAAAGTGTTAAAAGATTTTATTTGAATTTAAGAAGTCAAATGGAGTGTTTTGGAATTCCCACTACGTTAAAATGTCATATTTCACATTTTAGCACCAGTTTGGAACAAACTCAAATATTGAAATGCAGGCATTCCCACTGTGATGGAAATTTCAAATTTTGCCTAGCTATAATCACAGCTAACTCCCTTCTTTAATTTCAAAGGTAAAACTGAAGTCATGTGTAAGGAGAGTAATTTGCCCTGTTTCTGTTGGTTTGTTTTCTTTTAAAAAGTCTCTATTTTTCTGAAATGTGAATGCCTCCAGTGAAGTTTAGAGAACTGCTCTTTAGATGCTAATCTAATGTATACAGACATATCAAGGCACAGAGCTCAGACAGAATTCAGTAGGTAATCTACAGTAGATCAAGTCACATTAATGAGTCATATCAACATCAATTTTTGTAAACTAACACTACCATCTCCATGGAAAAATTAGTTCCCCTGGACTGCAGAAGATAAGAGAGACAAATGTCAGTGAAACTACGACAACTTAAATCCTCCTCTTCTGAACCATCCACGCAGCACCACTCATCGAGACACGCTTTTCTGTGTACATTAGGTAGAGCTTACCCATCTTGCCCCATGTATGTATACTAATTTCTTCCAAGTACCAACTGATGGTATGGAAAAATGCACAACTGCAGCACACAGTCGCTGAAGAGCCAGCATTAGCTGGAGGCAGCCACCATATAAGCGGCAAGCTGGGGTTTTCCTAATGAAACATTCAAGTACTGATTTCAGGGAGGAAGATAACACCACATATTTCTCACGGACAAGCAGAGACAGCTGCTAGCTCTCCAAGCCAGCAACACATCTTTTCCATTCCCCACACTGCTAATAGTACAGGATTACCATAGCATTACAAGGAAGTTCCTAAGAGCTAACCAGACTCTACCATGTCCACAAGCATGATGATGGTCCTAAACATTATGTTAAACCCTCTTTCTTGACTTTATTTAGTTCTCACAAGTGTTTAAAGGTGATAAGCTTGATGCCTCATTGACTTAAATACAAAGCTGTAATTTTCACATCACAGAGAAAAACTCTAGAAGTTTCAGTTTTACAGTGTATAGTCCCATGTTCTATAAAGCTCTCAATTCTCAGCAAGTCATGGCTTACCTTGAAATTGCTACACAGGGTGTCTTTGGAAGGGATGTGGCATTTTAATCCCTCTTTGGTAGGTACTGACAAGGCATGAGAAAAGGATGAAAGACAACAGACATTTCACAGGCTCATGCCGCAAATACCTTCACAGGGACACTCTAGGCCCATTCAGTTCTGCATGGTTATGTTACCAGTATAACACATATGCAAATTTGGCAAGCTGAACAGAACTTGCCATTGTTTTGTATACTTGGCAGAACACAAGGGAAGCTCAGGCTAATGTGTCAGGCTTCATATCTGTTACCCATCCCCTCTTTTCAAGAATCCCCTCACTAACATTTATAAGAACTGCCAGAGCAAAAAGCCAACAAGGTTACCCTATCATGATTGTCACAACCACTAATCCAGCTTTCTTCATTCATCTATTGGGTGTACGAGCTTCAATCATCCTTACTCCTGCATCCTTATCCCTGTCCACACCCGCGTCAGCATGCTGAGTCAGCCACTATTGCACTGTCTTGTGTCAAACAGTCCTTTGTAACACTAACCTGTGTGGGAAAGCTCAGCCTGATCCTAGCTGTTAAACAGATTATGCCCTGAAATATTTGTTGTGCTAAGGTTTGCACTTTTGTACACCTTTGGATCACTGGGGGAGATTGCCATTGACAGCCTATCATACACTGAGCAGATTAGGGAAAATTTTTCTTCTAACTGAAGAAGTTTCCCTTTGGGGATTTTAATGGCTGTGTGGCAGGTTCCTCATTGCCCATTTCTGCTGACAGGCTGTGCTCAGGAAGTACCACAAGAAATAGTACTGCTCCCCTATGTCCATTTCCTCATGCATTAAGACCTAGCTGTACTACATTGACTACACCTACCTTTTGCAAAAAACCTCTCACAAAAAATGGTATCATGTGATCCATGAGAGGACTGGAGAAGCAACAAACTGAAATTGCAGGTAGTCAATTAGCAAGTGGCTCCTACTCTCCCTAACTTTTTGAAAAGCCTGGGAAAAAGGCATGAATCAGGCTGATAAACACAGGAACCACTCACCTTTGGGTTACAGGTTCAAATTAAATCCTGAACCTAAAGCAGCAGAAAGTGTCTGGTATCCCCTGAAGGTTATTTGGCAGTTTGTAAGAAAATTCCTAGCGATAAGTCATACTGTACGGAGCACTTACTTACTGCCAAACAAATGCCCATCCAAAAGCAGCAATAATGGGAGGATAAAGCACATAGTACTGTTGCCTATTGCCTAAGTTCCTATGGAAATAGACACTCAGAATCAATATTAATGGAGAAAGACAGATGGTATACCTTTATTGAAAGCTTTCAAGGTGCATACCCGAGGTCTGCGCACACACATGCACAGGCCCACACACGCACACAGACAAGCACCCCTGTGACCAGGGACGTGACGGCTTTTATAGCCTCTCCAGCAATTAACATATGAGATCTATAACCAACCATGATTCTCGTTTCCCCTGGTGCCCCAACCATAGAGGTCTTCAGAACTGCCCCTTGGAGAAGCTCAGGACCTCTAGGCCTTCTTGTGTTTTGTCTCCAAGCTATCTTGCAGGTGGCCTATTCAAAACATCAGGTCCTTGAGAGAGCTTAAGAACGCATAAGAAAATGTTTTAGTAACTTCTAATACCACCTAATATGAGAGCAACCCAGGAAAATTCGTGTAACCTGTATAATCCCAAAAATCTACAAAATATATACTAAATCCTTAGGCATCAGGACCATCAAATTATCATGGTCCAGCTATAAAAGCTACCTCACTGGCAGAACAAGGAAAAAAACAACCTCCTTCTGAAAGAGGCAGCATTACTGTACAGAACTTTAAGAGCTGCTAAAATTTCCATTTTTTTCTTTCTGTAAGTCAGACTTACAGCACGTCCTGTGTGAGTACTTTCTCGTGGAAACACTTCTATTTTATAGCACTCTTTCTCCTGCATAGCTTTACTTGGACATATTTACAGGCCCCACTCCTTTCCAGTACATGGGCACTGGACTTTTCTGACAAATGGTTGGAAAAAGGCATCTCCTGACAACAGCCATGCTGTTACTGTGTAGCAGGCACTACAGGTAAACAACACAACAGCCACAAAGAGAGGCTTTCAGCAATGAGCACTTTTGATGCTGTAGCAGCAACACTGATTCCTGACAGGTACCTGAGGCAAAACACCTGAGCACAACAGCTATCTCCCATATGTGAAGATCAACGAAAGGTCAGCGCTTCAGGGATACAAATATGCGCATGTACCACAGACAGGAACTTCTGCCAAACTTTACTGTCACCTGTTTCTTGAGTATGACATCTGTTGAGCACAAGGAAGGTGGTTTGTGGTGTGCCCACTGCGCAAGGTGCTGCACAACACGAGCTGGCACTGACCAGGAGACCCAGCAAGATGATGGAGCTCAGTGTCATCAGTGCCATCTCACTGCATCCCAGCTGGGTGGGCAGAGCAGCCTGGGGACATCAGGTGGCACTGGCTATACCAAATGATAAAAGGTGATGAGAGAAGCTTAAAGTCCACTCAGGAAATCCAGTCAGGACCTGCAGGAGATGGGCTGAAGACAGGCTACCCGATCAGGATACACTTAAGTGAAGACTGGAGAACTGCCAACAACAGTGCTCATATAGGAAAAAAACAGTTTCCAGATATGAAAACCAGTCGGTCAGCTGTGTCCTGGACTGGACACTGGCCCTGCTGGGGGGCAGCTCCAGTCAAAATGGGGACAGGTGGCAGGGCAGGGCCAGCAGGCCCTCCTGTACCCACCAAAATGCCTTGTGGGCAAGTGTAGCACCTTTCGTCTCCAAAGGCACATACAGCATGTGAGGGAGTTATTTTAAAAGCTTCCCTCTATGTTTTGCACACACATTGAGAGGTGCCTGTTTAGAGCAGGCAACAAGTGCAGCAGCGGGACCAGAACTGAAGTTACTGGATTAAGGCTCAGTAATTCTCCTTATTTCCTTCAGCCAGGTCAGAAAAAACTTGTTTGCTTTTCTGAAATTTGTATTACATTTGCAGGGCCCCAGACCTCAGCCACTGCTTGCTGTGGCACCCTGCGAGGAACCCACACTGCACCTCAGGCTCCAGCTATGCGAACCCCACGACAGTTCTGCCAGTCCTCACTGGACACCAGACTGGCCAAGCGTACTTCTGAAGAACACCTTAATTTTTATCTTGCCTTCATTTGAAGCAGACCCACTTCAAACATCATTTCATTCCACAAATACTTAGTAAGAAGAAACCTGTAATAAGGAATTGCTGGTGATACAGATTTTTTTGCATTCATACTTCTAATCGTGTTTCCAAACAGAGGGCGACTCCTGATGGCAACAGCACACCCCCTCAAAATCCTTCCACAGCCTTTCCTTTCTAACCTTTCCTTCCCTCTTTCTACCCATTACGATTACACACAATATTTATGAACATAATTACCCTGTCTCTTAAGAGAGTAGATGTCTGTGAAAACCACAGTGCACTGATTCTATATTTCACATTAATAAGTCTCATAAATAAACCTTATTTAATTTACAACAGATGTTTTCTCAGAAACACAAAACTTGCATTTCAGTTTACGATTCCTTGATGGTAGTTTTTATCATTGGGGTGTGTTTCATACTAGTGCATGTATTTTATAGCTACTGCTGCTTTGTACTGTAAAAAGAAAAAAAGGTAGAGAACAGGTTTGTCTCCCCCCAATTCAGTAGTAATAAGAATTGAAAGAAATGTCAAGTAACAGCAGTGAATATGCACTTGCTTGGAAAATTACTCTCGCTCCCATTATGCTTTTAAAGGAACATTAGAAAAAGTCTTAGAGGCTTCACTATTACTCATGCTATAATGTGCTACACAATAATAATTTCTAATATTGTCTATCTTGTAAAAAACTAGCTGTGGTGACATTAATAATATTCTGTGGTTAGAGAACCGGCCTGGGGACTCAGAAAATTAAAACCAGGGCTCAATATTTGACTGTAATGGATTTCCTGTGCTTAGTTTGATATAGAATTTCACCCATCACTATAATTAGTTATCTTCTACCTAATTCCTCTTTCATCCTTAGTGAGCAGCCACATAGCTTATACATATGAATGCTAACCAAGCTATCTCTTGGATTACATGCTTTGCCTACCTCAACAGAAGATCTCACCTACAAAATCAAAATGCAGGGAAATGTGTTCATATTTTCCTGCATTTCTGCCAACCCATGTTCCCAGCACTGGCTCGCTCAGGTCAAAAAGCACAGGCCCAGCCTGCTGGCCTTCCTGAAACCTCACACAGCACAGAGCCACTGCCCGGCAACCTGTTTGGCACAACCATGTTCCTACAGCAGCTGGCGGAGCAACACTGCCTTCACAAAAGGACTGGGATAAATGTTGAGTAACTGGGATCATTGCAAAAAGCAAGGATTTTCCATCATTAGCTACACTGAGGAGGCACTGGTAAAAAACTACAGTGTACGAAACATCTGTATGTCGAGCTGTATGTTGGGTGTGACTTCAATAGGCATTTGCGTACACACCCCGTGGCTTCCCACTGAAATAGGCACTTGCAGAAGAAGAGTAATGGGTACATAGCACAGAATCACCATGTCTGATCCACACAGTAAATTTGTTCTACACCAACACAATAATATATTGATTACTATTAAAATCAGATTTATTTTTACTCCATTTCATGCATTACCTGCCAGGAATCTCTGAGAGAGAACATTCTGGCAATGTATTATTACATTTCAGTATTTCATACTTCCTCCTATCTGAAATAACTCTGCAGTGCAGCATTTTATCTCATTTAAACTAGTTTGCTTATGCCTGTGACATTTTTTAAATTATTTTGTTTTTCAGGAGAACATTTAAACAGCCATTCCTGCTACTCAGTCACAGCTCTGGGGTACTACATGCAAATGTTTCTTACAATAACAGTACCTAAACACGGAAAGGCAATAATTTCAATTAAGTCTAGAAATACAGACGCAGATTCTCTCTTAAGTACAGATGACATGGCTAGCAGAAAACTGTGCAAAAGCAAGAGAATAACAAAGTCACTCCAATGTAAAGACATGCTCAGACAATATAGGGCTGGAACAGCACTATCTGTGTAGAAGTAAAAATTCCCCGTTTCTAATAATTTCTAATAATTTATAGGACAAGTACTTGCAGCTTATCAGTATTATTAATATCTGCAATCTATTTAGTGTTTTCCTTACAATTCTAGCTCCCATAATCCTGGACAACAACAGATCCCTTGCTACCAAACAAAATTACTCACAGTTGTGGTTTCAAAGAGTAGCTGAAAAATACAAGACTTTGGACTTAACAAAATAAGATGAGAACAAAGGCATTCAGATATCTGTTTAAAGTATCATAATTTTCTAGGCTGAGACTAGAATGTTTGACTCCCCAAACAAGTTGAGCCTTTCCTCATCACCGTAAGTTAAAGAAACTGCAACGTAAGCTTATGACCAGTCTTGGCAAAATGTAAATTCCAGCAAGCAGAGAAGTACAGGACCTAAAGTTCCACCTACTATATCTCTTCAGTCTCAACATGCATTTTAAGTTTTAAGCTTTAGACTGGAACTTACGAGGAATGTTAACAAAGTTTGTATGACTGGAAACATTACATTTTTTTTTCCTCCAGATGAGAATAGTTGGGGTTTTTCAAAATACACAGTCTTTATGTGTGCAGAACTCTAAATAAATTACACTGTATTGATTTAGTGAGTCACAAAAATCATAACTGACTCGTTAGTTTTTACTATCTTAGACTGAGAAAACCACAGAAAACAAAGCAGCAGAACAATTTGTAAAAAAAAATATTTGCCAACAATATCTTAAAGTTTGCTAGTAATGCAGTCATTTCCAAACCTAAGTTTAAATAGAATAACTATAGTAAATAAAATTTAATATAAGAACCTCCACCTAAACCATTAATGTTCCACCTAAAATTTAAAGAAACAAAGATGAAAGCATAGTGATGCACAACTCTTAGTTCTCTCATTTGCTTCCTTCCCTGAGACCATCTGCACTTTGCATAGAGATGCTGAAATAGCAAGTGGAACAATTAGAAAAGTAATTATATGCTTTACCAGAGGCAGTAAACACTGGAATATCATTAGAAAACACAAAGTTATCTGTAAGATGCAAAAATCAGGCAGTGAATATATTCCTGTTCTGTAAGGACAGTATCATCCTCAAAAACATTTCTGCATGTTAAATTTAATGGCGGTGAACACTCCCACTGACTTCCCTGTTACCTCTTACAGGTACACTTCACTGCGGGGGCTTTGCTGCATGCAAAACTCAGTGCTCAAATGGAGGCACAGTACCCCAAAGACCTGATCCTGGTCTCAGAGCAAACTGTGGAATACAAGCCATTGCTCTGAAGTTGCTGGGTACAAATCTCTTAATTTGTGAATTCAGTAGTAACACTCTCATTCAGTTTAGACAGACCAAACACCACACAACTAACATTAAAAAAAGTAAGGGAGAACAGAAGCAGACTTGAAAAATACAAGCTTTGGGTGAAGGAAGTAGCAGACAAACTGGAAATAAGTTTTGAGGTTCTCCCTAATTTCCCAAAGCAAAAATGGGTAAGATAAATAAGTCATGACTATAAGGTCATAATTAAAAGAGAAAGGTTAGCTCATCCTTAAAATGATTTAGCATTTTCTTCTGGTGAGTTGGAAGGTAAGCATTTCTGAATAAATTACCCTTTTTAAGTCTTGATTCATGTTTCAGTGCTTTTTTTGAACATGTACTTAAGCTCTGTTGATAGGGAAACTTATTTATTCACCTGCTAAAGCACTTTTCTAAATTGAGACCTAAATCAGCATCTATAAAAGCTTCATTCAAATCAATGGGAATCTTTTTATAGACCTTACTAAGAGCTCTATCAGGCACTAAGTCAAAGGAGACTGAACCAAGAAGGGAAAAAATCCAAGCTTCTCCTGGAAGAAAAAGCTCCAAAACCTCTGTACTTAGTAATAACTTTCTTTCATCCTCTAATACTAAATGACAGCACTAATACTATGCAATATCAAGTTATTAAGCATCTAGTCCCGAGCCATCCAATTAGTCTGCTGCGATGTAATTAAAACAAAACCAACATTAACTCAAAAGTGAAATACACTGCAGTTGAGATGAGCAAAGCCAAAGAATAAAAGTTCATTAGAATGAGATGAAATTCATATCCAGATTGGTGTAAACTCTGGGTAATTAGCTTGAAACAGCTTGGCATAATCCAAGGAGGATATGGATAATTGGGTTCAACATCCCTGAAGATCTGCTATGTTTCTAGACAATAAACCATTTTGCTTTGAAGCCGCTTCTCGTTCTCTCAATCAGTCTCGTCTGACAAGGGCTATTGATCTGATAATTTACTTGTCAAAACTTATTAGTCAAGGCAGGACAAAAGCAACAGGGCATGTGGCTAATCCAAGAGATGAATCTGTCCTAATGACTTTCAAAGATCCCAACCACTGCAGCAACCAAACACCTCTCTGCAACAGTTTAGTCTAAGCCAGGGATCACATGGTAGAAGAAAATACGCAGGCCAAGAATTATTATAATTATTTTACGCAAGGTGGTGACAGAAAGATAAAACCAGCGTATGCAAACACACATCAAAGCACCCAATCACTTTGCTTCAGACTCAGGCAAAATACAGTCCTCTACTTAAAATAAAAAGGGCTTCCTTGAATTTATTGTTTCTTGATTCCAACCACCAACCTGTCTGGGACAAGTTGCAGCGGAAGAAGGAACTGATCACCTAATATGACCATGGGGATTCGTTGTCCTGCTACTGTGTCAAAAAAGATTATGTTGCAAAAGTGACACAATGTTACCATCATTTTTCTCAACTTCTCTTAATTGACAAAAGAGTTTGTAATTTATTATGGAAGATAGGACATTTTCTCCTTGAAGTTTTAAGAAGATATAGCACCTTCCAATCATCCTTCACATTATCAGTCATGTAGCTGACCTAAAGAGATAACAAGAGAGTCCTGACAACTTCCCATTATGCCCAAAATGATCTTCGGGCAACCTCACCACCTCCCTCAGTCTGCTCTGATTTATAGTTGACTGAAGTTGACTCAGCTCACTATATTTGTAGTGTGTTGCAGATACAAAAGGAATAAACTCCAGCTCAGTTAAATAGCTTTTATCTTACGTATACAGAAATCAGGAATAAAACTCCTAAAACTGGGAAGCTGAATTAAAATACAGGATGCATTTCTTTTGCTAAATGTTAGGAGTCTGAATCTTCTAGAACTTTTGAGAGACTCGTAAGTGTGACATTTGAGTGACACCTTTTCATCTGGAAAAATGAGGTTTAAAATGTACTCACAGAAAAAAAATTAAAACTAATATTCTTTAATATTAATGTGATTATAAATGTTAGGGGTTTAGGAAAAATAGAATCATAGAACAGAATCATAGAATCAACTAGGTTGGAAAAGACTGCAGGGAAGAATTTCTCACAGAGAATGGAAATGTGAGCAATCCCGCCTGTTTGCATTCTCTAAAGCTGGTGGAGAGATAAGCTGAAGCAAGACATCTGCGGTCAGCTATGGGAAAAAAGTATGCTGAAGTAGTTTAATGTAAACATTGAATTCGCAGACCTGTGTGTGTAACCAATGAGAGGTGTTACTGTGTCGCATGAACATACTCAATTAGCCAATCTGCATAAGGAATGGGGTGTGTGGACAATGCTTTGGGTTATAACAGGCGTGTGTGCGATCTGAATAAATGGCATTCACCTGATCATATTGGTATGTGCGTGATTACCTTTGATCCTCTGCAAAATATTTTTGCTTTAAAAGACCTCTGAGATAATCGAGTCCAACTTTTGACCTAGTACCACCCTGCCTACTAGACCATGGCACTCAGTGCCACATCCAGTCTCCTCTTAAATACCTGCAGGGACAGTGAATCCATCACCTTCCTGGGCACTCCATTCCAATGTCCAATTACTCTTTCTGTAAAGAACCTCTTCCTAATGTCCAATCTAAACCTCCCCCGGCAGAGTTTAAGCCTGTGCCCTCTTGTTCAACTGCTTGTTGCTTGCAAGAAGAGACCAACACCCACATGGCTACAACCTCCTTTCAGGGAGTTGAAGAGAGTCATAAGGCCTCCCCTGAGCCTTCTCTCCAGGCTGAACAACCCCAGCTCCCTCAGCTGCTCCTCATGGGACTTGTGCTCCAATCCCTTCATCAGCCTTGTTGCTTTTCTCTGGACATGCTCCAGCACTTCAATATCCTTCCTAAATTGCCCAGAACTGGACACAATACTCAAGGTGTGGCCTCACCAGTGCTGAGTACAGAGGAAGAATCACTTCCCTGGTCCCTGCTGGCCACACTATTCTTGATACAGACCAGGATGCCATTGGCCTTCTCAGCCACCTGGGCACACTGCTGGCTCATGCTCAGCTTCCTGTCAATCCAGACCCCTAGGTCCCTTTCTACCTGGCTGCTCTCCAGCCACTCTGCCACCAGCCTGTAGTGCTGCAGGCAGTTGTTGTGGCCAAAATGCAAGACGCAGCACTTGGTCTTGTTAAACCTCATCCCACTGGATTCCACCCATCTAATCCAACCTGTCCAGATCCCTCTGCAGAGCTCCCCTACCCTCCAGCAGATCGACACTCCCTCACAACTTGGTGTCATCTGCAAATTTGCTAATCATGAACTCAATCCCCTCATCCAGATCATCCATAAAGATATTAAACAGGGCTAGCTGCAACACTGACCCCTGGGGGACACCACTGGTGTCCCACCAGCTGGATGCAGCCCCGTTCACCAGCACTCACTGGGCCCTGCCATCCAGACAGTTCCTAACCCAGCACAGAGTGCCCCTGTCCAAGATGTGGGCAGCCAGGTTTTCCAGGAGTATGCTATGGAGACAGTGTCAAATAGCAAATATTGCAAGTACCGCAAGAAAATTCCATGAGGACAACACTGCCATCTTGCTACATTAGTCTTCTAAGATTAATAAGAGTAAAAAAAAAAAAGAGTATCTCTGTATTCAGCACCTCAATCCTGATGCCACAAGCAACACAGTCCAGGAAGTACAGCCACGCAACTTTTACATAGCTATTTTCCAGAACAGAAGTACAATTTCAAAACCCTACATGAGTTGGAGAACACACTTCGTTTTATCAGCTATGCCATCTCCTCCAGTACCACCCTTGGCAGTAGAGACAGGAAGGGACTCCAGACTGGAGTGATTTTTTGCAGGGTTGCAGGATACCCAGTTTTTAGCATGCAGAATTCATTGCTACCCACGTCACAACTCCCTCAAGCAGCCTCTCTTCCACCAGCTCACTCTGCAGCTGTAAGTCTGATGTTCGCAGAGAAGAGGTACCAGGGGAAACAAAAAATAGCAAACTAAATATGCAAGGCCTTTCACATCCTACTGATGAGTAGATATCCCCAGCTATAGCAATAAAAATGTTTTCTTTCCTGCATGCACGTGGGAGAAGGAAGCACAATTTAATTCTAAATGCAAATCTCAGGAAAAAAGAAATCTTGCAGAAGAGTAAGGGCAGTAGGGAAATCCTAGAAACAAAATAAAGCATACGAGAAAGCATATATAGAAATCAGAGATAATAGCTCAAGAGATTTAGGTTGTTTGTTTTTGTTCTTGGCTTTAACTAAAGATTCTTCATTTTTTCATGCACATGGCTCATTTTTCCCTTCCCATCCACCAGCAAGAAACATGGCCACTAAAGGTTATTTTTCAATATTGATAAGGGTCATCGTAAGTTTTTCCATCTCTTAGTTCTGGCTGTGGGTTCCTAGTCTCCATGTGACTGGGAACATTGACTATGCTGTATAGGATCACACATGAAATCAACACTGGATCCTTATCCATGATAATGCAGCCTTAACCCAGTTCTGACAAAACATTGCATGCTAATAAAGTTGCTGTACGTCAGACCAAAAAGCCAATAATTCCACAAGCTAAAAATACTGTGAATCAGGCTTAAGGGGTAATATAATTAAAAAGGTTTGCAAGCAGATGTTAGTTTTGTGAAAAAAACGGTCATTTTATATAAAGTGGAGATGTAAGAGAAAACTAGAGACCAGGATTTGTCCAACACTCTCCAAATAAAGGGGAAAGTGAGTTGTTGAAATGGCTGAGTGACTGAGAATGCTACATCAGGCACCCTCTGTTCCTGTGGGCCACTGGGCAACTGAAAATGCAAGATGCCTAGAAGGCCTCCCACCATGTTGCCTAGGGCACTTCACAGGTAATTTACAGAAACACATACTCAAAATCAGACTACCTTGGTGAAATTCCTCAAGGTGGACATACAGGAGATCAGATCAGATGATCCACTGTTCATTTTTTCATCAGTAGATACTAGTAGATAGTAGATAGTAGACATCAGCAATTACTCCAAAGGAACTCCAAGCAGTGTGACATCCATGAAAAAACATCAAATCTAAGGGATTTGCCAGTAATCATGGGAAAGGTTCTCATAGTGTGGAGAATATTCTGCTTCTGCTGATTCTGTCTCACAGGTATAAGCTGCAAGGCCTTTCTCCCCCTCTCTTAACCACCTGTGTGACTGTAGAACAGATGGGAAAAGAATTCATTGACTGTGAAAATCATCCAAGCCCTTTTTTTGACTCTTCCATCCAATTATTGGTAATGGAAGAAAAAGACCATTTTTCAGCAAATGAATTAGTTAAGACATTGTGACATTTCCCATTGCCTTGTAGCCAGCTTGTTACTACTTGTTTATAACAGGGAATAATGAGAACAAGAGAAGTCATTCTGTTCTCATTAGATTTTTAGATGTCTCAGACCAAGCTTTTCCATTGCACCATTCTTTTTGCAGTCACCTATTTACAGAATAAAATCAGAAATGAATTTGTTTGAGAGTGGTCAACCATTACAAGAGATCCACAGAGAGACTGAGGAGTCTTTCATCCTTGAAATACTTAAAACTTGACTGGACAAAGATATGAGCAACCTCATCTAGTAAGACCTGCTTTCAGCTCATCTT
>JAOXXN010000065.1:17163380-17178853 GCA_026770055.1 Myrmophylax atrothorax
TATTTTACACTGCTCTTCTGCAGACCAAGGCAGCTGAGAGCACTTCTTCCTCAAGAAATCAGCTCCAGAGTGGCAATTCAAGTACTTTCAGCACAGGAATGCACTTGTCATTTGTGTTGATGAAGGCCCTGAGGTTGCCACCGTTCTTTAGGTTGGATTTTACTCAAGTCATTCAATGCTTCACACAGAATTCAGCTGGACACAGGCCTGGCTACCTGAACAGGAAAGACTATGAAATGTGCTGGCACTGAACACAACAAAACCATTTTCAAGAATTGGATGGACAAATAAAAAATAATAATACAAAAATCTCACAGGCATAAGACACAATGAAGTCCAACATGTGAAAAAAATTAATTCATATACAGTGCTTGAATTATGACTAGACTTCAGGATTTTTACATATATTTTTTGTCTGACAAAGCAAAAAATGTAGGATTCTGAACCTTCTATGTGTAAAATAACCCTTAAGGTGAATATTATAAACTGAAAGGGTAAATGAGAAACCATTAAGAATAGGTGCCTAATTCTCTTAGCTCCTTTCACAATCACTTTGAACCACTCTATATAGAGAATGTCAAGGAAGAGTTGATGTGAAGCAAAGCATCTGGTTTAAGTAAAAAGTATTTATACTTTTAGCAGAGTGACACCTCCAAGACATTTTTCAGTACATGAAAATGCACCAGAACTCAGGATAAATGCAAGTGATGTTTTTAGTGCAGCAGCGAGTACCTCTTTGGAGTTTGTGGAGACTGAGAAATGTTCTCAGACTGGGACAGCACTAAAATGTATATAATAGGCTAGGAGTTATTTTAAGCTAGCAGATCTATAGAAGGTAGGTCACAGCGTTCCAGACTGGAAAATGACCTGCAATTATTTGTGCCTCTTCATGGAAAGGCAAGACCCAGTGCGCTCGAGTCAAAGTTAGAAAAAAAGACTCAATTTGGAACGAATTCTTATGTGAAGACGGCAAGGTATACATCTTGGATTTGTTTACTCTTCTCTGAGGCTTAACTACTGCCTTGATTTTGAACTTTGCTGTTGAACTTACTTTGCATAAGCTATTCAGTTTACCTTAAGTGACAAGCCAGCCACCGCAGAATTGCTACACACTTTATCTCCCAGTCATTCAGATTTGTGTTACCACAGTGGCACCATCAAGACTTTTGCAGATGAAAACATGATTTTTTTCACCCAGTAACACATTGCTTCTAAAACTCATTGATTTAATGTTAAAGAATTCCCTTCCCTCTTCTCTAATTTTACCTTTCATGTTATCATACTTGTTTTCCTCCGCTATAAACTACCAGATTCTTAAACCATGCTTACAACTACCACAATGCTTTTTCTTACCCTCCAACTCTTCTCCCATATTTTTACATACATTATATGAAACCCCAGTGGTATCAGAGGGTTCAGAACCAGATTTGACAGATCTTATTTGAGAGGCAGGTAGAAGAGAAGTTATCACCTCTTTATTATGGGATGTAATTTACTCAACAAAACCTGCCTGCACGCCTGCTTGTGTTTTCTGTTGCCATACCATGCTGTAGACGTGTACCATCTGATATATCCCATTTACCACTTCCAAAATCACTCCTTCAAACATCACTGCACATTATTTTATCAGACATACACATTTGAATTCTGCTGTGATGAATTTAATTCTCATTTCTACTTCTATTCACCTTTTCAAGCCTCTTTAACGTATTTCCTTATTTTCCTTACTATTTCACAGGCGTCACAACTTCTATCTTCCTTCTCACTTCTTCCAAATACTTAATGGAACTGACAAATAATATTCTACCAGCTATCACATAATACAAATTAATTATTAAGAAAATAGGAAAACTTTATGGAAAACAACAGACCTAAGTCCTACCAAGCTTCTGTTTAATAGCATTTACCAACATTTTTCTCAACAATTTTTAATCCAACTAATAACAATGCAGCAAATCATTTTGTCTGAAGAATTCTACCAACTGTTCCACAATAATTATATTTATCTTTTCTCCCTCCATAGCATTCAATGGGCAAATACAGAGCAAAAAAGACCTAAAAAGAAAATATGATTTGTACCATCATGACCTCACTGAAATCAACCATGCTCTGACAGTTTAACCAAGCTGAGATTATGGTCCTCTTTATTTTTATTAAAGATACACTTTTTCTTACAGTACATTAGTAGTCTAACCAACGGAGAACTAGTAGTCTAACCAGAAAATCTGATTTTTGCTTCAGCTGAAATTGCTGGTCACAAGCACTATTAAACACTTGAGCATGGCCATACTAAGGCAAATAAAAGCATTCTGTTAACAGTGAACCATACAGCCTCTTGGAAGTTTCAAGAAGCACTAAAAGTCCAGGAAATTTTAGAGACTGAATCACAGAAACCAGTTTATCATGGCCAGTGGAAATTTCTATGTATCAGCTACTAACTTGTTACTTTTAAAAGCCCAGAACAAACTCAGTCCTCAGGTACAGAAATGAAATTCAGGCCAGGGGTGGGCAGGAGAGAGAAAAAAATATTAAAAATGTAAAAACCAGATTTAATTAAAAGCAAAAAGACGGTGGCAAGAAGCGGAAGCAAGACACACTGTCAAGGGACTCTGGCTCACTACAGTCTATTTTTAGATGAGTGGTTTTTAATGCAGTCTCATCCAGAGGCAGTGACAATGGTGGCTTGTATCAAATAAACTGTGGGGAAATGCCAAGAGACAAACACAAGCGTTCACCTCACTACCAACAGAGTCAATGACCCACCTGAACAGTTCCGTGCTCCGAGATGGAGCTGAGCACAGCTCCAGTGACGCTGCTCCCCCGCTCTCCGCAGCTGGCCAGGAGCTGGGGTCTACACCGACTGCAGAAGTGTCAGCTGGCACTCCACAACTCTCCAGCCCAAGGTCATTTTATAAGAAGGACAACTGCCAACACCAGATCAGCTCAGCCAAACCATGGTTTGGTCTAGCTCAGTCTTGAAAATGCCCAAGATTGGAGATAAATTGTCTCCAGACCTCAGTACCAAACTGCACTTTGTTACTATTATACAGTTAATAGAGTTGCAGTACCAAACAAATCAAAAAGCTCACGTTAAGTAGTCTGAAGCTTCCAAGCTGTCACTCCTGGCCACAGAACCCTTGACCCACCACCTGCAATTACTGGGAAGAGTTTGGCTCAGTCATTTTTGTTACTCCCTTCAAGTACTTGTAGGTTATTATTTAATGATCCCTTTCCTAGCCCTCACACAAAGCCATTCCTGTCAAACTCTGCCCATAATTCATGTGCTCAGTTCCTACTCATCCAAGCAGGTCTTTGTGGGTCCTGTTTAAGTATCCTGACAACTTTTTTCTTTAAGAGAGGCCCAAAACCAGATCAAACACACCAGGAAAAGCCTCATCACTCTCAAATGGAGAGGGATACTTATTTTCCTTCAGTCTGCTACCCAGAGTGCTCCAAATGCAGACCAGCATTTAGTTCATCTTATTCACATATAGAATGCAATGTTGTTCAACATTAAGTTTGACATCCCTCCTAACTTGCAAGGCTCCACAGCAGGATTGCTACTCAGCCCCTTGGTTCCCAACCTGCATGGATACCAGGGTTACTTGCTTGCAAAAGAGCAGGTTTGCACTTCTTGTTAAGGGATTTCCCTTGGACTATCTTCTGGCTTCTCAAGACGCCTTTGGGCTGAAGCTCTTCCTTCTGGCATTCCACCAACAGAAGCACACAGTTGTCATCTCTCAGGCTTCGCAACAAGAACTGGTTATGGCTACAGCTTCTCCTTTTGCTTTTAAAAAGATTCCACAATCCAAAGAAAACAACAAAGGTCCAGCAGTATAAATTCCACTTCCAAATATGAGGTGTGAAGTGCCTCGAGCATCCTTCTTAGGAGTAAATGTTTGAAAGTTATTTTCCAAAGGGAAAGCAATATTGTTGTTGTGTAAAAGGCAGGAAAATATTCCCATACATCTAGTCATATATTCAGCATCCAACTGAAACGATACTTGCTATAAAGCAGGAAAAGCCATACCCAGCTGGTAGTATGCAAAATGTGGTTTGGGATGCCTCTGAAGCATTAAAGAAATTCTTTCAAAAGGTACAGTATTTCTGCTGATAAGCTCTAGCTTTCCTTTCAAAAAAAGGCAGAGTACCCATTAGATTCTGTACCACGGTAGCCCTTCATAAGTACAGGGCATCTTGCACTTTGCCAAAGTGAGTAGCACGTCCTTCTGAAACCACTCAAACCATGTTCTGTGCAAATAATTTTAACACAATCTTATGTTTCAGAAACTGAAAGAACTGTATAACCTCTTGTATTTTAGGATACCCTATCACAACTGAGGTAAATGACAAAGCAAAAACGAGCACATTTTACTTTGGTTACTCATGATAGTCTGAGCTTGCCTGCCATCCTCAATCAGGCAATTTAAGCCCAATAGAATGAAATGGTTAACCATTTAAAAGTACTGGCTGATCATAACAACTGGACTACAGTGGAATTATTCAGTAAAACCAGAATGATTTCCAGACCCTGAAGGAATAGGGATGGTGCAAGTACAGTTCTTATTCAACATCACTCCTCTTTAACAGACATTTTATTTTAAATTGTACCTATGGATAGAGAAGTTTTTTTAGCTCTTTATTCCCAGTGAATAGCTAAGTAAGACTTGGAATAGAGATTCTTATGACTAATGCAACCCAACCTGTGACTGTACCTGTAACATGCCTGCACAGCCAAATATTATTCATTGTTAGGTTAACGCTAACACAAAGTAGACTTCATTACACACTTATTTTAACAAAATAACATCTATAAAACACAAGAAAACATCTTTCAGATCCACTTATGGATATTTCCCAGTTTTCTTCTTCATCTCTGCAGTAGATATCAATCAGGAGAAGCTTGTCTTTGGGTTCCCTCCCCCTTTGAATTCTTGGCACATGGAGGGTTAGCACACCACCTGCTGTGCAGTACCTATTGTTCGAAATGAACTATTGAATCAGGTCATATTTCTAGCTGATCAGACTTTTTTTAAAAAAAAGGTGATTTGCTTTGGTAACTCTGAGGACAGATCCAACAAAGGCATTGAAAAGCACTGAACTATAGGCAACTGGTTATCACTTTTCCCTAAGTTCCTCTATTTGCCCACTGCCCCTTGACTCACATCCAAAAAAACACTGAAGACAAATGAAACTTACTGGAGACCCCTAAAAGCATATCATTTTAAGAATTAAGAGTAGTAAATGTAGTTCAGCCACGGGCTTACAGGAAGTCACTGCTGACTGACTCTTTCAAGGTTACCTGACTGTAGTTTGCTTCCCTTCATCTGAGACTTGTAAAACCTGTGCAGACAGCTTCTAGCAACGCACAACAAATTGCAAATCAGCACTTCACTCTTGAAAAAGGGAAATATTACTCTGTGCTACAGAAACAGTGTGGTACAGTCCTTGCCACCCCATGCCCTCGTGAGACTCTTTTTGAAAAATTATGCAAAAGCAGCTACTCTCTGAAAGGAAATCAAGCAATTTATAGCTGATTCATCTCTGCCACAGACCACTTATCTAGAGTGTGTGTTTTTTCTTTCTTGAGAGATTGAACAGGATGAGGATATTGAATGGTACTAAAAAAATTCAAGCTAAAGCCATCAGCCTTCAGAGCCAGCCAAAATAGTCATCAACACATACAGCAGCATGAAACAATCGGAGATCCCCAACCACAGAGCACACCCACATGCTTCCATTTGGCCTACCAACCTCTCCTGGAGGAAACCACAAAAACACTGCTTCAACCTCTAGACAAATATTCCTACACTTGAGGAAAGGATGAATGGACACAGAGGAACAACTTAAACTGTTGCTGCAGCAGCACATGGATGCTACAGTCAAACCCCAACTGGCTGAACAAGAGCTTGATCAGTCCTACTATCCCAACTATGGCAAAATAAGAGATTGGAAGGTGGTTTGTCATTGGGAGATGATTTTTTTGTATGAAAGAAGCAGCAGCTCACTTACATAAATTTCCAGTTGACAATGTGAGGCCCACCTCAGACAGCAAAGCTCTTCCAATATCCTGATGTGGGCAAGCCATAGTCGATGCAGGGGAATGATTCCCTCCCCAGTCTGAGATTATAGCATTTGTTTCTTATCTACACACCTGTGGCATCTGCACCAACTGCAAAGGCCCCACAATTTGCTTTGAACCTTTCCTTTTCCTGACAGTGAAGCACAGAAAAAATGAAACTTGGCTATTTAACACAAAGTGCTGCAATGCAAGTTCAAGGCTAAGGTCTGAGTCACCATGACCACCCATAGGACCTCCCCCCACCCTTCTGCCCAAGGGTCTCAGCCCTGAGCCTTCAGTCATTGTTGTAAAGGTGTGCCAGTCTCCAACTCCTGTCTGTGCCAGATAATGGACCCTGTGGATCTGGACCCTGCTCTGCATACTAACTTCCCAACCTGACCTCAGTCCTGCCTCACTCATCACCACGGACCTGCCTGATGTCACTGGATGTGGTCCTGATCCTGACTTGCGTTCTCAGCTTGACTTTGGACAAGTCTCATTACCACAGACACGTCTGTCTAATGATCTGGACTCAGATCAGCTGAGCTGACTTGACTACCATCCCCAACCTGGCCCCGCTTGCCTTGCTGGGGGGTAAAGTGGAGACACACTCTGGCCAGCCAGACCCCTGCCCAGCCCTCTGTTATGGTACTCAGGTGCTGGAACACAGCCGGCCTTTATTGCAGCATCCCAACACAGAGGTGACATACCCTGAATTCACCCATTACGTGAACAAAACAAGCTCAAGTTGCGTGCTAAAAGAGAACAGGATAAAACAGATGTTCACATGGCAAAAGGTGAGGAAGAAAACCTCTAGTTTGCTTCAGATGTGATTTTTGCAATAGAAGGAAATTCTCAAATGACTCTGCCGTGTGAAGTTTCTGTGCTACACCTCTCATGTAGCTCTGGCTTGCAGAGTGCCGGCAGGGAAGCAGTCAGATACCTGAAGCCAAGACACAGTCTGATTCCAGAGAAAACTACCTCACCTTGGAGTCAATGGAGCTTCCTTAGATAACTCTTGTTGTATATATAACTTCACTGAACTTCCTTTCTGTGAAGAGCAGTAGCTTGGCAGCTGACAGAGGTTCCAGCTGCGTAGGTTTCTGTTAAAGTAACTGCACAAGCTGGGACTCATTAGCTAAATGTACAAAAATACAACCAAAAATAGAGAGGATAACAGCCTTTCCTCTCTCAAAAAAAAAAAAAAAATGTTCTATCAGCACAGAGCTACAAACTGCACAGTTTGCATGACCACGGAAACTGGGAAGACACTAACCAGTGCAGGTCAACCCTACTTCAAAGGAACTCAGGTCAACTTAAAACCTGAATGCAAGAAGCTGAGACTCCTGGGGTCAGGTTTTGCTGAGTCCACAGCAGAGCATATAGACACAAGGACATTCATCCCACGGCCATATGTACTAAGGGAGTATCAGCGTACTTTCATTTCTTCCTAAAAACATGCACTCTTGGTTTGTTACTACTGTGCACTTCATACTCCCTGAAGCAAATGATGACAGACTTACAATTTGTCAGCCCTGGGAGAACCTGCTCTGATTATTCAAGTCTTCAAATGGGGGCTTTCCAAGTTGTGGTTGATTGACACGTTTAATGTGCTTCTCCCCACCAGAGACTATTACCTGGTTTCATAAACTCCATTGCCATCTGTCCTCCTGTCTGTGGAGTATAGAGCTTGTTTTGATTGCAGTCATTCACATGTCTGGCCCCATTTACTGGACAGGCTTCCCTTCTTGGATCTGCTGCCTTCTCAGCAGAACATCGCTCTGGCAGATCACACCACCAATGTGACCACAAAAGGAGGGCTGCATTTATCTCTGGATCACTCTAGGTATTTCACCTCTCTCCCAATGGTAACAGTTTCCTCACATGTTCACTAACGCTGACTTGTAAGTAGGCAAAATATGCAAAGGTTGAAACATAAGCCTCAAAAGAACGTATGAAATTATACTGGGAACTGTTTTCCATACCCTGAAAGCATCCATGGTTCTGGAAACAGCTTCCATCAAAATGGGTAACTGGTAGCCCAGGGGAACATGCTCAAGTATTTAAGTTCCCAATGAAAAGTAGGAAGGGGCTTTGAAAATACACTCCTGTACACAGACAGCAGAGAACAGCAGGAAAGAATTCTATCACTTTCAAGAAGAAAATAAGAAATTCACCACCCATCAGTTTCTTACTTGTGTGTAATTACCAAGCATTACAATAACTTCATTGCATTGCATATTATGCTAATCTTAATTAGCTCGCTGTTTCTTTGCATACCCTCCCATCTGTCATTTCTGTTGGTTGCCTCTCCTCTGACATTTTGACTGAAAACACTTTTGAGTTAAGGACTGATTTTCTGTTAAAGGCGTAGAAAGCCTGGTCTGAGGAGGTCTTCGTATCTGGGATTTTCAAATTAACTGATTTGTTGGCCTCAAATATATCTCAGGTTATTTTTGTTTTGCTGTTGAATTAACTTTCACCTTGAAACAAGTGGTACTAAACTGAAAAGAACTCCCCACACTTGTCAGCAAAAATATATCAGCAAATAGCAGTGACAGAATCAAGTCTATTTCCCTTTCCTTCAGACCTTCCCCTCCCCTTGCTTTCAAATATTTATTTAGTGATAGGAGTGAAAATCTGTCTTCTGTTTGATTTCTCCAAAAATCCAGCATTTCCTAACAATCAAAGAACCTGCAAGCAGCAGATGTATCGGCCGTTATGATTATGGCAAAATAAACACCCCAAACCAGAGGCTCCTTTAGAAAATAGGGGCTTCTATTTTGGTCTTTCTACTGTCATAACTTTGCTCCCTGAATACAGCTTAAATGAGTAAGGTAATTTCCCTGATGTAACACTGATTGCTACATCCTAATGCTGAGACCTGGAAACCTCCTCCCAGAAAAAACTTCCAAATCCCTGCATCAGGACAGTCAGAGTCCCTAAAGAATAAATATCCATTCAATAATAAGCATGTGTCTCAGCTTGATGGATCTTCTGTTTCTATAATGATCTGAAGGGGATTTATTTTCACAACTACATATATGCAAGTGTCAGGACAATAGTGTCCATCTATTTGAGAAAAGCAGCAAAGTTGTATAAGGGATTTCATTATTAGTTTCTATCTTAATATAGCAAAGCACTAAGCCACAGTCTGAACTAAACCTAGAAGATTCCTTTTATAGAAAAAAAACCTTCACCTCCTCCTTTTCCAAAAGAACACATAAATGAGAGTTCATTTGACTTATACTGAGGTTGTGAGAACAAAACCCCATTCCTGACCAGCTCTAGCAAACACTGCTTAGGAGGGAGTTTGGACAGTGCAAGAGGCATAGATCGTATCTGTATTATGTCCAAACACTGATGGACAAGCTGCCAACCAGCTTCCAAGTTCAGAGTCTAGGAGCAACACAGTAGGTAAAATTTAAACAAATACTTCTTCTCCGTATCTACCACACAGCATTTTGCCATCATTTGCACAGTTACAGCGTTGAGTTGGCTCAGTCCACACTCAGATTCGCAGCCCTGCCTTTCCCTCAGCTCCTGTGAAATTTCAGAAGCAACTTGCTAAATCAGTAGAGAAAAAAACCCCTAACTTCTGTTACCACAGACACATTGAATGAGCACTTGTTATTAGTTTCAGGGAGTTCTAGATTCAAGTTTGCTGCCAACAAGACACAAGTGCCTCTCTGTGAGCAGAGAGGCAGAAGGGTCACGCCAAGACTCAGACCCAGAAGCCACCTGGACTTTACAGCTGTGTCACATCTCTGCTAGGATTGCAAACAAAACCCTTCATATCAAAGGAGTCTCAGATTCATGGAGCTTGAAATCCAGGCTGAAATTGAGATTTTACCTTTCAGCTCCATCTTGAATCAGCAATGCAGCAGCTAAGCCTCAGCATGCCTAAGCAGTATGCGGTAGGAGTGAAAAAAACAGCACAGCACAGTCTCCTGCTCTGCTTACTGTCAGTTTGACCACTGGCCACAGATGCTCATCCTCCAGAAGAACAAGACTTCATGAGGTGCAGAAGTATCAGCCACTGTGACAGGACCAAAAAGACAACATGGAGGAAGAAGCACATTGTTCACTACAGACGCACATCTTATGCTGTGCTCTGGTAAGATGCACCCTTACCCTTATTTCCTGAAGTGGGCCAATGCTGAACCCTGTGAGCACCAATGAGCCCACCATTGGAGCAATCAGTTTATAGAGAAGCGTCAGCACAAAGCCTACATTTATTCTCTTATTGCTTAGTTTATAGCTCAGTGATGAGCTTTTTCTCCCCTGACAGTTCAGAAATATCATTTTGAGACTGGAAAAATCATGCTACATTTC
Source organism: Myrmophylax atrothorax (assembly GCA_026770055.1). Lineage (NCBI taxonomy): Eukaryota > Metazoa > Chordata > Aves > Passeriformes > Thamnophilidae > Myrmophylax > Myrmophylax atrothorax. Next base: position 17,173,777 of record JAOXXN010000065.1, read on the forward strand.
TCCTGTCTCTAACAGCAACACAGGTAATAAAGACTCTGAATTGCATATTCAGGACTGTGCCTAGGAGTTAAAGTATCAGGTGCTCTAGGCAAAAAAGACTGCAGGGCACTTTTCCATAGTTTTATAAGGTCTGTAGGGAGAAGCGGCATAAAGATTTCTATTTGTCAAAATAATCAAACGTCTTGAAAATACACTAGGGAACCATTCTGAAATCAGAATGGAGTTATTTTTACTTAGTCACTTCCATGATCAAAACCACACTTTAAAAAATATATTCTCTGGCTCTAAAAATCTTTGAAATACAGCAAGTAACTCATCAGGGATAGCAACACTGAAGAGAGTCTGTACCAGTATCTAAATATCTGGACAAAAAGTCAGTAAATACAAATATTAACAAAACTCTGCAATAACAGGAAGCAGTGGCAGGTGGGAAAACTGGCCAAAGCCGGTTTGGACACGGCATATTTGCCTCTAAGGCTGCTTTTTCACCCAGGCTGCCCAGGCAGCAGATTGCTGTCACTGTCACCCACAGTGCAGCCCTGCACCTTCGAACACGCTCTGATCCAAGTTGGAGACTAAGAGGTTGCCTCTGCCAGCATCACAGCCATTTCAAAGCTAAATTGTTGTTACTAATGACCCCTACTGACTTCTTTTACAGATAAGTTAATACTTTTTTCTCACTTGCATATTTTTCTCCACAGAAATGAATTCAAGTGCTCTACAGAGTTTGAGCCCAGAGTGTCCACACCAAGGCAGAACAAGAAGTGTTTGTGTGGCTCTAAATACAACCCTGCTGACAGCATTCAGTGCAGACTCACAACTCTTCCTACCACGTCAGGTTCTTTGAAGCAGAGGCTGTGAGTCAGCTCAACCTGTCAAATCACGTAAGGAAAGCACATGACTGAGTGGATATCCTCCTGCAGCCCATGGAGGACCCCACACTGCAGCAGGTGCCCAAAAGAGGCTGTGACCCTGCAGGAAACCTGCACTGGAGCAGGCTCCTGGCCCGTGGACCCAAGGAGAGAACAGCCCACACCAGAGCAGGTTTGCTGGCAGGACTTGTGACCCCATGGGGGACCCATGCTGGAGCAGGGGAAGAGTATGAGGAGTCCTCCCCCTGAGGAGGAAGGAGTGGCAGAGACAATGTGTGAGGAACTGATCACAGCCCCAATTCCCTGTCCCACTGTGCCACTGGAGGGGAGGAGGCAGAAAAAATCAGGAGTAAAGTTAAGCCCAGGAAGAAGGGAAGGATGGGGGGAAGGTGTTTTAAAGATTTGGATTTATTTCTCATTACCCTACTCTGATTAGATTGGCAATAAATTAAACTAACTTCCCCAAGTTGAGCCTGTTTTGCCTCTGACAGTAGTTGGTGAGTGATTTCTCCCTGTTCTTATCTCAACCCACCAGCCTTTTGTTATGTTTTCTCTCCCTTGTCCAGCTGTGGAGGGGAGTGATAGAGCAGCTTGGTGGGGCCCTGGCATCCAGCCAAGGTCAGCCCACCAGAGGTGTGAAGATAAACCAAGCTTGTGCCTTGCATATTTTAAAGGAATTGCTTTCCTAGTTCAAAATATATTCCTGTCATCAGAAAGCACATACATATCACAGCTGGCAATAGCTCCTTCACATATAAGTCTTCAATCAGGTTGTATAAATATGTATTCTGTGGAGCTGAAAACACTCTGACAGGTACATAGGAAGCCTGACAGGATAACCACTCCTCTGCCTACATCCACTAAGCCGTTGGGTAAATAACTCTTCAAGCTTGTGGGCTTTTTTCTTTCTAAATACATTCTATTTACTTGATCATCTGTAATGACTTCTCTCTGAAATCATTAAGCTCTATCACATAGAACCATATTTAGATGGGATTACACTTACACTCATAACAAGAAATAAGATTGCATCACTCACCTAACACTGTCACTTGGCACGAAGTATTCTCTTTTGCTCAAATAATGGCTAAATTCCAATCCTTGTTCCTGCAGCAAATAATACCTTAATCTACAAGATACGCCATATTCCTGGGGTCTGGCACAGAGCAAAGTGGTATTTGTTACATTACTTACAATTAATGCTCTGAAAACTGGCACTTTATGTCCTGAAGTGCAAAGAGGGATTTGAAACCATTTGGGGTTTTGTGCCTAAATGGAGATATTCTTACACAGCCTCTTCCTCAAGAAGTGAGAGGTTGATATTTTACTCAGAAATGGCTGCACCAAGTCAGAAAAAAAACTTCTATTGAGAACAAGTGAATCTCCAACCATATATCCCACACCAGAGGAAAGCGAAAAAGCAAAGACAAAGAACACTTCCCCAGAGCCCTGCCTCAGGCTCCAGCTCTTGGGCAATTCCTGAGTCTGAAGTGTCTTCTTATTTCATAGACTTTAATAGGTTTTATTCCCAATTTTCTCATTTTTGAACTCACGCTGCCCACGGTTTGTTCTGTGACAACATCCACAGGCTTAGCCATATATTCTTCAAGAAATTATTCCTTATTCAGCTTTTTCCATGCAACCCCTAATTTTATGCTTATAAAATCTGTTGTCACCTCATTCCTAGACTGAAAAGACCTATGCTATTTAACTATCCCTCATGTAGAAGTCATTCTCTATCTCTGATCCTCTCATCTCCCTTCTCTGCACTTTTTACAATTGTTTTAGGCTTTCTTGAGATGAGAGGCACCAGAACTTTACACAACATTCAAGATAAAAGTGTCTTATTTTTGAGACATCAATGCCCTTCAGAGGCTCACAGGTTAAGCACAACAGAAAAGAAACATCCAAAAATCACTTGTGTTTTCAAAAGTCGTGCTCTCTAATTCAACAGTATTTATAGAAAGACACTTATTTCCTCCCTACTAGCTTTATTAACTTTTTATATAGGAAAACTTCAAATTAGACCAGTAATTCACCTACTCTTTTAATTTATCCCTGACAGGGGGTGAACACTTCATAGAAGGTGAAGTAAATTGTAGAGCCCATAGCAATATAATGTAATTTACATAAAAAACATCTTCCAAAACCCGTAAGTGTTTTAATTCTTAACACATTAATATTACTTTTATTATGTGCAGGAAACTCAGGAATTGAAGAGACTCAAGAAACCCAAGTATTCTCAATGCCAAAGCCTTTGAAAAAAAGAAAAGGAACACAAGATCCCTAATTACTTTTCGATCTTGGTTAAGATAACAAGCACAAATAGTTTAATTTCCAAGTATTTTCCTTTGTCATTGAAAAAGTGATCTTTGCTGGACATCATCTGTTCTCACTTTATGGGAAATGGCAAACAGGGCCATGTGATGTCACATGACATCATTCTGTCATACATTTACTACACCTTCTTTGATTAAACAACGTTAAGTTCTTCACATGCCAAAAGGTCTTTTGACCTCAATAATCTTTATTTTTCATCAATAATATTTTTTCTGAGATGGATGGAAATGTCAGTTGTACAGGACCAGTGATTCAATCCCAGCCTACTTACAGCCAAGTGGCCAGAGATAGCTTCCAAGGAAGATAAATTTCAGGTTTGCTCTCTCACCACTATCATCAGCAGCTCAATTACAAATGATGTTAATAAACATGAAATTATAAATGACTTTCAGGAATTTCAGCAACTTCAGCGTAGTAGTGAATTTCAGAGACTATCTTGCCTCTGAAGTAAGATTTCTGACTTTGATCATATTTTTTCTGACCTTTCATTGGCTAGAAAGATTCCTTTTTCTTATGTCTTGGAAGCTGGCAAGAGAAAGCACCTAATCACTGCATCTTTACTGGAAGGACTGAAGGTATGTGAATACAAACATTTGCAAAATTCACTAGGAACAGAAACGCAGCAATAAAAATGAGAGTTATTTAAAATTAATAATAGGGAGAAGGACATATTGGGAGACTTGCAATTTAAAAAGCAAGAGCTTGTTAATCTAGCTCTAATACCAGATTAGTTCATTACTCATTACAGAGTGACAGGGAAAATAAAGCTGGAGGAATTGCTAATGATGCCAGAAGTCTGTAATATGCATTTTGTAGTTCCTAATCTCTTAAAACTAAACACACACACACACACACACAAAAAAAAAAAAAAAAAGAAGCCAGCTAATCATTTGTTCCTAGACCCCTGCTTTCATGTCAAATTGCCAGCAAACAAACCCATTTATGGGGAATTTTTTAGTTCCTTTTCTGCAGTAGCATAATTCCATTCAACCAATAAGTCTCTAAAAGCAACATAATTTATTTTCTCAAAGCAGTTAGATGAGGCTTGTTCTTTCTCTGAAAACAGCATTTGCTGTCCTACCTCCTGCTGCTGAAGTACTAGACAGGGGCCCATCCTGCCATGGCACAACCCTCGTCTTGGTCAGCACCTTCAGGGCTTACACATCAACATCACTTCCTACAAGTCAATGCTGTTGAATCTGCTATTCCAAAAACTAAAAAGGCTTTTCCCCCCAATTTCTGTTAGGGATGTTTTCTCTGAAGACATTAAGGTGAAGTAGATCTTGGGTGACCTAATAAATCTATTTCTAAAGAGTTCATTCAGTTGTGTCCTGATTTTGTCTGGGATAGAGCTACTTTTCTTCAACAGTAGCTGGTTCACTGCTGTGTTTTGGATTTAGTATGAGAATAGTGTTGATAATATGCTGATATTTTAGTTGTTGCTAAGTAAGTATCACTGTCAAACAAGGACTTTTCAGTTTCCCACGCTCTGCCAGTGAGGAGATGCACAAGAAGCTGGAAGGGAGCATGGCCAAGGCAGCTGATCCAAAGAGGTCAAAGGGATGTTCTACACTACGGAACATCAGGCTCAGTATAGAAACTGGGGGAAGTTGGCCTGGAGCTGCTGATCACAGCTGGGGAACAGGCTGGGCATCAGTCAGTGGGTGGTGAGCAACTATATTGTGCATCGTGTATGTTTCTTGGGTTTTATCCCCCTCCTTCATTGCATTATTATTTGTATTATTAGTAGTCAATTTATGATATTTAACTTAGTTTAAATTATTAAATTGTTCTTATCTCAACCCACAAGCTTTACTTTTTCTAATTTTCCTTCCCATCCAGTGTGGGGGCTTGGGAGGAGAGAG
>JAOXXN010000065.1:17182403-17205892 GCA_026770055.1 Myrmophylax atrothorax
TTTTCTAGCCAACATGAATATAGTCCGTAAATCCTCTCAATAGCCAGGACTTGCTCTCCTCATCTGTATTCCCTGCTGCTGTCACCTGAAGAGGCTGGTGCATGTCAGCTATTGGCTGCTGTAGGCAGTTTCCTGTCATCAGCACTAAGTGATTGCTTTTCAGACGGACAGGGGAAACTCGGGCATGTGAGCTGCATTATTTGCCATAGAAACCAAGAGCTTTGCAATGCGAAGCGAGGCTGGAGAGGAGGACAAGGAGAAGGAATTCTGTCACGGTTGAAGGATGCCTTTGCCCAGGCAAAACACATGGTTCTGGAAGGGAAAGTGGAACTGATTATTTGCAATGGTTGAATTTCCAAAGACATCACCTTTAAGTTCAGTCTTTAACCTGAGAATGAACATGGCCTTCACAATTAGTGGGGAACAACAAAGATAAAGAACTGTTGGATTAAGCATCTCTTACCCTTTTTGGATTAGGTCAGTGGTATCATATAGTGCACTACAACTCTGGCAGAGGAAACAGAGAGCAGTATTGATTCCCCAGCATTCCTGCAGACACTTAAGGTCTGTAATGAAGTTTAATGAATGTAATGAAGCAGAGAACAGTGCCTTTCCTCTAGGGAGCTGAGCAGCCCCACACCTTTGAGATACGTGCAAAAGTGCAGTATAAGCAATTTTCTTTCTTCCATCCCTGAATAGTTTCCAATTGGCAGAGAACACCAGGGTGTCTAGAGTTGTTCCCTGGTTAATTACTTACTTGGAAGGCATCTGTCTCCTACATCCTAAACACCTTGAAGAGTCATCTAAGAGTTTGTCACCTTTACGGAAGATTTTCTGTCCCAGAACAGCAGTCTGTAGAGAGTGGTCTCACAGAAAACTTAGAAGCTATGGTTGGAATCACGTTCCTGTAGTCTGCAAGACTTTTCATACTAACAACAGCCAGAGCAGTAGCAGTATTAAACAGCATGGCTTTAGCAAAATGAAGAAAGGGCAATGAAAACATCACCAGAAACAGTTACATAAAGTACATTTAGGGACATCAGGAGAAACATCCTTAGTAAGATGCTTCACATTCCCCTAGGCTTCCTCTCTTCCTCTTTTTTATACACTGCCCTACCAAGGAGAATAAATCGGTTCAGATTACTTGTTAAAAATAGAATACATCAATAGAAGTCACTTCCAACCTCTTTAACCACTTCATACTGCAGAAAATGTACTATTACAGAAAGAAGATTCGAGCATGCACATCCATTTCCATCTCTGTCATGTGCACTCACATATAAACACTGAAAACAGAGGTGGTGTGCTCCTACAAGAAACCATTTAAAATAGTATAATTTCCCTCACATTGTGCACAAGAGGCTTCACAACTAATTTGGAAGAGGGCATCACTGCTTTCAAGACCACTACAGCTGTGCCTATTGCTAGGGATTTAGCTCCTCACAGTCTGTGTCCGGATCTGAGGATTTTTTGCCTACTTATTCAATAACAGGGATTTTTTTATTGCTGATTCCTCATCATAAAAAGGAGCAGTAGTCTTTGAAGTCAAAAGTATTCCTTAACTCTGTAATAACTGCAGGATAATAAGCATCTTTCAAGAATAAAAAAGGATGGTAATTTGAAAATAATTATGTAACTATAGATACACAAGTTTTGGTTCCTCAACATGTTTAAAAAGACTTTCCCTCCTTTGGACATCGAGCAAAAACTAGACTGAATCTTTTCTTTTCTTTTTTTTTTTTTTAATCTCCTTTACAGCAGCAATCTGACATCCTGATCCTATTAATCATTGAAACACTCCTCTGTTACCCCAGCTTCTCTTAACCTGAAAATCTGTTATGTAAAAAGAGCAGTTGACAAAACACAGTTCTTACAGCTGAACAAATGTCAGACTGAAATGCTGCTACAACTTTTTCACTCTGCTGCCCCCTCCACCCTGCCAAAGAAAAAAGGATAATAAGCAGAGGGCAATTGGGAAAAAGTAGATCTGCCTGGCAGTAGCAGTGCAATTTGTGAACAAAATACCACAACAATGTTTTTACTGAAGCTCTGTAAGGGGTGGAATCATGGAGTGTCACTGAGCCTCCACGCCATGCCTGCTTACTGTTCCGAGCTCCTTCAGGCTTTCTGTCCAATGCTGTGTTCAGAGGCAGAGTTTACACTAAGAATGTGTACTAAGCAAGTGGCTTAGGACTTTAAGGTTAACAAGACCAAGAACTTTGAGCAAGGACTCTCTGGAAGAACTGCAATCTTAAACATGGCAAATATTTCATTTTCAGAGGAAAGTGCTGTCAGTCTTGAACTCAAGGGTGGCTGTGGGGGGAGAAGGGAAGCCACTATTGATGCCTTCTGTTTGTCATACCACATTTGATGCCTTTTCACATAGATTAGTAAATCACACTAGAAACAAAATGACAAAAATCAATAGGGCCACCAACAGAACACAGTGGTATTCAGTGCCAACGAGAAACAAAGTATCTATCCACAGACATCCCTCTGCTGAAAGCCTGGCCCTGCTCAATTCAGAACATGCAACCGAGTACCTAGTACCTTTGAACTAAGAACCCAATCCACAATAAAATTACCATGGTTTAAATGGTTAGTACTTGTCAATTCATCTGTCTGTGTGCTTTCAGCAACAGTAACTTCAAGAAATATGAATTTTTCATTATGAGTAAAGCTAAGCAGGGTTACCTCAAATACATCACGGATTATCAGTGTGGATGTAGACTGTAACCAGCACTCAGCTGAAATGATAAATTGACCATGCCTCAAAGGCCTAAATTTTAACCAGAAACATATAAAACCCACCATGATATGAAGACTGATACATAGCATCAAACTAACACTACTGTTGTTAGATCATAATGACACTTGGGACCAAGACAAATTCCCAATTTCGGGACTTTTGTCTTTTAATAGGACCAGTATGCAGCGGCATGAAAGGTGGGTATGTCCACACAGAAGATTATGATTAGCAATGCTAGTGGTGGACTCTGCAATTTAAAGAATGCTTTGCAGCGAACAGAATGATACAGGCTATCACCTGGTGGAACTTCCTGCTCAAAGGACCAGCTTAAATACAAAGCAGAAAGGTGAATGCAAAAGAAAGACTGGCATTAAAAAAGAAGAAAAGAAATGAGAAATTAATGCAGGGTGGGGAAGTACAGAATAGCACTTGGTTGATCTGAATTCTCATCATGATACAATGTAGACTTCAGACACCACAACTCCTACTAAAAAGATACCAAGCACAGGCAGGAGAATGGATGGATGATGGTCAAAACAGCCAGATCAATATGCCCTTCTAAGTGGGTGATAACAGAGAGGAATTTCAAGAGAAAGGAATCTCAGAAAGTCAACACCAAGAAACTCCATATCTTACCTTTTACACTGCCTTCTCCCATTTCTTTGGTCCTGCTTACTCTGAAATTGAATGTGCCTACATCTCTGGAATGTGTCCATCTGCCAGCTCTTCTAAAAAGCAACAGCAAGGTATAACAGCCTGCAATACCCTAACAGCTCTGTTACACTTGCTCTGTAGGAGAGGTAAAAGTAAGTATTTCATTAACAGAAGCTTTGTGATAATTTGCTGTAGCACGTCAAAGTGCAGCTGAAATGGAGTCCTGCCTAGACATACTCTATGGAACCGAACAGAAAAGGAATGAAAAATTCTGTACGCAATTGAAGGATAGAAGGCTATTGAAGTTTTCAAACTGTATCACATACTGAAATTCATCAAAGATCAAGATGATTCTTCTACTAAAAGACTATCACTTAAGTATCTTTGAAATGTTCTAAGCTTATCTTATATGTTGGCCAAAGCCTTCACTTCTAGTGACATATTTGTCTCCCAGATGCCAAAGTGGACGTTTGATAGTGTCTGTCTCATAATGATGCCTCTGCTCATGGTATTTGATGTTTCCTGATGTCCCCCCCAGCTACTCTAAAGTGGATTTACTTCACTGGCCTGAGTAGCACCAGACATGGTGCTGCTATTAAATGAGATTTGGTGAATGTTTCTACTAACACTGTTTCTACATAAAGCTCTGAGAACAAGGTCAAGAAAAGTTGGAGTGCAACTTTTCTCTTAATTCTGGTTAGGCAGTAGGCACTGGGGGTTATTCAAGACACTTCACTTTAAACTGAGGGTTTGCCATCTGTTCTGCACTCTAATTACAAAATAAAAAACAAATATAACTCACTATTGAATTATAGAAAGTAAGCTGTAGGAGATTTAAATTCATAGGAAAGCTCTCTATTTAATGCAGAAAGCATCTGCAGAGTTTTTCTTACATTATGCCATACGCAGTAATCTAGGGAAAATGAGAGTGCCTCTCCAGGACCCTGACAAACACATTTCTGTTTAACCTGGATGAGTCCCTGGGATGAGGGGTGGGATGCTCAGTTTAGGAGAAATACATTGCAGAGTGACTTACGCATCTATCTGTCTGTCTGTCTATCTATCTATCTACCTACCTATCTACCTATCTATCTGTCTATCTATCCAGTCAGCCAGAAGTGGAGGTATTACTATAATAAAATGGGTAATACGGTCATGATAACCCAAGAAGGCAACTGGGGCGAGAATGCAAGAAAAAATTGGCCTTTATTAGACTGATTGATAAAGTTTGTTATAAACATATAAATAATTTTTAAATTTAAAAAAAAAGGAGAAAAAACCTCACGGATTCATTTTTGACTATGCAACTCATTGCTAATTTTTTTCTCCACCTATATCCAACTACAAGACTACAGTTTTTCAGTTTGTTGAGTGACACAGAGTCTCATTGTAATGCGAATACAGATATAAGGAACAGCTGAAGACAGCACCAGGGTTTCTTAGAAGCTGGAATCGCTTTTGTGAAAGAGCAGCAAGAAAGGAGGAGTCTGAGGCTTCCCTTTTATTCAGTCTGTTGTGGCTACAGTCAGCTGTTCTACCTGGGGTTTCCCATATTGCAATATTTTGGTGAACCTTTGCAACACTCCAATGCACTCTGACATGCAGTTTCATTACAGACTGCAATATAATGAGGACTGAAAGCAGCCCTTGCATTGTCCCCCACAACCAGGCAGCAAACAGCACTATGGAAGCATCCCGACAAAATGGGCTGGTGGGCCTTGAACAACCTGGCATTTTACAGACTTGCAGCATTTTGCTTTATCAGGAGCTCACTGCCTTAAGAGACAAACATGCCTAATTGCTGTTTACTGAAGAGACATCTGTCAGTGACACACTTAATGAAAGCAGAGATGTGGGTAAGGAAGAGGCAAATGTAAGGAACTGCCACTGGATTTCGCAGAGTCAAACAAACCCCTGTTTCAACACATTTCAATACCCAGCATCTATCCCTAAAACTGAGCACATTTAGTTAAACCATATTGGATGACAGCAGGGAAAGTCTAACAATAAAAGCCTGCATGGACAAATGCCAGCATGGACTCACTCTCTTATGCATAAGGAACTACAATATATCGATCACAACCTCCAGCATAAAACAGGGAGTGCAGGACAAGCTAAAAAGCATATGCTAATCAGATCCACTTTGGACAATCTTCTCCAAACTTCCTCTCATGTGCAACCTGGACCTAGGTTCCAGACACATGGGGTTTATGTCAAATCAGGTCTAATTAGTTTGAAGGTGAGGAATTGTAGCAACAGATTATACCAATTGAAAGATGCTTCTGTCAGGTAAGTCAGTCAGTAGTTCCTGTGTATACCAGGAAAACAGGTTCTATTAAGGGGCTTATCTGATAAAACTCCTAACACAGGCAAATGTCCACTTTTTAAGGGCTGAGTTGGTAAGACATTTGAATGAGTAAAGCATCCTGTTTGCCGGAACATTCCCTACTGTGCAATGCTAAAGACAAGACAATTTCTAGAATTGGAAGAAGGTTGGAATAATTGCCAGTAAAAGAATGCTTTGACAAGAGTCACTTCCTGAGCACAGCACAGTAACAAAAGTCAATGGGATGCCATTCAGGAAGCACAGATAAGGGCATAACCACTGGGAAGATTAGTCTACTGAAAGATCTCTGTAATCTACCAAGAAAATACTATTGAGTGAACAGACAAAACTGTATCTTCAAAACTAAAGCTATAGGAGTACCTGTGTTCTAGAAAAATTACTATCTTAACCTTCAGAGTGTGCAGAAATGTTTAAATCGACTCCTGCAGGCAAAGATAAGGGAGACATTCAGATGAGCAACCATCTCTGCAAAGGCACTGTCAGTGCCAAACCTTCCTTGGGATCTTTTGCCTAGAAGATAAGGAGAAGCTGGAGTCAATGCTGGCTAAAACACACAGAATTAAGGCAATTCAGAGAAGTAAGCAGATTGCAGCAGTGGCACTAGTTCTCCTCAAAGATATGCTGAGTAGAAATCACTGTGCAGGCAAGAGCTGTGATAAGTGCTGTTGATGAGAGGTTTGGGAATTATCAACAAGAATGGTGCTTTGTAAGACACACAAATGAAAGTTACACTTTTCAATTGTGAATGATACATGCAAATTCCCAATCAGGTCCTCAACACCCCGCCTCCCCTCACTGCATCAACACTTAAGTCTGTACATGCATGAGATCTTCCTGCTACTCACAAGTTTCTTCAGACAATGAGTGATGGCAAAAGGGTCTGGCTTCAATAGCCCTAGCTTGTGACATAGTTTCTCAACAATCAAAAATTGCATCACAGGTGCAACTAAAGGAGCATGGTTTGGTATCACAATCCATAGCACTTCCACCAGATATGACATCACTGAAAGAAGTGGGAAGAATGCTCAACAGGAACTGGCACATTTAATCCTTTGAAGACAAATGACTTTCACAACCCAGTGAGCCATAGCTTCTAAATTACACAAATTACATAGAGGAGGGGATGGAAGCAGCCGTGGGCACATCACCAGCCACTTGAAATCCATTTACCCAAAATGCTGTCAAAAGATCAAAATTAAGAATTTGTTAGAGACTTGCTCCAAATATAGCAGAGTGCTGCTGCCTCTGTCCCTCTGACTCTGGTATGCTATTTAAAGGTATGTGCTCCTCTAAAACACTCAATCTGAAGTGGAGGCAGCAAGCATAGATGTTTCAACATTCATGCCACATTTTACACTGTTTCTGTAAAGCTGTTTTCACATTTTATGAATCTGGTCAAGTAAATCATGAATAAACATTTCAATGGTTTATTCAGCTCTGCTTGATAGCAGAATTAAACTCTCCCAGTTGTATGATCCTTCTGTCAGGTTTACAGGTAGTAGATTAGAAGAAAATTTAAAAACTTAGGATCAAAGGTAATCTAAAAAGACTGCCATGTACAAACAATATCTAGATCACTGCAAAAATCCTCTGGAGTTTCAGGGAACATTATAAGGTTCAAGCCAATAACAACTTCCTGCTCAATCAGTAACATTTTCAAAAGAAGCAGACAGCAAGTTTGAGGTTTCCTAGAAGAGATCACCTACCAAATAGAGACAAACAACCAGGGCAGAGGGTAAAACTTAAGAAACACCTCATTAATATTACTTCCTTGGTGATTAAATCTTCTTTGGGATCCACAGGTCCTCCGGTTCAACGGCCCCAGGTGCTTCTTCTCAAAAACTCAGGCAAGTACAGCCTATGCAACTGAGGCAAATAAAAATAAAACCAGAAAAAGCCTATCAACACTATCCACACAACTGCAATAATTACCTAAAGAGCAAACCCAACAGTCTGTACCTGTAGAGACAAAGAAAATTGCCAACAGGGGTGAAAGACCAAAAACTGAGGCCAGAAAAGGAAAGTCCCAAAGCAAGGATTTGTGGAGGGGTAAGAGGACATCTGCCAGTCCAGCAGCACCCACAGAAGCAGTGCAACAGAGGTATTCCAAAAGGCTATCACAAGGTTACAAGAAAACTCAGTCTTGCAGTGCCATTCTCAGGCTTTCCTCACTTGAAAAATGAGACTTACACAACTAGAAGCAGAGCATCTAAGACTATGGAAACTACTTAAGCTTTCTGCCTTTCATATATATCCTGGATTATATGGCACCACACACAACATGGTTAAGGATTCTGCTCAGACTTGACATTTGCTAAGAGAATCACAGGAGTCTGGAAAGCGAGAGGTGAGGACCCACTTTCTCGAATTCATGTCACAGATTCCTTGCTCAAGGCTCCTCCTGTCTTCTGTGGGCAGAGGAGAAAGACTTAGAATAAAACTACAAAGAACTTAAAACATGTCCACCTGCAAGGGAAATTCAACAGACATGGATAGTTAAATCATATTAATCCTTTTGAACACACCAAACTCAAAACTGTTGCTATAAAAAAAATCCCCAACAACAGAAATTATAGAGTAATTAATGACCAGTAGTGGAAACATCTTGAAGAAGTTAAAAAACACACAGGCTCTTCAGAAGTTAAGAAATATCCTCTTTTTTATTTCTTCCTACTGTATGTATATAACTGTACACTCTAAATGTCACACACCCAAAACACAATTCTTTTGGAATCCCTTCACTTCCAGCCACAACATCTGACTCTTTTTTCTCTTCTGGGACACCTATTAACCACATAATAGCTTGGAATGGCTGTTGTTAGATAAGCTAAATGATGAGGGTGGCTGTGTGGGGGCCAAGACTGAGCTCACTATACTGATTTTAAAGTAACTATATAGAAACAAGAATTTTCTTTGATAATATTGCTTAAGTGGTTTTCTGAGAACAAAAGTACTTATTTTAATGCCTCAGGTATTATTTTTAATCGGACAGAAAGGAAAATTGTTTGTTTTCAATATGTTGATATTTCCCCAGTAATGTTAGTGGTAATCTTCTATGTTACCAAAGAGAGCTTCAAATAAGTAACAGTAAGTAAATAGCCTGGTTTTTGAATTCCTTCCTGAACACATAACCTGCAAAAAAAGTCTACCGAAATTTTCTATTCCATGACCTGTGGGTCTTGGTAAGGTAATTACTTTGTATTATATCCCTCATATACACAGTGCCTCTTGCAACTCTCATCTCTTAACTTGTACTATTTTTCTCACAAAAATTTATGTGATTTTCTCTTAATATCTCTAAATATTCATATAACTTGACGTATATTTTTCACTCTAGAACAAAATACACCTGTGCAATACATACACTACTGTTCTGGTGTAATCATTACAGCTTTCAAACCTGACAAATCTTTTAAATCCCACAGCTCTTACTTGTTTTTCCAAATGCTAAGTGAAATAGGATCTTGTTAGCCAAAACCAAATTCCCACTCACAAAAGCTCAGTTACCTCACTCTCTCATACACATGCACACACACATGTACACAGTGGAGAAACCATTCAGAAAAAACAAATGATTCTACATTCCACACAAAATGAGAGAGTATGTCTGAGGTGTGAACATCCACCTGTTGTTTCCTATAGCTCTTTGTGGAGTTTGTTAAGCATCTGCCTGTCCAGGTCAGGTCAAAGTCAGCAGCAGCACTGAATTGTCACAACGAGGTTTTTTTAAACCTTTTGGAAGGCTCTGGAGATCTCAGAACATGCATCTAAGACTTTGATAACCTTGTGAAGTATTTTTACTATCCCTTTACCTTATGAATCCTACTTCTTTGTATACTGGAAAACAGCTTCATTCCACAACACTCACATGTAACAGAACACAGCCCTTCGTTCCTACTAAACTCTGGCAGTGCAAATGCCATCACTAACTTAGTGCCAAGAGGAGCAAGGCTGGTACTTGACTTGTTGCTGTACCACAGAGAGGCTCTGTTCCCTCTCCTTCTCGCCACTGCCTGTGCAGAGGTAGAAGCATGAGGACATGGCACCAGCGTGAAAACCACAACACATACAACCACTTCAGCATCGCTGGCATTCCTGCTGCCCTGTGACAACTCCTGCAGTAGGAACTGTAAGGCACCTGTGCCTGTGGTTCAGGAACTGCAGGCTGGACAGTCCAGTGCAGCACAATGACAGGCTTTTAAGCACCATCCAAGCCCTCTGGCACTGTCTGCCCTATCTTCTGCAGCAGAAGTCACATGAAATTTACAGTAGAGTTCATGGATAGCTGAGGCCTAAAGTTGGGGAAACCAGTTGTGTCCCAGCAGCTTCCCCACTTTATGAGCACTCTTTCAAAAGAAAGGACAAAGTATTTTGCAAAAGGGGCAATAGCCTAATTCAGGAACATAACAAAGCAGGTGTAGCTGCAGAAACAAAACCAAAAATCAAACTAAAACTACTGTGTGCAGCACTGGATCTGTGAGCAACCTGCCACATAGTTAGAAAAAAGGTTAAACTGAACTGATATTTGGGGAAAATGGACCTGTTTGGTAATTCAGTGGAAGATTTGACACCTCTATTGATTGACTGAAAGAGTACATAATAGCTAATGGTATCTGTGATGAGCAAAAATGGCTGTTTTACTGAACATAATGGGGACTTAAGCCTGTAACTTGCTGCGGAACCCACCAGCTCCTATTATACCAGCAGACAGCAAAGCATGTGCCAAGACTATGTGAATCCTATGGAGTTCCCAGTCCACAGACACCGTGTGGTCACAGAGCCTTTCCACTTTTATAGACATGATAAAAGAGGGGAGAAAGACCCCCAAAACTCAACACATGGCTGATACACAAAAATTTACAGAGTACTGTCGGTTAAGACAAAACCAGATGATGCACAAAGAGGATTAACTCACCAGCAGGATGCAAAGGGAAGCAATCCAAAACCAGATACTGATGGGATCAAATGTGACTCTGAAGCATCAAGGTTTGGCTCAGATCTCACCAGCAGCGTGGGGCATTTGTGTAGCTGCTCAGCCATGTGATGGAGGGCAAGTGCAAATGCAGCACCAAATGGTATACAGTATGACACCCCTTACTGCTTTCAACTTGCACCGTCTTTCTGAAGCTTAATAACTTCTCATTCTATACATATGCCAGGGAGTTACAGTATTACCACTCATATACATGTTTCCTGAACAAAAGCATGCCATGAACAAAACAATGTGAGGGTGTGCTTTTGATGTCACAAACAATTCCATAATACAAATGAACCTTGGGTTAAAGCAAATCCCCTAGGGACTGTAAAAAAATGGCAATGTATACAGAAGTTGTAAAAACCTCATGAAATAAAAATCTTCTTTCAGAAAGAAAGCGAGTGACTTGAGAAAGGACAACCAACTGAAGAAGAATGTGCCACAGAACTTCAGATTTCTTAGTTGGCCAGTTAGATTTGGAGTCCATGGTAAACAGGGTACAAGTGCCAAGCACACAGGACAACACATTACTATATATATATATATATGTACACACAGATAAATATACTCCTCTAGCTAGTAAGGGTGAGATTTAAAATGAAGGGTCTTCTGCTGTTTTCATAATTTCACATCAGAATTATCAAGCTACTAAAATGGGTTAGGTTGCAAAAGGGAGCACTCCTAACACATGCACAAGGAAATCCACACTACTATTGCAGAGAAGCTTACACATAACTGTAAGAGCCTGTGCTAAAAATACTAAGCCAGGAACTGAATGGGTTGGATATTACTTTGGAGAGAGAAATTTCAACTGCAGTGACAAAGCATGAAGTATTTCCAAGCTCCAGCCCCAAAACAATAGCCCTACTGCTGTTTCTGGATAAAGTAAGCAGAATCTTAGAGGAAGGCACTAGTAGCTCAGAAATCAAAGGAGAACAAAACATGTTTTTGATGAAGGACCAGTGCCTTAATCTTGAAAAACCTATTCCTGAGAAATGAAGGCTGAAAGAAATTCAGTACTTAAAAATTCAAGAATTTAATCTCAGGCTTTATAGTATTGAAACATCCCTTTAATGTCAGCAGTGGAAAAAAATAAGACTGTCCAGTCTGTGTTTTTTCAGGACTGTAATTTAACCAGTACCATAAGTGGAGACACATGCTCTCCTTAGCTACAGGACATTTTTCTCAGTGACTGTTAGTTGATTTTTCTCCAAGAATTATCTACCTAAAGCCTATTTACAAAGGGAAATTGGAGAGCAAGAAGGGATAAACATTGCAAGTAACACACAAGAGCATATTCAAGAAGACAGGTGAGACTATGGTAGAAATATTTCAGGTCCTGTGTAAATTTACCCAAAGAATAGAAATGGAAATTGTCATAAATTACACACAGGATTTCAGTGATGCTTATTTCAAATAAATAGATCCTAACTTACTATGCTGCCTTTTTGCCTCTGACATGAACCTGACACACCCCCCCACAGTGGCACTGGAGCAGTAATTCCACGGGTCATACGATCCCCTTGAAAGACGTATTCTTTTGCTGCCATGTCATCATGCCTTTGCAGAACTCAAAAATACTGACATAGAAAAGGAGCACAAGAGTTTAGCCTGGAGCATTAAAGACATCCCAGTTTGGCTACCAAAACTACTGTGATTGTATTTACCCCTAGTTTCAGCTTTCCATAGCCAGGAGCACCAGGAAGCCTGACTACAAAGAGGAGCAGCATACCTGTGTGCTACAGTTGTGCCACTGAGCCCTAACACACCAAGAGACAGATGGAGATCTCTTAGCACATCTGCCACTTGGAGAGGAAGGCAAGGGCACCAAAGCAGTGCAAGACACAACCAGCATGCTCTCCATGGTACAAACTGAATTCTACCACTTACAAAAGACATGGAACCACAAAAACCCGTAAATGAGACCTTACATATGGCTACAGTGATCATGCACATTCAAATTGCACCTGGTTTTCTTTGCACTGAAAGACTAGCCAAAAAGCTTTCAAGTTTGCTTCCCTTTTTTCATCAGACCTTTATTACTACACTGTTTGGGGCTTGCAAACATCAGAAAAGTAGTAGTACACTTACAAAAGTGGAAGTCTCATGGTTGAAGGCCATGAAGTGACTCATGAATAAACAACAAAACATGTGTGCTTTTTCATGTCCAAAAATGCTTCCCTGTATCCTTGGTAGCGGTTGCATATGTATATAGGATGCATTAGACCATTTCTGTATTCTTTATTTTAGTTTGCAAAGTCATTCTAGAACAACCAAGTATTCTGCATTAATATACTAAGTACAAACCAGATGGTGGATGTGTTAAAGCTCAGGCCTTCAAGGACTGGACCTCGTGACAGATTGCAAGTGGCAGTGGAACTCAATTCATATCCAGAGTTCCAATTGTTTTGTTCAAGAAAATGCTATTAAATGTGTCACTCTCAGCTCCTTCCCATGCTGCTACAAATAGATTAGTGAAAAGATTTATTCAGACATAAATAACCAATTTGTCCTACAACCTTGGATGAATGTCACTTACAAAAAAGAGTACAAATGTTCAATTGGCCAATATGAAGTCAGTTAGTTTACAAACATTTGCAAACTTGTCAGGAGCAATATGGTGGATAGCACACAACTTAAGGTTAATTTATAGGGGGACTTCAGAATAAAATAATGTAATAAAATGGCCATGAATAACCACATCTAAAGTTCTAGTTTCTACTGGGGGGAAAAGCGATATTAGAAACATATTATTGAAAGACAACCAAGAAGGTTGTTGGAATGCTTAAGTAGTTCAAGACAAACGGGAGCTCTGTTTTATGTTTTACAGAAGAGCTGAGAGTCCACCTCATCCAGAATGTATCTTCATAATAGCCAGGGGTGAATCCTGAGTGAGGAAAGAACATCAGCAATGTCACAGAAATGCTCTATAGTGAGTTGACCTAGAGAAAAATCCAATGTTCAACAGAACCAAACACACTCCTGTATGGGGTTTTCCCAGGAGACTTGCACCATTGCCACTACTACAGGTGACTCTCCCAGGTTGTCACAGGAACTGCAACTAGAAATTGCAAGTACTGCTAATGAGAGACAACAGTATAGAGCACGGGAAAAAAACCTTAGAAGTTCTGAGGCCCACAACTGCCTCCTATGGAGGAAGCCATCAGTTGAGCCTTTCCAAGCACAGCAGCACCAAGAGGTACTTGGTCTTGGTGCTTGAAGAGTAGTGCATGAACATGTTTCCTGAGAATGTAACTTCTTCTTTGTGCTCTCCCTTCTAAATACTGAATAGATAGCAAGAGCAAAACAACTGGCAATTGAAGAAGGAAGGAGGAGGTATAAAACAAGTTGGAGCTACTATCTAATTTTGCCACAGAAGCTGCTGGCTACTATTTTTCCTTGGAGGTTAAGCTCTTCCACCTCCTTTATGCTCCTAGGAGAAGCACTTTGCTCACAACTAAGATGGTACTGTCTCCTCATGCTGTGGCAGAGGTTAAGCACATGGCCACTGAACAACAAAAAAATTTAATTTCCTACAGGTAACATTCATCTTCCCTTTATCCAGCTCCATTCTGCCCTTTTGGGTAACGCACTGTCCAACAGCTGCACAGAGAGAGGACCACCATCCTTATGCCTTGTGGGCTAAAACACCAATTGTCTGCACGTTAAACCAGCAAAGCCCCTACTGGAGGAACAGCTAATACTAGGAAAAAACACTTTTTGCCATTACAGCCTACACCAGTTCTCTCAACAAAAGCCTTCTTGGCATAAGCACAGTTTTGCTGGTGTAATTGCAGTTTATGTAAAGGCTTTGTAATCCCACCACAGGCCCGCCACATAGTTACTTATTAAGTCAATGAGATTTTTGCTCCTAAGTGCTAAGCCTTTTTTAAGTAAGAGACTTAAACTGTTTAATTCCAAGTATTGCACTTTGTGTTGGCTGTTTAATCATTAAAGTTGGTCACTGTGACAAAGGAAAGCCACTTAGGGATAAAGAAAATGAACTTCACATGAAAAAATAAAGTACAAACTGACATCTGCACAAAGGGCAGGTGGTTAGTTGGGTTTCCCTCCCTCACAGAAGATTTCCCTTGTTCTCCAAGTCTCAAACTAAATCCTGTTAGGAGCAGGGGGAAGTCGGTAGTCTATGTGAGTGGAGTGGGAGCAGACACCTGGCAGTTTTATCAACAAAACATGACTTTAAAGGAAAGCCATGAAAGCTCAGTCCCACTCTAAGTTATATCCAGAGGGCTCTACATTATCAAAGTAACCATTGATAGAGCCAGGAATGATACACAGGAAAAGCTACAAAGTCCTCCCTGAACACCTCATGTAAAGAACTATGTAAGCATGGGGTGCTGGAGGAGGAAAAGCACTAAATAAGAGCCAGCTAAGATTAATCGGTCTGTGCAATGAACAACATCAGCACTGGTAAATCACTATCATTCCACAGTCATCACAGGCACCACAGAGGATGATTTCTCAAGAATGAGTTTACAAAATACAGCGGGAGGGGAAAGGGAAGCTTCTGTAAATCAGGATTTTCCTGTAAAGGACAAATTGGGGTGAAAACATCAAGATGCTTATGAGAAGAGCAGATGATGAAGTATCGCATAACGTGCAGAGCAGACACAAAAATAAAGTGATAACATAATAAACTAGTATGGATTAAGCCAATCTGCATTTAGAGCCACCCCCAAACCATACAGCTCAGAAGGACTTCAGCAATAAGATGACATAGACCAATAGCTGCTGCACTACCTTGAAAAGACCTGTAAACAAAGAAAGTTGGTATGGCCAAGGAAATGAACAATCTGGAAAAGCAAACAGGGGAAAAACACAGCAGCCAAACAAACAAACAAAAAAAACCACAAACAAAAACATAAAACCAAAAGAAACATCTCAAAGTCTTGAAAGTCTGTGTATAAAAACTGACAAGACCAAGTAATTCTGGTCCTTTGTCCTTGTGTATCAAACCTTCTGTCTCATTCAAATTAATATTTCAAATGCATGGCATCTTTAGAACAAGCCTCAGTTGAAACATGTTAAATTATAAGGCTGTGCATGCATTCACACTTGAGGCAGGTTGGGAGGGTTTTGTGGAGTGTGTTAGTTTTTCTGGTAAAGATAGATTTAAGATGTGTTACAGTATGACAGTCTAATTACAGTCTGCAATTTCAATTTCATTTACTTCTCTTGCATCTTGTGATGGTTTAACATTTCTTGCAGAAACAATTACAGGACAGTACTAAGAAATACAATTTACTGTCTCCAATCTTTATGAGTACGTAGAATTCATTTCATTCAACTCCACATTTCATTTTTGACCTCACACTGCTCACTTTGCACTACAAATACCAAAGAGAAGTGTCTTTATATATTTTATATAGATACTGTATATTATTCCAACTTGTACAGATTTGCAACCTTAGCTAAAAGTTATGTTCTAAATACATAAACCACATGGCAGTATTAACAGCTATCATGTTTTAAGCAGTAATGTCTGGAGACAAACTAAGACTGGGATTTTATTCCTCTAGATGTGTACAGAATTGCAATCAATCCCCTGGCCAAAAGGTTCTTCTTTTAAACTAAAGTCCCAAAGGGGGTGAAAAAGATGTAATACACGGGCAGAATCAACTGTGAGGTGACAGCATATGTTGTAGCAGTTACTCTCATTTTGATCAGGTCCCCAGTGATGAGAAATCCTGCGTAAGAAAGAAGCACTAGCTACCCTTCAAAATTCTTCAAGCCAAAAGGTGGAGGAAGAAGAATAGATAGAAATTGTCTCACCTCCCTATTTATTCCTCTGTGTAGTTCAACATATTGGCTGCAGCAGATTTAGTATCTGTCATAGTCCAGAGCAGGGAATTATGTTTGCAGCCTTTTCACTCATTGCTTTACAAAGGCCAGTTTGTCCACAACTGCAACACATCCTATCCTGTGGGTCTACTCACTCATGAGTTTCCTTAGTTTTTTGTACTACCACTAAGTCTGAGTTAGGTACAGTGGATGTACTTCACAGTAAAACTTACAAAGCAAGGTACTCAGTGCTTGCCATTACTCATGACCAAAATGCATATCAATATGATAGCAAACATGCCTAACACTATGAAACTACACTTTGTCCTGAGCAACAGAAGCAGAATCTGGCCCACAGTGAGCGATTGGAAGATGGTATCTAATATATAGTCAACTTCAGGGTAATTTTTTTTCTTCTCTATTAATAACCCTTTGAAACTGGTTTCCTAAGGAAAAAAAAGAAGATTATGAAAAAGACCTGTGTTGGCTGAGTATCCCATGAATAACTTGTGAGCCCACTGGTCACTGTTAGCCTGATTTGACATTCTTTCAAAGTCATTAACTTCTTAAGAGTTTTCAGAAGTATTCATTTAGATAGCAGATGTAGTACTTAGTAATGCCTTCACAGGGAGATAAGACTCCAGCATGATCCTGAATCCCTATTAGACATCAGAATCCACTGTATGAATGGTGCTGCTATGGGAAAAGCTCTAATTGGTGCCCATACAAATCAGACATCAGGTAATACAATCATCTCTCTCACACACTTGATACCAGCCCTCAATAGTTCTGCTTCTCATGGAAATGCCAGTTTTTGAAGTCTGTAATTCCCACATCAAATGACTCTCCTTTCTTTAAAAGCAATGCTCCTTAATACATCCTCAGCAAGCCCTCAGAAAGTCAGAGGCAGAGATAAGATGTCAACCAGACTAAGCAGTTTCTGGAAGGGCTAAGTAACAAAGGAGAATCAGAGACTCAGAGGCAGAGAAAATTACATTCTGGGGTGTCATTTTACATGTTTTATTACACAGAAGCAAAGTCTGCTTTGCTGATTAATCAACTTTTTGTTTGTCACATATTATTCACCTCTTATACATTTGAAAATACACAGCCTGTCTTATCTCTAATCAATCATTCTTCTCAGAGCACCACACAACTGGTAGATGTGTGACTGTTTGCCCTGCAAAACAACCTGCAGCAGCGCCATGAGATGAGTGGCAGCCCTTGCCCATCCGAGGAGAACATGTACACATAATGATGATGAAATGGGGGGCCTGCTTCTAAAATGGCTTACTATTCTATTGGTAATTTTTTTTCCACCAAGTTAAGATTTCAGCCAAGTATAACCACAAAATGATTGCTGTCCTCAGCCACTAACAATCCCTAGTGTTTCTGGCTCTTTTAGCCATCAATCTCATTCAGCTGCCTGATGGAGGATGCAGATGAAGGACAAGGAATCCACTTCAACAAAATCAGCTACTTCTCAATTCTCCAGCTTTCAGCTAACAGCTCCTCTCAAGCTAATGATGTCAGCTGGTTTCCCAACAAGCTACAAAGACACCCTTCTGCGTCTACCCTCTGGCCAAATTTGGCCAGGATCACTCAAACACAACCCAACGCCCCATGGTGCATTTTCAGATCAAGCTGTTCCTTTTTCCAGCTGCCCTGCCTGGTCTTCCATACATTATACAGGTTTGCATAGTTCTTGTAAGAAAATCTGTGCCACTGAAGTTGAAGTGAAAGAAGGAAGCATATCCCACTAATAAGGGACTTCTCATTTGCATTCCTTCCCCTCCTTCTTTCCAATTACATATGAGTAACAAAGGCTGACTGCTGGCAGGATCACTTGTGCACCAGGCCAGCAGGAGTCCTTGGTGCAGAGCTTCCAAAACTGTGGTCCATGAACCATCAACAGCAGCAAAGCCAGAGCAAGAGACCCATAGCTGAACCCTGGAATCAGATTCAATAGGTTCTTGGGTTTTTCCACAACAGATGCTAGTGCATTCCCTAGTGCCACCTGCCACTTCCTTGGATACGTGTTTCCATACATTTCAGATTTGCACTTTGTGTCTTACAAGCCAAGATAAAACATTCCCAGGGCTGTATCATTTGCGAATTTAATACTGACCAAATGGCAAAACAAAGCAAAGTGCCTTGAATCATCTCATCATACAGAAAGGTGGAAAGCAGAACTCCAGCTGCTCATCCCAGTCATAGTATGTCCAGCAGATGGCAACTCCCAAGTTTTCAAGCTACCAGAGACTATTCCCCTGAGTCTTTGGGAGCCTACCCGATGGAATTAGAAACTTTATATGACTTTTTGAAGGCTCTGACTGCTTTGTAGTACACAGAAATTTAGAATGTTTTAACAATGGAAAGGAGACACGTGCACAGAAAGGACTAATGTTAAGTATGATACATAATAAACTTCTTTGTCTCCTTTCTTTTTGTTGCTGTCTTCCCTCTATAACTTCTAACAACAGCATTCTGCAAATTCTGTGCTTTACAGAATTTCTCTGTTGGCTAAAGCATGACCTGAAGAGTCAGACGTAGGTATTCAGTTATTAGAGGGGCAAATTGCTACCAATCCAGCCAGTTTTCTCTAGGACAGAATCTAAGGAAAGCACAAGCCACTGGCAACACAAGTATAGTTAATGCATTTCCTTTTTTGAGTCTTGACGGTTTGGAAGTTAGAAGTTGAAGCAAGTGGGAATACTGTATAAGCCAAGGGGATTAAGGGGATGACATTTTTCTTTCTATTGCAGTCTCTCAGCCTTTAGGATATATCCCACCTTTTCCTAACAACAACAACAAAAAAAAGAAGGCAAGCAGAGCCTTGGATTAAAAGGACAGAAAGAAAATAGTTTGTTTTACTGACTGTAAAGAAACTCTGGATGTCTGGAGGACAGAATGTGGAAAACAAATGTTCTTCCCGAGGTATTTCACCGTGAAATACAAATATTTCATTATGAAATAAAAATAGTCTGCTTGAGATCATCTGAGGTGATCTTCAGTCTCAAGGGTTCAGCAATTCAACAAATGAAAATCGAAGTCCATAAAAATGAATGAAGTCAGGCAAGTATTATGTATCAGGTGACAGAAGTTATTTTGGGAGCTTACAAACCAGTGCAGTGATACAATGATGGCTCCTCTACATCTGGCAATATTCCAGGAAATGGCCTCTGAATGGCAATTCCCATTAGAGTGGGAGCGCTGCTCCCTAATAATGTTTTGTTTCAGTGTCTTAATACCCCAGAGTAGCTGCAAAAGCACCAGGAGCAATTTGCACAGGATTCTTTGCAGAGAAATGAGCTATTCTAAGAGTATCCAATTTTTTTCTCTACATTAATAGCTGCTAGTCTGCTGTACAAATGGACTGATTCAGCACCAACACTGACACGGAATTTCAGCCTCTGACACTTGTGAAGGAGCTTTGTTTTCCCTTTAACCATCAGAAAAGGGAGGAGAAATTTGCTCTGTTTTCACAGTTATATGACAGCTTTTAAAATTTTTACAGCATGAGCGCAGCACCTAATGCAACAAAGCCTGTCAGGAACATTTAAAATCAAGGTCTCAGAGATTTTGTGTCCTATACATTTACCAGTACTATAAGAAGAGGATCTTTTCCTCAGAGATGCAGCAGCAAACTAACCAGAGTTGCACAGCGCTGAGGACTGTTTTTCTGCCTTACTGTGAAAAAGACAGCTGAAAGTACTGGGAAATAGGCTGTGGGGATGCACAAAATGTACTAGAGTTAATGAATAGGAACAGGAAGAAGAAAATATGATTTCTGAAGGAAATCGAAGCATTTGCTCAAAACAGAATAAAAGGCAGGAACAACCTATAATAGGCATTAATTCATTTAATGTAATGACTGCTCTCCATACATGAAAATAAGTGCAGTTTTTATTTGGAGGTCAAAGCATGAAAAAAATCCTCTTTCTACCTAAACTCTTGTCTGTCACTAACCAACTACCTAGAGAAGGCTAGAGTGGAAAGGTGGAGTCAGCAAAACTTCTGCGAGCATGTATGCAAAGAGAAATCCTGTCTTCTTGCAGATATGCTTTTCCTTCAATTTCATGAAGTAAAACATGACAGAGAACTGACAATTAGATGGAAAATAAAACACAGCATCATTAATCTGTAATCATTCTAAGACTTTGGATCACTAGAAATGGAATTTTTTCCTGCTTTTACTAAGGATAGGTCAGCTTAAACCAGTACTTTTGAAAATCACCTCTTTTTAGTTACTTTCTACACTGTGAGAAGGTGAAGTTCTATTATAACTACATGCTGTGCAAACCTCATTTGGACATGATCATCATCAATCACTCCTGCTGTGCAGGTAGCATGTGAAAGGGAAACAAAACAGAAATCGTGCTGCAGTATTTGACACCACCCACTTCTCTGCTTGTATGCTTTAGTTCATGAAGAGCCTTGCTGCCATACGGTTATTCTCTTCTTGGGACCCCTGTCTTCTCTCTCCCTCTAAGCATAGCTTGGAATAGCTTTGATGGTTTCAGGGGGAGACAAAAACCTTTCCTTCTCTCTCTAAGGATTAAAGCTTTCCTCCTGAAAAGCATGCCAAAGACATATTATTATGTGTCACCTTGCCTTTGTAAATACACACACATTACTTGCAGCAGTACCTCTTCTTATCACATGCATATGCTTCAGTGGAAGATGAATATTGTAAGAGGATTCAGAATGCCTGTATCCTTTGTGGCAGTGCTGTGTCCAGTCCTGAAAAGAGCTATTAATGCCAGCACCCTACTGCTTTTCTCTAGCACATGCTTCAACTAGCTGTCAGTGCTATAATCTCAACCAGCGACAGTCAGGAGAGGCACAAGGCTTAAAAGAGCAAGAAAGATAATGTTCATCTTTTTCAGAAATGTCTGAAGTAAGCTGCAATAAATATTAGAAATTTTTTAGGAAAGCAGAAGCAAACAGAGTCAGCTTTGAAAGACACACTGCAGCCTTACCAGTACTCTTTTCTACCAGCTTACCTAGGATGTAAAGATAGCATCTCACTGTGTTTCACAGCCCTAGTTAGTACTATGACAATTCAGTGGGCTTGCCCCAGTTTATCACATCCTGACTCCTTGGCATGACTCAGGTCAGCAAAAGTTGCCTGCACTTTGTGTTTTCTGATGCACTGCAGCATGCCTGGCTTTGAACAGCTGTACAGCAGTGCACACTAGAGAACAGCTCCTTGCACCTCACTCACAGCCCTCCGTGTACCTCCAGCAATTCATGAGAGCACACACAATCAGTAATACAGTCACAGTAACATACAACTGCAAACACAGACCCTCTACTTAAGTGCCAAGACAGAAGTGGTGTCACTTCACAATACTCATTATTTCCCTCAGCACGTTAATAAACCACTTGGGAAGAACAAGCCATTTAAAGGCACCTCCTGGTGATCTTGCAACAGACCCTCCCAAATACAAGTCTGGACAGGAGACACTGAACTAGAAACCACTTCCTGCCCTAGCAATCATGCTACTCCCATTTTTACAGGACAAACAGTTATTTGTGACCTGAACCGCTTCACTGAGCTTCTTTAGTCTCCCACTACAGCCCATGCTCCACTTCATGGGAGTAAAATGCCCAACCACGGCGCCATTGCCAGAACCACTACAAAGATGCTGTGGAGACACATCTATGAGTCCTGCTGACACACGCATGCCTAGTAATGGTTTGATAAGCTCCTGCCATAGAGTAGCAGCTGCAGAAGCAGTGGGAAGGGCTCTGGTCTCCCTTCACCCTTCGGAGTCATGTCTTCGATTGGGAATGGCAATGCTAGGACCCATCATTGATGGAGGCAGAGAACCATTACGTGGAGATTCCTGGCACAGGTTTTAATATTGCGGTGGACGAAGTGTGCCATTTGCAATACAGCAAAGGACGTAAGCATGTGCTCAACTTAACAATCACAAATGGCCTCAGAGGTTTCACTAGGACCGTGCAAGACTTTTGAGGCAAGCACATGTGAGAACAACAGATCAGGGCACAAAAAAGAAAACATAGCTCCCACTGGAACAAAGTAATGAAGGTATTCATGCAACTGGCCCCTATAAACACATTCTTTTGCCTTGTATCACAGTTTTGAAATGCAGCTGAAGGCCAGGAAATGAGAGAATGACGAAAACCCTCAGAAAGTTGTCTTAAGGAGGCCACAGAACAGATAGCCCAGACACCATTTTGTTCAATTTCTAAGTTTAAACTTCTAAGTTTAAAGCAGCAACAAGTTCACCTTCCATCTTAGTAAGCAGACACATATGCAACCGTCTCGCAGTTTCAAAGGTGTACTCACCCAGAAGAGAAGGTTGAAAACAAACATTAGGTACTTGATACACTGCAGGCAGTTGTGAGCCATGCTGCACCTCTTCAGTTCTAGGAGAAAAATAAATGAGAGATCCAGGTAAAAGACAACGTACTTGTTTCCCTTGGGGGTCGTGTACTTAGCCTTGGTGGCCTTTGGGCCAGGGTTGGTGTGGAATCCAAAAAAAGAGTTGCTGGCAGCCCCAAACTGGCCACCATACATGCTGCTGTAGCGACGAAAGGTGCCATTTGGGAAACTGTAATCCTTGCTGTCCAGAGAAGGGCTCCTGTGATAGGTCGACTCATCGGTGCTAGACCTGCGCATGGTGGCTTCGGCTGTCCCTTCCACTCCTGCTCTGACAGCCGTTGGGCACCAATGGCGTGGGTGAAAGGTCTGGGATCTTCTTTCCTCCTCCTCGCTATGAATTCCCTATTGCTTTGTGCCAGCTGTTCTTTTGTCTGCCATCCTGTCAAGGAGTTACGCCTGCTGTACGGCAGCAAAGTTGGTGAGCTGAAGTCTGCTTAGCCAGGAGTTAGGGAGCAGCGTGCTTCCACATGAGAAAGACTTCTGCACAAGTAAACATTCCCGTCACTGTCACAGTCGTCCCTCCCGGCCCACCCCGCTACCAGGGAAT
>JAOXXN010000065.1:17207301-17236774 GCA_026770055.1 Myrmophylax atrothorax
GGCACAGCCCGACCCACACGCACCCCCCGCCGCTGACAGCATCCCCGCGGAGCGGGAGCGCTCGGGGCCGCGGGTCCCCCCCGCCCCGCAACTCTGAGCGCGGAGTAACCGCGCGGAGCCCGAACCTGATGCAGGTGCGTCTGAAGGGGCTGCCCGGATACACCGACGGCGCTGCCGAAAGGAACGGGAGTGAGTAACTGCTGGGAAGGTTCCGTACGCATAAGCGCTGGGGGTGCTTTGGGGAGAGGGGTCAAGACAGGCCGTGCTCCCCTTGCCGGAAGGCTTGTTTGTTCCGCTGCAGATCCATCACCGGGATTTTCCTAATTCGCTCAGTCCCAGAGAATCATCACTCAGCACAATGTATGGCCAGCTCATTTGTCCCCTTGTCAGGTAAGGTAGTGATCGGCATCATGCTTTGTACGCTGGGGAGCACTTCCCTAAAATCTGACAGCTCCCACAGGCAGTAAAGAGTTGAAAATCTGCCACACACAACTTTTTCAGAAAAGAAAAAATCTTACTGAAACTGTGGCAATTACAGTATTAACACTCAGGAAAGCAAGACTCATTTACCATCTTTGCCCTGTTAAAGTAACTCACTTGTCTCTGTAGTGCCACTTCCTGATCTGTGAAATGGGCTGGCCTGTCTCTGCCTTCCTCCTCTGTCTGCCCTTTGACTGTAAGCTACTGGAGCTAAGTGAAAAGATAGCTGGCTAATACTTTTTAAAAGGCTTGCCCCAGCAGAGAATTAATCAAGATGAAAACAGGTTTCTTGCATGAAGCATCTTGCCAGTCTCAGCACAAATCAAGAGACACAGGCACCAATTAATTAAAGAACAAATTAGTAAAAGTAAAATGAGCTGGGTTTGCACATAGCCTGAGCAGTTCACCCTTGCAAACCACCCTCTAATTCTGTTAATTTACAAACTGCAAATCTAGAGTCTAATTATTTCTCTTCATTTCCTTCACAAACTATAAATACACTGACCATACCTGCTGCAAGCTTTAGCGGGAAAGAACCTGAGCACAAGGGTAATAACTCCTGCGCCATCTATTTCAACAACTTTGATAATTTAAAACTCTTCTACTTCTTTGATTTTCCTACCCCTAAAATTAGAGACACTTCATAGTCATGATGGAGGTCAGTTTTCTACTCTTCTTCCCTCCCTTTCCTACATGGTATAAACTCTGTCCCCATAAAGGAGTCCTCCCTTCCTACCACATAAAGACGGTCCCATGGAAGCAGATCTCTTCTGAGTTTCCAAGATACCATTCATTTTCCCTGTGGCAACAAACAGTTCTGCCACCAGCCTTCCTACTCAACTCTGCTGCAACTAGACCAGTCTGGCAATAGTAACCCAAAGGTGATTCAAATATTTTCTACGCTGCCTGTCAGCGTACAAATATGCCTGTGCACAGAGCTTCGCATTAAATGGGTTTTCTCAGTACACAAATTATGCTGAAACAGTGACAAGTCAGATAACTCTTACTTAACAAGGGTGTCCATGGTATTGCACATAAGAGAGAGGAATTTGGCATATTTACTATAAACTAGACATCTGAAGCCCTAAAGGCAGCTCACTGCTATCTGGGTAAGAAAAGGATTAGAAATCACTTGATTTCACCTTTCCTTAAGGCAAGAAATCATCAATTCTTAAGAGAATTAAGTCCTTAATATGGTTGGAGTAATTTATAAAGCCAAGATTTGAGGTGGAAGAGAGAGTTTCTAAATGTTGCTTTTAAATAAATAGTAACAAACATCAACACATGGGTGGATAAATTTCAGACAAATGCAAAAGAATGCATAAGGAAGGCAGAGGTCCTGCATGACCCTTACAATAAAGGGTACTTTTACTCCAGCCTCCTTTCACCCTCATCCCTTAGCACCCCCCATGGAAATGTCAACTTTTTAGAGGCACTTTAGTGTAAAATTTAGATCTCAAGTCATTGCTGTTCTTTCCCATGCCAATACCAACAACTAATTAGAAACAGAGTCATCTGGGATACAGACATTATACAGATCCAGAATCACTATTTTATTAAATCTTCAACTCCAGGAAACCCAGTCAAATCACTAACCCAAATGGGAAATTCTTGAGATAGCAATGTTGTACTAGCAGGCTAACCACAGCTTAGATGTGGTTATGCAATGGAGTAAGATCTTGCATGGGAATTGGGGAAAAACAACAAAAAAAGAAGGGTTGCCCATCCCTGGTGTAAAGTGGATAAAAGGGGCATGCTGGGACCCATTTTTGACATTTCAGCCATTTAACAATACAGTAATACATGAACCAAGAAGAATAAACCTTGGAAGCACTGCATCACAGGGCCATTATGTCTCCAAGGGTGACTCAAGGGGCAGGTGAATTGGAGCTTTCACAAAACTTTTTGTTAATGACTGAGCCTAAATTCACAGCCACACTGCTGGACTTAGTGACCTCTGTTCACCTCTGCTTAACATCTGTGTTTTCTCTCCCTAACTGCATCTGTATATTCCCATCCTGTGGCCAATTCGTATTGATTCCTCTACACAAGCAAGCAGGCACTGTGCAATCTCGCTGGCAGAGGTTCAATTTGTATTGATTCTGGTGGCACGCTACCATTTAGGTTATAACAACTCTGTTCCTGCTGCTCTGAAGTGGAGGGCTGGTAACCAGCATCTCCAGCCAAAACCTGGAAAGAGCAGAGGCAGCACTCTGACTCTACTGACATCACATGAGCTTCCAGGTGATAAAGTGTAAAAGGTTTGGGCATCAGCAGCAGATCTGTTAACTGTGTTACCTCACACCCTTTCTCTGAGCAGCCTCACTCGAGGCTCCAGCTATCAACCTGAAGACACACACCTACTTGTTCAGCCCACGCTTCCCACCTCACCCTGAGCCTGAAGCCACCACAGACCCTACTCCTACCTCCCTTAGCCACATCTACTCCTAGTTTCCTCAGTTGTTCTTGTTGCTCAGTATCCCTGCTGCCAGCCCCTACTCCATCATCTCCACTGGTCATGGCAACACTCCTCCTTTAAGAGGTCATGGGCACCTGGGCCAGTCAGGATAGGGCACATGCAATGCACATGCAACAGGTACATGTGAGAGCACAGGCAGCAGTCTCAAGTCCCAGGTGGGCTGCAGCTGGGGAATGCTGCTGGATCCTGACCCGCAGGGCAGGGACATCACTGATGCTGAGGCTGGAGCAGGCTTTGTGTGTGGACTCTGAGCTCAGCTGATGGTTAATATACCAAAACTTTCTACCAGGGATGCCAAAAGAACCTGCTTGTCCCCAGTTTTGGTGAGAGCTGCTGTCTGTCCCTCTTTGACCCCCTGCTCACCTTTGACTCCTCTTTTAGTATACAATGTTTTTCCAGAATCAGCTTCTTCTTTGCCTGTTCCATAATCAGGGCTTTCCTTCCTCATGTCTCACTGTGAGTGATGCCTCTGGACCCAAAGAAACCCTCAACTGAAACCAAACCATGGTATTTTGATACGATGTTGAATCATGCCTTCCTTTTACCATTTTGAATACTGCTTTCTCTTCCTCCTCCATGATTTAACACTCATGATCTCAAGACACTAGCCCCTTCAGGTCACACAAAATGCAGCCACTAACTCAACCTCCTCACTGATTTAGTCTCATAAGTCCTTTAGTGACTGCAATGATTTTCCCCCTACTAATGCCTCTTGTCACTGTCTTCAAAACTCTACGTACCTGCTCCATCCTTCCAATGAAACAACCCACTTTGCATTTACGTCAGTAGCCTGTGTGTTAAGAAGTGATCCACAAAATAAAATAAATTTTAAAGAATCCTGCTAGAAGCTATTACTGGAATATACTCTATAAATACAGTATGTGACAACTGTTCCTGTTCTTTGCACAGCCATGCACGTGACAGGTGACAGTCATTCCCAGTACTTTCAGTGAAAAAATATTTCAATGATCAAATATTTCAGTGATGAAATATTACTAAAGGAGTGGATTTTTTTTTGTGGGTTATTAGCTTTGCTTCACTCTACAGCACTGAAATCAGCTAAGGGTGATCAACTGATGATTACACTCCAAATGCTTAACTTTCTCATTTCATGTACAGAGATCATCAGCTAAGAACATTAATCAGTCCTGTCTGGCCCTGCCTGTCCTTTTCTTCAGCAACATACCTAGAGAGCAATCCCTTCTTTCCTCACACAGCGTAGTCTGTGCAGCTGCTGTTTGGTTATGTTTGATTCAGTGATGCAGGCTTTGTTAAAAATTTTACCTCTTCCAAAGACTAAGAGAAACATTACCTCTTCTGACTGGAGGGTGAACCAAAGTTCAGGGCAACGCTGGCTGTTTCAGCTAGGAGGAAAAAAAAGCCTTGTGATGGAGTCTTTGATTTGTTTGCTTTTGTATATTCATTTTGCATGATATAAATGACTAAAAGCACAAGGCAAACAGAGTGAGAATATGATTTTTAACCTGACAGCCTCACGCTGTCGTAGGTCTTCAGTCTCTGTTCAGCCCTGGCTAGTACTTTTTAATGTCTTCATTAGTGACATACACAGACAGTGGAATCGAGTTCACCCTCACCAGTTCTGTAGATGACACCAAGCTGAGTGGTTCAGCTGACACACCTGAGGGATGGGATTCCATTCATAGGGACCTGGATAAGCTCGAAAAGTGGGCCTATGGGAATCAACAAGACCAAATGCAAGGTTCTGCACCTGGGTTGGGGCAACCTCCAGTGTTGGTACAGGCTGAGGAATGAAAGGAATGAGATGTGAAGATGGTACTGGAAGATGAAAAATGACACAAGCCTGCAATGTCTCCTTGCAGCCCACAAAGCCAGTCATACCGTGGGCTGCACCAAAAACTGCGGGGCCAACAGGTTGAGGGAGGTGATTCTGCCCCTGTACTCTTATGAGAGCCCATGTGGACTAGTGCATCCAGCTCTGGAGTTCTCAGTTCAAGGAAGACATGAACCTGTTGGGAATGGGTCCAGAGGAGGGTCACGAGAGCAATCAGAGAGCTGGAACACCTTCTCTGTTGGGAAAGGCTGGGAGAGTTGGGGTTGTTCAGCCTGGAAAAGAGAAGGCTCTGGGTAGACCTCACTGTGGCCTTTCAGTACGTGAATAGAGCTTATAAGAAGGATGGGGACAGACTTTTTAGTAGGGCCTGTAGTGATAGGACAATGGGTAATGCTTTTAAACCAAAAGAGGGTGGATTCAGACTAGATACAAGGAAGAAAAATTTTACAATGAAGTAATAAAATACTAGAAGAAGTTTCTCAAAAAGACTGTAGATGCCCCATCCCTGGAAACATTCAAGGTCAATTCAAGCAGCAGCCAAAGGGTTTCATCCCTAAATCCTGCTCTCTCCTAAAAATTCTCATGGTGCAATAAGCCTGTGCTGTCACATGTTGCCAAAGACTTAGGAGAGGCTCAAGTGGGTCAGAATTGGAGCCATAAAGCCAATTCCTGAACCCAAAGCAAGACATGTTAGAGCAGCCCCCTAAGAAACAAGTAAGTCGAGCAACATTAGTCTTACTCTGGGCAGCTCAAAGAGTATTACCATGGTGCTGTAAGCTGAAGATCTCTCTAGAAACTTTTATTTTAGAAAGAATATGAATGGTTTTTAGTAAGTGAAGCAGAAGAGATCATGTTTCATTGAAACCTCAAACTTACCACAGACATAAAATTCCATCCCTTCCCTTTTATTTCCATGGTCCTCACTCATTCATTAGCAATTTCATTACCTGTAAAAGGCTACAGCTGCTGGGAAGAGGTTAAGCCTTGGATTGGATAGGTAGGAGGTCAGGTTCTAGAGATTTCCTCAGCTAACACCAAGATCGTTTAATATTCACAGCTGTACCTACAACTCCTTAAAAGATTTACTGATGCCTCCAACAAAACTTTGAAAACACATTCCAGTGAGAAGCAATTTCACTTACATAGCAGAATTCAGGGTTGGTTGTTTTTTTGTTTGCTTGATTTTTTTTCATTTTTGTTCTTTTTTTTTCTTTACAAATAAGGAAATTTGCATGAAAAAATAAAGATCTTCAATACTTAATAGCTCATCTTCTGCTCACGTGTCACCTGAAGTCATGATCTTTGCTTTATTGCATAATTAGTTGCTATGGAAATAACATAATCATTTCACAGAGAAAATATTTTGGATATGATTTGCAATGCCCTTTATTTAAGCCTGTGTACAAGTTACTTTTGCGGAAACCTCACTGCTTTTTACGTGCTCTCATCTGCATAACTGCTGCCATCCCCTCTGCATTCAGACACACCGGTACTGGTACTCTGACTCACACTGAGGACATTTTCTTCACCTGTATTTGAGCATCTGTATGTTCAAACAGTGATGAGAGTGTACATGCACACAGAATAGCTGGTGCCAAGTCAGACCAAACAAATGAAATCTCTTTAAAAATTACCTGGTATCAGACCCCAAAACCCTGTGCACCACAGAGCGCTCTTGCTGTTTGTGTTTTCTGAGCTTTTGTCATCCTAGCCTTTGCTAATGATTTCTTTTGTCCAGTAATAAAAAATTTAACTAAGGAGATTCCCTGTTTCCCCAGGAAATTCTGCACATTTGAGCCTGGACAGGGAGGATTATTGCCACAGATGAAAGACAAGCAGTGACAGTCACTGAACTCCTGAAGAAGCAGAAGGCCCTGTTCCCCTCCTAATACCCTCAGTAATAAAGAATAAAAGAACAGAAATAAAGAACCCATCTGACACCCTGTACAAGAAGAGTTGTAGCCCAAATAAAATCTTTGTCGAGACCTATTTTTCTGGTGTCAGCAGGTCCCAGCAGCACAAATGCAATTTCTGTGCTAGTTTTCTTAAAATCAGGTTACATTCTCTAACCTGAGAGATCAGCTGACGTTCAAAGAAATACCACTTCAAACACACACGAGGTACTCAGGATCTTTCTGTCAAGCATAAAGTAATCAGACATGAAAATCCTTAAACTGCATAATTCTGATGGTTTGTGAAAGCAGAAGCAAACAATGACTTCAAAAAATTCCAAGATCCAATAATGTTCCCTAACTAGTGTTTGCCTTTTAATGTCTTCATGGATTTTTTCCTTGGAGAATCAAAATGGATTCTCGTCTTGCATCCTTAAAAACAGGACTAAGGTTTTGCACGCATATGAGCATGAAGCAAAGTTCATACAACCGTATTTCAGCTCCATTTCGAAAGCAATGAAGGCCCAGAAGCATTCACTGACCTCACAGGCATCCAAGCGCTCAGCACATTTCAGAATCAGGTCACAGAGAGCCCATTTCAACTAAGTACTCAACCACAGTTTCCCCTGCATTGAGATATTCATGTACTTACATAGTAAGCACACACTTAAATGCTTTCACAAGTGGGATTGTACGTAAGCATGAGAAGTGCAGTGTTGAAAAGGCTTCAGATCAAGCTGGACTCCGCACACAGCTGCTGTGGCAGAAAGAATTACTCCCTGAGCACACACTTTTGAGGCTACTGCTTTGCAGATCTACTTGCAGAGCTGGCTGGGAGGTGCCTTCAGCCAGAAGAACATGGTTTGAAATGGGGAAAGGAGAACTCCTACCAACAACTCAGTCAACAGTTGCGAGTAAGCATGCCAAGACCCCAGGGCTGGCTCGAGAAGTGATCCCTGCTGCTGCATTGCTGGGTCTGTGTCTTTCCTTCACAGACAAAAGTCCTCAATTTGCTCTTAGTTGCCTTTGGGTCCTTCCAAAATCCTAGTTTAAAGATAAATATATTTATTTTTTAAAAAGGACTGAAAATAACCTCCTTAAGGGAGCAATAGATGCACTTGTTTCATGTTTAAAAATAACAACTTCTTGGAATAAGCAAAAGGCACTAGCTTTTATTATATGGAAGGTCTGTGACACCAACTCAATGCGTTTCCAGGAATGCAAGGTGTGTTGGAGGCAGGTTAAAATTAAAACTGAAGTATTAAAGAGCCTGCAGCAGATTAAAAGAGTATTTGAAAGCAAATAATAAACAAACCACTAGGTGATAATTAAATTTTGATATTAAAATGCAATGGACCTGTATGAAGAAAATGCAAGTGGCCATATATCTTCTTATATATTAGGTTATCATGTATTGTTTCTTTTCTTAATGTTGTATGGAATCACAGGACTTATATCATCCGATATAGTAGAAGTAAACAGCAGTGAGTCTCTTATCCTTGATATCTCTCTAACTATTCAAGTAAAAAGAGAGGAGCTTCTGCTCTCAAAAAATTTAAAAAAAAAAAATTGGAAATGAGCACAAGTTTTGGCTTTCTGCTTTGCTATTCAGAGCATTCATAGCAGTGAACAGTCAAAAATAAATAACTCCAGGAATGCTACCAGCAGACACACTGTCAAATACATTTTTTGAACAGATAACACATACAGGTAAACCATTTAAAACAATAGCCTAGGATTTACACTCCTAAAAAGCATATTAGTGAGTACAGCAGTGATAATGCTTGAAATAAAAGGGGTTTTTGAAATAAAAAGTATCACCTGCACTGGACACCATACATCTGTATTTAACTGTTCCCATCACAGCAATCCAGCTCTTCTTATATTTCACTGTCAAAATCTGTAAATAGGCTCATGTCCCTAAGGAAGAGTGCATCTACACAAAAAAGAGCCACCTGTTTTTTAAGGTAGCAGGATATCCTTTTTGCATAACATACCTAAACTCAGTTACCAAGACATAATACAGAAGGTCTAATTCAGCAAATTTGAGATGTCTATAAAAATGAGAAACTCATCTCTATTTATTAAGGTGCTTAATGTTATTTAATTTTAATCATGGAGGCTTTATTTAGATAAAAATAAGGATGCAACTTAGAGCTTTAATGATAAAGTATGAAAGATAATCAAGCCTGAATTTAGACGTGCATTAAAAAGGTACTGCCAAAATATCTGTTTACTCCTCAGAGTTATAGCTCATTTTGCACACTGGCTAAGATTCTGAATTTAATCAAAACCAAATTTGTGCCTAAACTTCACCCGAGCATTTGTGCTCGGTGTTTCCTATTAGTTTGCACTGGGCTTTCAGACATTTCCACTCTACAAGAAACCCTTGGCACAGGACCTTTACAAAATTTAATCCTGCTAAATCTAAGCCCTAGCATACATGAACCTGCTAAAAATGCAAGGTCAACCTCTTCTGTAGTCTGACCTCCAAGCAGTTTGTTTGCTGTGTTACATTTATAGAGACAGATTTATATACTGAAAACTTATTTCTGCATCAAATCTCCAAGAAGCCATCTGAAACAATATTAGGAATGTTTCCACAGAAAAATTGTATCTATTCCATGCTGGTTTTCCGAAATGGCAGGGAATGCAGAAAGAAAAACCTGGCCTCTTGATTTTTGTATTCTGCATTTCTGGCTTTAGACTTATTTGATGGGTAAAGAAGACCTTCTTAGAAATATATTTATTATACACATATTTCCAGATATCTAAGGACCATATTAGGTTTCTGCATAGTTCTAGTATTGTTAATGCTATTTAACTCAAATAATGCATGATTATAAGCCTATAAAAGTTTAATTAAAATGCTTTATAGCCTTTTTTAAGCGTCACGCAAACCTATATTGTAGGGTAAACTGTACTTTTAATTTCCATTTGTTATGTTTACACTGCACAAAGAGATTCATTACAATAAAAGCTAATTATTATTTCTTAGACCAGCCTTTTAAGAAGTAATAAAGTCTGTCTGGATAAAGCAAACAAATTATAATTTTTGTTTGCTTCCATTTTGCTTGGAATTCCTACACAGTCAATCACAACAAAAACAAAAATCCTATAGGGGTCAACCATTATAAAGCTAAAACCATACTTCTGAATCAAGCCAGTAATCAAGATGCTAAATGTATCTGCAAGAGCAAAAAGTGAAAATACCCAGATGATAATGATACTCACTACCTGGCTCAAAGGGCATACTGTGTTTGGAGTCTGATTCAAAACAGACTGAATTCATGTCAAGGTGTTCTTCCAATCTCAACACCTCAAAAGTCTGATTGCTTTAGTCCAGGCAAATCTTGGAGCAAGCTTCTGCCCCCATTGATGCCTGGATACTGTGCTGAGCAGGATTGTGATGAATTGGTCATACTCAGATTAGCTGACACTCAATTTTTTTATGCAAGATAGAGAGGCAGGAGGATTTAATCCAGGACTCCCTTCATCACTGTGGAATGGAATTTTTTTATTGATCTGTTTAAGACAGCATAGGTATGACAAGTATGACAGGACAGATGTAACAGGGCATTAAAGCTCCAAGAACTGGGAGGGAAGAAGGGCTGACATCCTCACCAGAGCCTGCGAGGACTCCCTGCTGGCCTGCCAGCTCTGTGGGGCAGACCAGTGGTCCCAAAGGCATTCTGGACACCTGCTCCTTCAGACAGGTCTTAGACCTTGTTCTCCACAGTGAAACACGTAGAACCTTTCTAACCTAACAAAATAATCACAGGAAGGATTTCAACAGGAAACACGCCCCTTACAGACAAATTTGTAAAAAAGCAACCCTAAAGAAACCAGCAAACATCAGCTCCTCAATAAGCAACCAAAACTAAAAAACAGTGAGCCTTGGCAATGTGGAAGTTCTCTGCCCTCACACAGGCACGGTAAACTTTATCCACTCCTGTGTTCCCTGCACAAGGAACAGGACTCACAGTGCTGCATTCGGCAGTCTGATGGCAAGTATTAACCCTGCTGCAAGTCCCAGCATAATCCTGGCCTGGCCTTAGCTGCTCCTCCAACAGAAACTCTGCTGGAAAGGGAACCAAGCCAAAGTTGGCTTTGGCAAGACAGAGGTGCAAATCTGATTTTCCTTCACAGAGTTAAGTTACAGATCCTGCAAACTCATGCCTCTTGCAGCTGGAAGCTGACAGCTTCAGATGAGAGAAATTTGTCATTATTATTTTAGTAAGAGAGCAGTTCACTGATTGCAGCTTGACAACTCAAGTTAATTAGTTCATTAAGGGTCTGATACACACTGGCTGGCTCCACATCTGTGGACGATGACACAATCAGCAGAATGAAATCCATACTTAAAAGATCTTTGGTCTTTTTAATCCTAAACTGCAAATCACAAAATCCACAACAGATCAGAGGAATTACATAAGAGGTTCCCCTTCCCCTGGCCCTTGGGACAATCTGGTCTCTGCTGCTTATTGAAGCTCATAAACAGACAGACTTGACTTCAAAAGCATCCTCTTTTCTTCCCGGACTCCCAGTGGTTCTCAGTAATAAAATAACTAGTTTGAGCACAACCTGGCAATGTTCCCTTACGGCTGCTTTCCCAAGCAGGGAAACACCAACTTGCAGGTTTTCCTCTACTCCTGCCAAACAGGAGGCTGGATTTACCTGCCCTGTCAAAGTGATTATATCCAGATCATCTGCCCCACTTAGCAAATCAATGCACAGACCCCACATGCTATTTTACATCCAAGCTTACAGTGTGTTTCGGTTCTTACTAAACTGACAGCTACAATAGTATTTGAGGCCATAATGTCCCAAGCTCCTATGAAGTGTTGAAGAAGCACAAATGGTAGGGAAAGCTGGCTGAAAAGTGATCTGCACGGGACTGGAGCCACTGAAAGCCACCAGGCAGTGAGGGACAGGGGAGGAACACTGCCTGGTGGGAACAAGGAACAGGCTGTTGCTGGTAGACCTGGAGCCTCATATCAGTGGGAGCTACTGCAGAAATTCAGACAGCCCTCTGCCAGACTCCTCTTTTAACTGTACAGCGTAGCTGTAAATCTCTCCACAGCCCTAGTTTTTAGCAACAAAAAAGCTTTTTTTTTCATTTGCCTTCCATATCCACATTTTGCACTTTTCACAGCACAGCCTGCTTCCATCTCCCTTTTAATTCATCACCTAGAAAGACGAACTGCATTTATAGGTGCTCTCTTAAATCAAAAGCAAAAATGGCAATTCCAAGAGTCACTGGACATGTCTGAAATGTGGTCAATCAGAG
Organism: Myrmophylax atrothorax; assembly: GCA_026770055.1. NCBI lineage: Eukaryota > Metazoa > Chordata > Aves > Passeriformes > Thamnophilidae > Myrmophylax > Myrmophylax atrothorax. Next base: position 17,219,256 of record JAOXXN010000065.1, read on the forward strand.
GTTGCTGGAGAGTAATCAAGAGAAAGGAGGCCACTTCCTTTAGAGGAAAACAATGAAATTCCAAGACAAGCGGCTCTTGTTCCCAGAAACTATGACCAGAGTATATAACCCAGTCATCTCACATGGGCCTCCCAGGTCCTGAAAGGGGAGACACAGAAAGGCACACAGCTATGGGCACAGGAGCCAGTATTTAGTAAGAGATGTGCACAACACACAGAAATGGCTGAGTTGAGAAGTCACTTAGAGGCTTCAGTAGTTTCATCCTGGCTTGGTTTAATCTTGTTTTAATCATCCACACAAGGACTCTGTTGATGGAGCCTTCATTCCTCCAACAGAAACCTTTCAGTCCTGGATCCCTGCTTGTCTAGACTTCTTGAAGCACCATAAAAGCAGATGAAGACTTTTTTGTGTGTGTCCTATAGGACTGTTTCCTCCCAGTCTGAGAACAGCTCAAAGGAATTGGCTTCAACAGCTTTCCATGATTTAAGTTTATTTTTTGACCATCCTGAGTTCTGACAGAAGAGAGCTTCCAGTGAGGGCTTTGCTTTATTCTGTCTCCACTAGGATGCTATTGAAAATCTTACGATGAATCAGGACAGCACAGATGCTGCACACAGAATTTAGAAGCAAAACACTGCGCTGCAATAATGTTTGAGCATTTAGGGGACCTCAAAGATCATTTTTTGTTATTATGCTCTAAAAAACCAAAACCAAACAAACTCCAAAACCCCCCTAAACCCCCTCCAATACTCTCCAATGTTGACAATAATTTCTGTAACACAGATTTAACAACAAAACAACCCCAAAATTCAACAGTGCACCCCGGATGGCAGTACCTCAAAATTTGAAGCAGCATGTTGGCATTTTTCCCAGGAAGAAAAAGATATATACATGTGTGTACATACAGAGACACATTTTATTTTTTTTGCAAGATCCATGAAGCTGTGGGGCTTATGCCTACCTCAGTCAGACAGAGGCAGGGACAGGCTGGTCTGTGCAGTGAAAGGACACTTCGGCATGAGAAAGAGCTTGAGTATCTGAATAACGGTGTATGTGTGCATCAAAAGTAGTGAACAGCAAGACTCTCTCAAATCCAGGATGCTGAAGTCTTATCCTTCCTACCCAAGACAGAGATCTTAATTTGAGGGCTGCCTGTGCTTCCAGGACAGAGTTATTACACTATAGTAAGCAAACTCCTAAGAGCAGGCTGCTGAGATTAAAAGAATCCCCTTGGTTATCCCCAGTCAGTTGTGAACAAATCCCTGCACTAGCAGCAAGGCTAGCTAGGGTTTTTATGTAGGAGCAGGTTACAGAAGCTCCTAATCTTAAATCCTCCACCAAACCCACTGCAATGATCTCTGTAGCTCTGTTTGAACCGGCAAGAAGTGCGAGTCATTTCTTGTGGTAACAGGGCAGAAGAGATGCAGTTCCACACATACCCTTACGCACTCTTTAAGAGGCATCTGAATGCTGTCCAAAAATTAATTAGATAGCATGACAAGCTCTGACAGTTAGCTAAGTAACTTAGACTGCTTGATGGCTAGGATTTTAAATACGGATCTTTCAAGAAGGAAACTCTGGAACAGGCACTGCTGCTGTCACTACACTCTGAGCTGCCACAAAAGTGTAGCACCAACAAGACAACCCCAGGGTCTTCACGACTGTGACTGCCAAGGAAATAAAAGATCCTGTGGGAAAAGGACCTATTTAACTGCACCTGTACCTCACATCCATCATCAGGACATCCCCCCTTCCAAGAGGGCAGGTACACAGGAGGATTTGGGTCTTCTCCAGACTACAGCTAGCCCCCATGAAGCAGCAAGGGTAGCCAGGACCAGCCCCTACTCTGAGTGGAGCTGGAAGAGGGGCTTTCTGTCACACACACATCCGGCAGAGGTCACAGGCAGGCCTGCCAATACAGCCAGTCCCTGTACAGTGAACAGCAAGCACAGCACCCTTGACCCCAGCTAGACCCAAAGGTTCACTGCCTGCAAAATCCCTCAAGTGTCCACTCCAAGCAACCCTGATGGTTCCTGCTCCTCCACTGAAGAGGAGTTTTGGCAAAGGGCTTTTGCACACCATTTGTGCAGATTCCTCTCTGTTGGCTGCTCATGCAAACCAGTGCTTCAATCACCTTCTTTTGGGTAAGAAAACAACACTCCCACTTCTCAATTTTCTCTCTTTGTGCGCAAAAGGGAGGGGGCAGAGAGGCAAGGATTCCATGACAGTAAATACCCAGAGTGACCTGACAGCAACACTTTGTAGTGTTCATGGCAACAGCTTTTGGAATTGCAGAAGAAAAAATTAATTACCCAACAAATAAACTAAAAGCTTGTATTTACAAGGCAGATTTTTTGTGCAGACAATTACTGTTTATGTAGTGGTGACTAGAAGTCTTATGTTACCATTTAGAGATTATCTATGAGATGGCTTGGTTTTATCAGTGTATCTTCTTTATGAAAAAATAATCAGGGAACGTATTAAATAAATGGGGGAGATGAGTTTCACTAGAAGCTCGGTGCCTGTTTCCCTTCTATACTTGCGAAAAACTGTCTCGCACAACTCTGTTAGAAACATATTTTAGTCTCAAAAAATACAGTTTCAAGTATTTGCGTCAAAGTTTTCTTCTCTGTGATACATTAACTGGCAGTTTCTTTTCCCTGACTGGGTAACTCTCTGGGCCTTTACAAGGTTTCAGGTCTGTTTTGGTAGGTATACTCATAATGAATATATATTAATAAGCATGTGTCAGTGTATACACTTTCACAGAAAATTAGAATCTTAAGAACTTCAATGATATCCCTGAAAAAGGCATAATTTCATGTTTATGTTTATTTTAAAACTTCTTATTTTTGGGTTGGACTTTGTCAGAGTTAAGCCACAAATTGTCAGCTCATCTTTCCTCTTTAGAATCAACATCCAGATAGGTGCACTGAAGCACCATTCACTTAAAGTAGATCTGCTTTTAGCACCATATGCTAATTAACCTTTGGGTTTTGATACAAATCCCTCAGCAGCTCAAGCTCCTCAGTCATGATTCAGATGTGTAAGCAAGATTCTCAGTCACTGCAAAACAACTTAACTACAACTAAATCAAAAGCACTGAATGTTTACACCAATTGAGAACCCAGCCAACCAGCTTAGAATTGCAGAGGCTTCCACTCAGGTAAGCACCACTGCTGAAGTATTTCTTCCCCATGTATATACTGCCTTTTTCATTCCTCTTGATTCAGTGATAAATACTTGCAGCAGCATTTCTGAACTGCGCCCTGGGATTTGGTGACAATCCCTGTCTTTGAGCAGGGGCTCTGTTCTCCCGATTCAGTTGAGCTGTGGATGCCAAGACTTGACTCACTTGACTCGCGTAGTTTGTGCTGCTGGGGCACAGGTGAGATGCCCTTCCCTCAAGCTGTCACCAACCTCACTGGAGAATCAGCTGCCAGCTGAGCCTCAGCATCTATGGAGGACCCTCACATGTCATAGTGTTAGACTCCCTCTTGCTCCTCCATCTGGGAGCACAGCCGTCTCCTTCCTCTCTCAAGGCAAGCAGCCAGTAAGGGCCAGAAGTCACTTCATACTGGTATTTGCTACCTGCCAATCCACGTACCCAAGCCAGCTTCATGTGAGAAGCTGTCTTTTAGATTCAATTTTCCTTCCAGGCAAAAGGGTAGCAGGACACTGCTGCCAAATACATGTTTTGTTATAGCCTCCCATTGCTGCTGAATGCCACAGTTTATTCCATATCAGGCTGCTCATAAAAAGCTCCATTTTATGTTTTTCAAAGCATTTTTGGAAGATGCGTGGTCTGAATGAAGAAGACTGCCCAGGACAATGGCACAGGACAATACTGCATGGAAATTTCCCTAAAGCAGATTGAGAGAAGATGAGGAGGCAGAATGGCTCTCTTGGGTAGGGACTAATGCAGCCATGGCAATAAGAAAGCTATTGGGGTTTATCACCTCAGCTAGTGTTTATTCCAAAATTCAAATGTTCTTTTCCTTTTCCCTGTGTGGGTTAATCCAGTGCACACTGCAATCAGTGGGAGATCTACCTATGAGTCTGAAGAGCACATAGGCAAACTTTTGAGAAACTTTTTCATTTAGAAAATAACTTAAAAGTCATCTCCCTGGAGATGTGAAAGAGCTAAATATCAGACATCTGCAGCTACTTTACTGACAGCTGCCCTTCTATAGTGAGCCTGTAGAGTTCAAAAAACTTGATGTGCCTCCTGATGTGCTGAATGAGAGGATTAGATCTGACCTTTAGCTGGAAGAAGCAAGGGAAAGATGGGGGTCAGACTACTTTGCAGATGAAACAACAAAACTAAGACTTTGTCCCCAAAAATTGAGGAGGCTTTCAGACTGAAGCCAGAAACAAAGTTTCCATTCCGCCTCTTACACAATCCCCCAGTGCTGGTACGTCAGTCAATCCCTGTGCTTCAATTCTGCTCTCCAGCCCATGATTTTAATACTGTCTCTCACCAGCTTGTTGAGGTTTCCAGGTAGCAGTGCAATACTACTAGCAATGGAGATGCTCTATGACAGTTTCAAGAACAGCATAATGATAATGATGAGCAGGAGGTACCCAGTACAAACCTGAAATATGATTATGAGCACAGGAATGTGAACAGGAACTCATTAACACATAATGTATTCTAAGATGCTTTTTAAATGGTGTTAGTGGGTACCAAGAAAGAGCTTTTCTAACTTTAGTTTAATTACCATTTTAACAAGTATTAGTCTTCACTAAAATGTTTTTTTGTTCTTACTTGAAGAGTAATTACATACAGTTAGTTATTCCAGTGTTACTCTATTCTGAATCATTACACTGTCTGGATGAAAACTCACTTCAACCAGAACAAGTATTACAACCTAGGTCTTGATTTGATTCCTCTGAGACAGATCTGAAAATAGAAATGGAGGTCTCCCACATTTCCATTAATCTTGGCATTGTCCTGCAGTAGTTCACTAACAGCACTCAGTATAAGTGAGAGAAAACAACACAGAAATGGAGAAACACAGTATGGACAGGTGGTGATAGTGAAAAGGAGTGAGACATGCTGTCATCACATAGGGAGTATTTTAGCTTTGCATAAAAGAAATCACATCTTACACACCAAAAGGAGCTGCTAGCCACACAGTTGGAGCCAAGAATTTCACTGGATTTGGGCAAGCAGCACAGAAAAGCTTCATATTTCCAAAACACGGCTTTTCCAGAGTGTTGACCACAGCATTCCCATCAAACTGATGCAAAAGCACAGCATTGGACCAACTTGTCCAAGGTCTGAGTAAATTGCAGCGTCTACCCCAAGCCCTGCTTTCCCTTTCCTCTGACTACAGCCTCTCTCTCATAACATATTCAAGTATGTTTGCAAGGAGGGAACAAGTTGTTGTTCAGCCACAATGGTAAGTCTCCACAAAGAAAGAGTTCATTTTCTACAGCTGATAGATATGTATGTTGAAAAGGTGCAAGCAAACACCTTTGAAACCAAACACCCAAATGTTAATAATCAAGTTTAGGGGCTTAGCATGTTATTTCAGATGAAGTAAAAGAATTCTTCTGTAACATGTGCATGTGGAAGCACAATGCAATGTAGGTAGGTACTGCAATACAAACTGACATTCACTAACAAGATAGCATTTTCAAAAGGCCAAAGGAAAGCTCTGCCACAGGGATACAACAAAATATAAAGATGTGTCAGATGGACTTTGGTAGCAGATGTTATAGCAAGTAAAGTATATATGAAATATATATCAATAAATGCACCCTTCAGCTGCTTCTTTTTTTACTCTGTCCTTGCAACTGACACTTAGAGCACAAAACAGTATATTTTTGGCTCAAAGAAAGATTTTTGTTCCATCCACTTTTTCAAGACATTCTTAATAAATCATATTTGCAGCATAAATCATACCTTACAACAAATTATATTTTGAGGAAATAATCTCCAAATGTTGTAAGTGCAATAAGGCCATCCCTTACAATAAAATTCACATCTGTAATATTTTACCATGGATGGTGGCAAACAGAAGAACCACAAACACGTTGATTTAGTGTATCTTTACACAGCTTAAAAAATACCTTTCCCTAATTTTTATTAACATTTTTTCCAAAGAGAGAAAAAAGCTGAAAGCCTTAATAGCCTCACAGTGCTGGAGCCATTTATCATGTTGCAAAGGTGAGAAATGCACTTCAGTTGGTTTTACCAGCACCCCCCACAGAAGACTTGTCTTTTTTAAAAAAGTGCAGTAAAGGTCTCTACAAGAAATATGCTGCCAGAGCCTGAATCAAAGCTGATGGATAGGAATCACTTGATCAAAGCCTGAGAACCGAAAAGCATTTTTATTAAATGCTCTTATACTTTAACGCCTTTGCACATTTACTGAGTGATGTGGGCTTTAACAACAGCTCACTCCAGCTGTACTGCTGGTGAGAGACCTTTTGTGTACTGCACCATGTCACATCCACACTGCAGATAACAAAAGCCCTCATCAACAGAAATGCAACTGGATTTTTGGTCATGAATACTATTTGGTCTTTTTCTATTATGCCTGCACCTGCAATTTGCTTGGTACCAAAGACAGAGTTTTGGGCTAAAATGGTCACTGCTGAGAGTCTTATGCTGATGGTATTAGGGTTGAGGATGTGTAATTAATATCTAAATATGGTAATTGGTATCAAGCAATGAGGTTCCACTTTAGACTGCTATATGCTGTTTCTTATCCACTTCATACCCAAATACTCCATTCTGATGGAAGCAAGAACTTTATGACTTTCTGGCTCAATACTTCTAACTAGGGAACTAATTTGAGATACACATTTTATTAATGATATTCTGTGTGTTAACTAAAACCAAACCAATAAGCCCCGAAATTCTGCCTTCACCGTAGGCCTGTACCAACACAGAAGGCACCACCAGTGCAGGACATCAGCCCCACACAGAAATAACACTGGGGCCCTAACCTGTTGGAAGATAAATGAGTAGGAAAGCCAAGCTTCCAAATGCCCTCTGCTGGCACCTGTCAGTACTACTAACAATTCCACCCTGTTCCTAATCTGGAAACCTAATTCTGAAGGCTTATCATTTGAAGATATCATTAATAGGCTGCAGGAACTCAGCCATCCTCTGCTGCGAGCTCCAGAGCAGAGGCTTGGCCAAGTTCTTATGCCTGCAATGTGCTGGCTCACAACATACAGCACAGCTGTCACAGCCCCACAGCCATCACCAGCCACAGGAGCCAGGGCTGCCCCTTCCCACATGCACCCAGCTCTGGGTGCACCGCAGGGCTACAGCTGTAACAGCAGGAAGAAAGCAACCAGCATTTTTTGAGTTATGTTCCCCATTTTACCCCAAATAAGTGGATTTCCAAGCATGATGGCATGACCACCTTATTTCCAATATTCCCCTCAACCATCCACTAGGAATTTGAAAAAGTCATTAGGAATTGGTAGAGAAGAAAGCCAAGTTACAGTAGTTTAATATTCTGGCTTTGAATTACTATTCCTGTACTATTAACTTTGAGTTAATTGAGGACATTTTGTCTGATGATATTTTAAAGTTATGTTTCAATTTCACATTAACAAGAAAGCCATCGTATCAGAAGAGACCAACAATTAATAATACAGATTGGAAATACATATCCTGGAGGGATCATCTTCCTGAAAGAGATAATTATGTGTTTGCATGGTAAAACTCACAGAAATAGCTGTTGCAGACATAGGCCTGACAAAGCAACCTATTTTCCATGATGCACTCTAAGGGATGAAGGCATTTCAAGCACGTTTGTTAAGAAGTGCTCCCCGGAGAAGAAAAGGAACCCTCCTGCCTCTCATGGTGTGCACAAAAAAGGGACCATGCAATAACACACCACTAGCTAAAAATGCCTAAACCCAATCCACTTCATGAAGAAATGGTCATTGCCCTAATGAACTGAAGAGGATGGACCGGTCTGGTTCAGGTCTTGCAGTTGATTTGTGGGGTAGGGAATTTCAGCCTAGTGTTTATTGCTACTCTTATGGAATAGATGCAGTGACTATTGGGTTACATTTTTGATTTTGCACTAGTTTATCACCTGTATGGATGACAGATTTTAATTTTGTCCTCTTTTGCCATATTTACATTGAAGTGTTTTTTGGATGGGATAGGGAAATAATTCTGCTTGAACCAGAAACCTGCAAGGTGTCTTTCTTCCAGAGGGAAAATCAACTTGATCAACACATTCTGGCCAAGAGGAACCCATAATCATTAGCACGACACTAGAAAAACACTTGGGTTTTGGTAGGGAAAATGTCAGGATGGAAGGAATGCTATGAAAGGAAGAGCTGTCATTTCAACACAAGAACAGCAGCGTACCTTCGTTTTGACACTTACAAAATGCATTCAAGGAAATATACCAGTGGTAAAGCAGAATAACAGTATCCTCTAAGAAAGCCCACAAAATAGCATTTTCAACTCAAAGATGCTGTATCGCCGTCTTCCTCCCAGCATGGTGATACCTGGAGTTTTCCAAGCTTTACATCTCTACAAGCAACACAGTGAGAGGCTTCTAAAGCAGCACCATGGTATTCTCTTGTGATGCTCTTCATGAAATTTCAAATCAAACAGACTCAATTTGCTAGAAAGAATATCTTACTCCCCAAAGCCTGTAAATTTACTGTGGAAGTCCCAGAACTCCAGCTGGGTTCTTTCCTTCTAGCTAACAGATTTCAAGGGACTTGCACAGAAATAGCAGATTAGAATTTAGGAAATAAACACAAAAATTAACTACAAGTTAAATCAAAATGCAGCTGACTCCTCTAGTTCCATTTTTTCTGCAGTGGTCACAAAATGAGGGGAAAAACACTCCAACAAAACCTGACACTAATATTCAACGCTGTGTCTTCAGGACAATTTTACACATTCTTACCAAAAGGCTCTTTGTAAGTTGCTTCACTTGGACTCCAAATATTGAAAAGCATTAGTTAGGTATGTCCTGATACTGTGCTTTGTAGAATGATTACTAGTGCCTGGAAAATAAAGACTCTAAAATAATTCATAATAAAATAACTACTGTTCTAGATATTACAAGTATTTACTAAGCCTTGCATTAAAAATGAAGATGTGAAGAAAATACTTTAAAAAAATTACATGGGAGACATTAATCTCTTGAGAATAAAGCTCAAAACACCAAAATACTTAAGACAATAAGCATATACTATCATCTTATTTTATTCTGTATCATTTATCACAGTAAATTATGTACCATGGCTTTGTGGAGAAGGACCTGGGGTTCTGGTGGCCACCACATTAAAAATAACTTCGCAGTGCCCTCTAGAGTGAAGATATCTGTGTACTGGGTTGTATTAAAAGAAATGAAGCCAGATGATCAATAGAAATCATTAGCGTGCTCCACTCAGCACTTGCCAGACTGTGCCTGCAGTTAGTGGGACCAGTTTAGGGCTCCTGGAGCAAGACTAACAGAGGGACATCAGATGATTAAGAAACTGAAGAATGTGATAAATGAAAGGCTAAGAATTGGGCTCAAGCAGTTTTAACGAAGGGTTAAAGGGATGGTATTGCTGCTTTTGACTACATAAAGGGCAGCTATACAGAAGATGAAGCCAGAGTCTCTCCAGAGCTGCACAGTAATGGGAGGAGAGGCAATGGCCACAGTTTGTAATAATGGAAATTCTCACTAAGTGTCAAGGAGAGGGAGGAAAGGAGCAATCACTGTGAGGTTGGTCAACATTGGAACAGGGTCTCTGAGATACGGGGAATCTCCATCTTTGAAGATGAAGACAAAATTTAAGATTAGAAATGCCCTGAGTGACCAACCCATATAACTTCACAGATCCTTTCTTGGCACAAGGGATCAGACCAGATGACTTCTAGATGTCTTTTCCAATATGAATTTTTCTCCAATTCCACAATTTACAGGAAAGTTAGAGCTGTGTAACACACTCATAGAACTCAAAAAAGCTGTATATTGAGAGCAAGACAGAAGTTGAAACACAAGAATCACAGTGTTTTGGAAATACAGTCTAAAACGACAACAGACTTCTTGAGATAAGAAAGATGGACCTCCTGTGTCTTGGACTGCATTCCAAACATTAAATGAGTAGTATATTTTTACTGAGAGTAAGTCACCTGACAGATAACAAGGGATATTTTGGCATACCTAAGCAGTAGGGAAAAAGCATATGGAGACTTCTTACCAAAATTCTCGGAAATGTAGTTACAAATTATAAGCGGCTTGACACAAAAGGGACATACAAAGTTTAAGTATGGCCACATAGACATATTTAACATCATCTATTTACACAGTTATGTTAAAAAAAAAAAAAATATATATATGTTAAAAAAGCTGAACACACAGATTGCAGCATGAGGGGCAAGGCCCAAAGGACTATTGATCAGATTACAAATGGATGTACTTTAGTTGACCTGAGATGCATATAAAGTATAAAACTGATAAAGTTAGAAGTATTGTGCACTGATAGCTCTGAAAGAGTATGACCTATAAATAACACAGATGTAATACTACCATAGATCAGAGAGAGTCATAAGGGAGAAGAACATACAAATATCACAGGATTTTTCAGTCATTTTCACTCCTAAAGCATCTGTAAAAGACCAGACACAGTGACCGTAAGAAACAGAAGAAAGGGAAGGTTTCATCACAAATTTGTCTCTCCCACTTGATGAGAATAAAGTGATTCAAAACACAGGAAAAGGCCATCAAGATGCGACTGACTGGGGTCCCAAAATCACAATGACAGTTTCTTACAAAGCACTGAAATGTGCTGGAGATGTATCACAGTAGCACAATACAAAGTGGTATATTTTTTGACCTCAAGTCCTTGGAAAAGCGCCATGGACAGGCCAGCTCTAAAATACTTCAGAAGGCATTTAAAGTCCCTGATGCTCATCTTTCATGTAGAAACTATGCCTTCCCTTCCCTCACTCCTGGCCTGTGGTGAAGAAAATAAAAAAAGGTTTGTGTCCAAATCCTCTGTATGCCCTTCACTGGTATAGCCCAACAAGCTTTGAAACAGATTTTATTATCGTTATTGCCATCTGACAGATAAAGGCACTGAAGCGCAAATAAGGAAAGATTACTCAGCAGAGCAGTGAGAAAGATAGGAATGGAATCAGTCCCTGTATCCCAGCAGCATTTCATACTCATTAGGTCCACAAACGTTTTGTTGTTCATCGCTTCGTCATTAGTCTAGATCCAAGAAGGACACAGACTGAGGACAGTTCAACAACACCTGACCTTTTTGGCTTGTTAAAGTTGCATTTATATTTCATATTTCATCCAATGTGTACTGATGATATCTCCCATACAACTACGCTCTGTCCTCCACACTGATACTGAAAAGTTTCACAGTAGATAAACAACTCCTTATTTTTAGTATATTTCATGTAACACAGGAACCACTTCCACCCCAGGATGCTCAATTCCCATTAATCCATAGACAGAACTTGAATATCCCTCTTGATTTGGCTTAGACTTCCAGCAATGGAAGGAGAAAGAGAGGATTTTATATAGATATGTTTCTGGTGTCTAGCTGGAATTACTAGCAGGAAATGCTTTCATGTGCAGAGACTAACAGAAAATAGCCATAAACACTATCACTGTGACAAGCAAGAGGCATTTTTACATATCTATAAGCTTATCTTTTAATTGCATTGAAAGCTGAGGCTTGCAATGATTGCAATGAAGATTGTCTTGTTCACAGTTCATGCATCCACCGCATCCTCCCTGATTAACCAATGTAAATCAAGGGAAATGTATGACTTCTGGAAATAGATGCTGAACTACATATCGGTTTCAAGAGTCACACAGAATTCAAGCCCAAAAAGGCAAACAAATATGGTGCTTTTTCCAACTTCTGCCATTAAATAAGGAAGCAAATTTGCCAGGCAAGGGCAAAATACTGTGCATCTGTTGCCTATGACAAGAGTTTTCTGGTGTTAATACTTGGTGAACAGCTACTTCCATTTAAAAAGACAGAGTCCTAGGATCTGCACAAAAGCATGTGCCAAAGCATAACGCATCTGGCTACACTTTAGAGCCACGATTGATCTAAAAATCCATGTAACATATGCAGTGTGCTGTGCTCCTGTATTACCCTCACAACAGACATTTCTGCATGGCATGAAGAGAGGGTTTGCAGCCATTTCCCCCCAGCCCGTGCTCCCACAGGGGACAAATTTTACTGAGAAGGTGCTGCAGCCAAACAACATGCTCCCATTCCTTGGCAAGGACAAATCAGGTGTTTCCAAACTCATCAGAAACAGTTTGTTTTCTCTTAGGTAATTTGCTACCTGTTCCTCTGTGCAACCGCTTTGAATCTCTTGCTATTGAAAGGCACTACATTGATAGCCCAGACTTTGATTTAACAATGTATGAGGCTGTTGCACCCCAGACCAGCAGCACTAAGAGACACCAGCTAACTGGAAATTACTGATCCTGCCACCTAACTCAGCACTGCAGTGCCATTTACTCAAAGTCCTGCTATCCTCTGTGTCTACAACACATACAGTACAGGCAACCATGGAAGGAAGCTCCTCCCCAATGATCTGTCTGTTAAATTGCCTACAACCTGGTTTATCAAAATCCCTGTGTGTAGAGTAAGCTGCATCCAGTTTGATATAGTCACCTATTAAACCTGCCATAGACAAAGCTTGATTATACTGGAGCTGTTCATGAAGTGAACACTTGATTCATTATAACCAAGTAGAAGCCACTAAATTTATTCCACATCCTTGAAGACACATCAAATCCAACAATTGATTTGCAGTGGCTTCAAAGCAGCTGAAGTAAAAGACTCTGTATTTCATTATATGCTGCCTAAGCCTATGCATTTCCATCTCTGGCCACAAAGCCTTTACTTTGAACTGCACAAATAGATTAAGGTCATTGTCAAAACAATAGGACAATGTCACCCTGGACACGCTGAACAGTGACAGCAAGTAAGCAGTGGCTGCATGGGAGAGCAGACAGCAGCAAGTTACTAAAGGAGAAAGCAAACTATCTTTCACAAAATTGAAAATGTCTGATCTTTCAATGCTGAGAACCCCAGTGGTCTGGGGTGTTTTAGAGCAGATGCTAACCAAATGGTCACCATTAAAACTAACTCAGTGTCTGCTGCAGCAAAACAGAACAGCACACTGCACAGGTCAGCCAGCACAGCTGAGTGGTCACCATTATTGCTGCATATCAAAACACACCAAAGAGAGCCAATGCCTTGTAAAAGGAATCTAGCTAAGTTTATGCATTTGGTTTCTGTGCCAAATTAGAAAATTATTGGCCAGAGCAGATTATAACAAGGAGAATTCAGACTGCCTGTCACCCTTGCTCTGTGCTTGGGATAGTATCTCCTATTTGATATTTTTGAGTGAAAATCCTGGCCCTTGTGCGTCTAAGGATTCTTCTGCCACAGACACGTGGAAATCATAACTCAGCCACAAACTGGTACAGAAAAACACAACAGTTACAAAACAAACCCCCTATTAGGGTGCCAAAGCATGAAGAAGTACAGAAGCAAGATTTGCTTTGACACAGATCAATTAGCAATTTCATGCCCTCTTTAAGCCTGGTATGTGCATATAAATAAAGTGTTGAAGAACATGATGCCTTCTCAAAGTTCAGCAACAGCAAGACTTTAGAGTACACAGAGACATTTCCACCCAGGTTTGAGCATCAGAAAGATGAAACCAGCAGCTGTGATGTGCTATAAACCTTTTCCTTTTTGAACCCTGCTGCTGTTGATCACACCTCATGCAACCATCATAACCGCTGCACATTCCTCTCCATCCACTTCTGTCCCTTCACTTACTGCTTTATACCTACAGCAGAGGTTGAGGGAAGAGTGACATCTTCATAGCATCAAACCAACTAACTAACATATTAAATTGAAACACTGAAGAAAACATGGCTTTCGAGGCTCTCTTAATATGGACAGTAAAAAAAAAGTGTTTTCTTCTGCACTTATTGCTTAGTAAGTCCCAAATACAACAGTGGTATGGTAAGTTGGCCTTGCATCAAGTGATGAATCCAGTGATTTCACAGCTAGATACTTTGACTAAAGAGTACAAACACTTCAGGTGGATACACCCACACGTGTGCATCAACTGCTACATTAGCTACAGAACATAGACAAGAAGGCAATTCAAGAAATAATAGAGACATGAGGTCTGATCTGTCACAGGAAAATTAAGAAATTTAGTGGTATGGAATGCTTGCAACTATGTGCAGGAATCCTCACATCATAAAGTGGGCTAAGAGACCTTTGTAGCTGTATTACTGAGTGTAGTCCAAAGACATTTGGTCCCAAGATATAATAAAGTCTTAATACCTGTGCAGGGCACAGTAATACACTTTCTTGCATATTATGCAATATGGCAGGAATCTGGACTGGAGGTTAATTAAAGAAGATCCTGTGAACACAAGTTTTATTTGTGACTTGGTTCTCAACCAACTATGCCCTCTGGGATTAGGAGTCACACTCAAACAAAAAGTCATTAGCAACAGCTAGGAAGGTGGTAAAAAAGGAGAAAACAAAAATCAAAACAGAAAAGATATATCCTGTTCTTCAACAGAGAAAGCAGGCAAGTTTGACAAAAGAATACTACTCTGAAACAATGATGTATGTATTTCTTTTGAGGGAGGTCAGGGGTTGGGAGGGATGGGCCCAGACTGGCAGGACTACCTGAAGTGTTCATGAAATTCAATAAGCCACACAGAATGAGTGCACAAACAAGTCTCCCGGTCTGTAGAGCTGATGAGGGGTGTGCTTTGGGAAAAGGGAGCAAACACGCTGCTGTTGGAGAGAGATCAGAGGCAGAAGCTTAGTTTGCAGGTAAAGACCATGGAGGGGGACTGTACAGGCAAGTTGTTAACAGGCCTGTAAGGGACAGAGGGAGATTCTGAAAGAAAATTTCAGTCCTCTCTGCAGAAAGACAAACACAAAAATACTTGTACCAAAGAACCACAACCAAAAGGCTGATACCAAATTAGCTTAGCACATGTCCCTGTTAATTCTGCCCAAATATTTTCTATTTGATGACAGACTGAATTGCTGGTCACTGAACCAAGGTTATCTCCTCCATGCATTACCAGACTGGCAATCAGAAGGGAACCTGGCAAACTTGACTAAGAACAAGGACAAAGTAATCTTTTCCCTGAGACCTGCTGCCAAGCAACAGAGCTGCCTGCCTGCCAGCAGCAGCACTTACACTGGGGACATGGTACAGGAGCTGCTCTCTCTTCCCTGCAGGTAAGCATGTGTCACCTCAGGGCAGCCCATCTGCTAACTTCACCACTTGATGGACACGGAGGAGAATGCAGGAGGGTCACAGCAGGAGTTAAGAAAAAGCCTTTTGGCTTGTCTCTGCCATCAGCACACAGTGATGCACTCCCAAGTGCTGGTAACTTGGAAACACAAGGCACTGGGCAGTCTGGTAACATCCTCTCCCCACCCTGCTCCAAGCAGCCGCCCCATGCTGTAAATAAGACAGAACTAAGTTCCCAAGGAAACCAGAGCTCCTTGGTACTGCTCACTGATTTTCCAGTTTGTGCAAAGAGGGCAGACCAAGTTAAGTCAGACTCTGTAAGAGACCTGACGAAGCACAACCAATTAGGATTCCAGGACCCCTGAAGAGCTGACAGCACAATGCCTTGGCCATTATGCTCCAGACTCACTACTAACAATGTAAGATTACATTGCCGCCACCCCCCAGAAGTAGTTTATTCAAATATTGCTGTGAGCCCTTCCAGGGGTGTTTTCCTTTGGTGCTGCACTGTGAGTCTCAGGAAAACGTCTGGAGAGCGTGCAGTAGGGTGAAAAAGCCAGGCAGTTGCAAGCACATAATAAACCATGGGTGAAATTTCACACAGCAGCTCACTGGTACCTGTTGTGTGGGCTTTGATGTTAGAACACTTCACTAGAGCTTGTAGGAGTCCTGACACCCAACCTGCCACAGCCTAAGGCCCAAACTGTTCCTCAGTACTTATGAAACTTGCTGCTTCCCAGACAGTTGACACCTCAGTACCAAATAAATTTCTTTCCAGGCTCGGTTATATATTCAAGGATATTGTGCTAAAGAGCAGATAGTTTTCTTCTAACACTCATAACAGTTTTAGCTCTTTTCCCACTGGTATTTCCACAGCCTTTGGCTTCTTCTTCAGCTTGTAGAGAAAAGAGAATCATGCACAAGGTCCCCCAAAATCAAGTGGTCTAGGGCAGCCTCCCAGATAAAAGTTTGTACCTCAAACACATATATAATCCTCGCCATGGTAGTTGTGTTACAGAGAACTCATCAACACTGGGTTTGCAAGCAAAACCAACTTGCTTTCTATATCCTCCCCTCTGGCAAACCCCACTGACAACTCTTTAGAAGGAAGTATTCTTTACAGCCACCCACAGCACATAGCCTAAGTTAAGAGTTTTGCAAAAGATTGTTTTTAGCTTAGAAACTATATTGAATTTTAAATTCTAGTTCAACGTTGTTGTAGAACATTTTAGCAGCTGCTTTCTTCCCCTACCCTCATTCCACATTTCTCTCTTCCTATTTTCACTTGTCTCAGTCCACTGGGCTGTTTTGGACTCTTTGCCAATAGATCAGATAGAAGAGTCAAATCAAGTTTTAATCAAGCATTCAAATCACTGCAGGTGAACTCATTCGACAGCTTCCATAACCAAGCACTCTTGTGACAAAAGCCACCGATGCATGAAACTCACATATGTTGTGCCAAAGCTGAAGTACTAATGCAACACAAGCACCAGGGACTCTCCACAGAAGACTACTAACTGTACTGTGCAGATAGAGTTAGTATTCATAACGCTAATGCACCACAAGAGACACTGAACTGGGGAAGAAGAGGAGGGTGGTACAGAAAATTTCCCAGAAGCCCAAGGTTGGTGCCTCTTTTCCATATGCATGAGCAAATCACTGGACTGATTCTTGGAATCACAGTCTTCTCCCTGATCTATGTGAGTAGCTCTTCTCAGCATAGCTGTCCTGCAGAGTACTCTCTTCCTCCAGTTATTCTCTGCATCTTCAGCTAAGTGATGTCACCTCCTGCGGTTAGCCAAGGGGTACAAAAGCTAAAGGTGGCCAAGAGGCAGTAAGTATGCAAAACTTAGATGAATAAGCAGCTTAGTGATAAGCCCTGACAGAACAGTAACCCAGAGCAAAGTTCACTTTTCTGAATGTCCAAATCTTTCTGCTAAGCATGAAAAAAGTTGTTCTCATGCGACAAAAATCTGAAAACAGGTCCCACATGGAAACTGTCACACAAAAACTTACTTTCAGTTTCAGGCAAAAGCCTGACTGCTTCTCTGTGCTCATGCAACATACATTCCTAGAACTACAGCAGGGCCTTAACAATAGTCTATGTAGCCCAAAGTGGACCCGTGGTGTAATGGAGAGCACTCCGGACTCTGAATCCCAAGGTCGTGAGTTCGAGTCTCAGTAGGGACCGTCCCCTGGCAGTTCAATGCCTCCCTGCCATCCCATCCCGTCAGATCTCGGA
>JAOXXN010000065.1:17236874-17248222 GCA_026770055.1 Myrmophylax atrothorax
CCACACATTGAAGTCCGTTGCTTGTTCTCTTTTCTTTCTCCACTCCTCCATGTCCATGTATACCCCATCTCCAACACAGTTTCATAGATGAAGAAACAAAATGTAGGAATAGCCAAGGTAAGGCCCAGAATTTGCAATTTAGTCCTGTACCACAATTTGGGCAATGGCAGTTAAGCATGTCTGAATCGTGGCAGTACAAGATCACAAATGATACAAGATGCGAAATATCAGTCTGGAAAGTCAAAATAATTGCTCCATGCATCCATTTCTGTACAAAGTAACTTTGTGCAAGACTATTTCCATTGATGGCAGACTTAAACCAGCATGCCTTACACCAGTTACTTGTATTTAGCTGAACAGAAATCACTTTTAGTTTCCTAGCTGTAAAAAACTTTCATAGATTATACAATAGTGTTATTAACAACTGCTGTTGAAAAATCGGTATCTGATCATCCACTAAGGCTACATGCTCTACAAAGTACTAATATTCAGTAGACAGTAGTTTTTGACCCACTGAAGACCTGAAATACTATAAGAGTCCTACAGAAGAGTGAATCTCCTTCATGCTTTCCAGGGCTCCTTGTTTTCCTCAGATACAGAAACCCTTCTGCAGCCAAGCTGACTGTGCAAGATGAATGGAGGGACCAATGGCAACTGCTAGGTTTGGCACCCAGAGCTGCTGCCAAGCAACAAAGAAAGACCCAGATCTGAATGTGAGAAGGAGTAAGGCCTGATTTTCCAAAAGACCCTGTAAAAATCTCAAATTGTGTGAAAACCTTGTATCCAATCCTTATTGCTAGAAAAACCATAAGCATGCTCTGTTCTTTTACTCAGACCAAGCCTATTTACTGAGTTTGCTGTACCATGCACTAGAAGATATAAATCAGGTAGAAGTAGACATATGAATAGGGCAAGATTGTAACAAGCCAAGATTTTTGCACAGAATTTGGCTGGGTCACTCATGAAAAGGAATAAGCCAGGTATTCAATCTGAGGAAGACCTACCAAGACCCTCTAAGTGAGGATGAAGAACAGAACCCCCTACCTAAAATTGATGCCAAAAGAAGACATCACCCCAACTATGCCCAGACTCTGCCTATCATCAATATGTAATGAGATGTTGTGATCACATGAATAATGTATGAGAAGATGTTGTAATCACCTAGATTCAGATGTATAAATTAACTTGCTTTTGCACCTGTGCTTTGAAGTGAGTTTGTGCAATGTTTACTGCCTCACTTTCCTACACAGAAATAAATACCTGCTGCAAACTGAATTCAAATTTTCTCTTAGCAGTTCTTTTATGGTGCTTTTCACTATCAGAATACCAAGGGCAGAGGTGGTCCAGCATGCTCCAGGCATGCATTGGAACAGAGTTGAGGAAGCAGAGCAGGATGAGGCTCTGCAGGCAGACAGAAAGAAGGCATGGCAGGCCAGGTCCCCCTACTCTGGGGCTGTACAGAGGGACAGAGGTCTACCCTGGGATGAGAGCCCAGCTGCAGGGCACAGAATCTGCCTGGAGAGCCCACAACACATGAGAGCAGTCTCACTCAGGGGGTCTTTAGGGTTCATACAACGGTCTTCAGGTTCAAGAAGAATTCATTTGCTCTCATGCAATCTGCTTCATCAATCTGACCCAAAACAATATCTTCTTTTCAACGGGTTTTTCTCAGCTATTTTTTTTTCCCTCTAAATTTAGGGTTACTGCACATCCATCACTCTATGTTCCATTCTCACCTTTGTGGAAAGATGATGTTAATTGCAGCCAACTACTAATGATGATAGAAATCCACCTGAATTGCTTTTGTAACTTTGATCACATTTTCTATGACAGATCCAAGTAGTGCATCAAACATACCTTTTTGGCTTCATAAATTTATTTTGAAAGCAAACCAAAACAAGCAAACAGTAAGCTTCCTTCTTGCCAAATATTTTGAAAGAGTTCCTTGAAAGACACATTTAAATTACTTAATAGCAAGAGAAGGTCCAAGGAAAATATTGGACTGATACATGATAATGATGTCCATCTGAAAAGAAAGGATGTGAAGAAAATAGAGGCATTTAGTGCCTTCTTTGCTTCAGTCTTTAATAATACCGATAGACCTTGAGCTGCCCCCTCGTCTGAGTTGGAAGACCACAAATGTGGAAGCAGTGACTTTCCATTTGTGGACACTGACATTGTAAGGACAAGCTGTATCTGTCCATAAGGCCATGAGGCTTGTCAGGATTCATCCCACAGTACTGAAGGAGCTAGTGGATATTATAGCAGAACCACCTTGATCATCTGCCAAAGATTTGGGGAATATGGAGTGGTCCCTGCTGACTGGAAGCTGGACAGTGTTATTCCAATTTACAAGGGGGACACACAACTAACAAACTAGTTTAAACTGGTCATAGTCCTTGACACCACTACAGAAAACATGATGCTCTGCCAAAAGTGAGGGGTCAAGAAAAGGCCAAGCTCAGAACAATGATGGATACAACCACCAGAGGTTCTTCATGACCACCAAAAGGACCTCCAACACAAATTCGAGAGATATGTCAAGGGTGGAATGGTGAGTGGAATGGTTTTGGAAGTAGGGGGTACAAGATAAGGTAATGCTTGAATTTCTAATTAGGTAACTGAATAAAGCTATGGAGCCTTTTGTGATTCTACATGCACAACTTGGAATACATTTCCTATGCATCCAACATGCTGCAATAAAGAACACTTTGCTTACTAATACTCAAAAAAAGTCTTAGATTATTCTTTTCCTGGCTTTTTCAGCATTACACTACCCTCTGGATGTGACCAGTAGTCACATCAAACAGTCCATCTACCAGTTTACCCATGAAATCCACCTCTTTTCAATTTATAGCCAAGGATGTTGTGGGGGACCAGGTTGAAGTCTGCCCAGAAGTCCAGACACACAAATGACATTCATAGCCCTTTATTTGTCCACTGATGGAACTACTCAATTGTAGAGAGCCACTGAGCTCAGGAAGGGCTTGCCTTTGGTGAAGCCATACTGGCTGTCTTCTATGTCCCTAGCATAGCTTCAGGAAGGATCCATCTCGCCCTTCTTGAAAATTGAGACAATGTTTGCCTGCTTACAGCCAGCTGAGACCTATCCAGACTCCCAAGTCTACTCGAAAATCATTAAGAGAGGCTTTGCAATTACATCAGCCAGTTCTTTGTGGATTCTGAGATTAATCCCATCAAGCCCCAAAGATTTGTAGGGATCCAGCTGGAGCAGCAGATTCGCCACAAGTTCATGGTTGACTCAGAATTTCTCACAGTCATGGTCTTCCTGCTCAGGGCACTGAGACCCCCTTGGTTGTTCATCCATGTTGAAGACAGAGGAAATGAAAGTGTTGAACACCTCTGCCTTGTCTCTGTCCATGTTTTGAGGTGACCATCACCATCCTGTACTGGGACAATATTATTTCTACACTGCCTTTTGCCATTAGTATATTTGAAATTAATATATTTTCATTGTTCCAGACAGTAATGGCCAACCTCAACTTCAACTGAGTTTTGGCTGCACAAAATTTCTCCCTATGGTGGCAAGCAGTATATCTGAATTCTCCCCATGTCACTTGACCTTGCTTCCACTAGACATACACATTCCTTTTTTGCCTTATTTCCAAGAGAAGACTCCTGTACAGCCAAGCAGGCCTTCTGCCTTATCTGCCTGAGTTCTGACACTTGTGAGTTGCTGCTCCTGTGCTCTTAGGAGGTGCTGTTTAAAAAATGACCAGTGCTGATGGATCCCAGCACCCGCAAAAACATTTTCCCAAGGGATTTTACTCACTAGTTCCCTGAGTAGTCTGAAGTTTTTTCTTCTCATGTCCAGAGCTGAAGTTTTTCCAGCACTTTTTCCAGTTGAATTGTTTCCCTGTTGGCTTCTGTTACCTCTGAGATCTTTAGCTCATCTCTATAAGACTACAAGTGTACTTTAGTGTGTGGATACTATACCTCAGAGTTACTGGCAGGGGACCCTCATCAGCACCTTGTCTCTCTGTCTTTTGCATATCACCCCATAGCTTGCCAGAGACAAGACTGATATTATCACTATCCCACATCACATCTGTTTTAAAGCTCTGCAAATGAAACTTGCTAGCTCCCATGCAGACTCTAGTCCCTTGCCAAGAAAGGTGAGTCCTGTCTGAGTCCAAGTTGTCTGGTTACACACAAGCCAATTAAAGTATTATGAATTGGAAAAACAATCATTCAATAAACAGTTTACAGAACCTAAAATCAGTCTTAAAACAGTTCAGAGAAAAAATATAAAAAGCAAGCCAAACAAAAAACACCCATAATCCCCAAAGTCCTAGCAGATGGTACACCAAATGTAACATGAGAGCTCTTCAGACAAGCTAGGAATATGCCAATTCTTAAGTAAATATATTGACCTGAATTTGACTGGTGATCTGTGCAAATACATTGCCTTTCCTCCATAATCTTACAAATACTAGCAAGTTTTTTACTATATATGACATTTTAGAGATGTGAAAACTGCTACCAGTAAGTTAGACATGATACATTTATGGGCCTGCATGTTTTAATCTCTGAATTTGGACTGTCTCAAAATTTGTAAGATGAACCTTCTACAGACTGAAAATTCTCTAAGCACATTATTTCTATTACATAAACAGGATTTAAGCACTTCTGTTCATATAAATGTAATGGTATTCCTATGTGCAAACTGTACTGGGACAGATTTGACTGTCATGCTTCAATGAAATTCCCACAACAATATGACAAATGCAGCACCACTTTCTAAAAGTGGCTACAGACATTTGAGTTTACAGTTCTGAAAGTGAATTGACTTGATCAGATTAGATAGTTCTGCCTTTTTTCAGAAATATGAAGTGGAATGGAAAGATCTCATATAATACAGGAGTAAAAGTCAGTGTTCCCCTTTGTTGATAGCTGGGCAGGATGTTGAAAAAAAGAATAAATATTTATTCAGAATACTTTATTTGTGGTTATAATTTAATGCAAAATTTACTCAGAATTCTACAGTATTTGGTAAATGTTCCCTTGATGAGAAACAAATACTAGAAAGATGCTGCTGGCTCAGCTAATACTGTCAACCTCTTTCCAATGCATATATATTTACAAAACTGCAGTCATTGCTGCCATAATTATTTTCATTAAATATTCATTTGCATAACATAAACCCTTTTATTCATACTATTGTAATTTGCTGTATATTGTAAACAAAGTGTAAGCTATTTCATGTTCCATTTCATATTCAGATATGATTGATTAGTTCAAGCACATTTAATGATCATGCATATACATTGGACTAATTTTCATCATTTTGTCTCCAGACTTGGCAAGTTTTGTTTTCAAGTAGGTTATCTTTACTAACGAGGCACAGATTTCTTTATGTAAGTCAAGGAGCAACAAAAAAAATCTCTGAGCTTCCTTGATCAGAAAGCTGTCTAACCATATGCAATGGACACAGCAGCAGGAGAGAGCTCTACCTTAAGTCTTAGTGGTTTTTTGCCTTAGGATATTATATATTTGTAGGTTTTGTAGGTTTTTGTATACTTGTAGACTTTATATAGTTATGTAGCTTCTCGTACTTGAAAGATTAGCTGGCAGATTCTAACCTCTGTGCTACGTTCCTGGACCTCTGTGTCATGGAGATAACAGCTAGAGCATCTTGCCTGAAACTCATATACCAAGACTAAGATAATAAGATACCACTTTAGTCAAAACAAAAAGAGAGGACCCAGAAACCTTGGAAGAACTCCAAAAGGGAAAAGATGTGTGATGATGAAGAAGAAAGATGAAGTAAGGGGTCTTGGGACCCCAGACTCAATTCTAAGGAGGTGTGCCAAAGAGCAGACCCAGGGGAGGTTTGGAGAGTGACACCCAGGTGGTCTGAGAGTAGCCAATACTTAGATTGGATAGAACCTTTAGTTATGATAATTAGACTAGTGCTATAAATTGTAAGATTCATATGCTGTACCACGCATGCATCAATATTTTGTAAACCTGAAAAGCTTTTCAGTAAAGAACTGGTTTCTGCCTTTACCCAGATTAATATTGTCTCAGAAAGTTCTACAATTTCAGGCAGTTTCATTTGAGATGGCAGTCAAGAACAGTAGTCTTTCTTCAAAATAAATTTTCAAATTATGAAGTTTTAAAGTTATAAACATTATAAATATTACACAACTTCTGTTGTTTTGAATTAATAAAATTTCTTTCCCTAACCATTATACCAAGCAGTCTTTACATTATGAAAGTATATTAACTTTTACTAATATATATCAGTTTGCTTTATACAGTGTAATGTAAAGTAATAAGCTCTCGGCTGTGGCAGATGGACCTTAGGACTTAAACGGTGGGGCCAGTTCTGTGCATGATGTGCCTCACCTAAAAAACCCACTGCAGGCTGGAAGGGCACGTGGGTAGACCCCTTCCCAAATCTTTGTTGGTGAGGTTTGGCCATACATGTAGTCCAAACCTGACATCGGGGATGCCTTCCCCACTTAGGGAAAGGTGGTATACAACTGCATTTCTAAGGCCTTAATTTTCCAAAGTACTGAGCACTGACACAAATCACTGTCTCTCTTTAACATCCACAAAAATGCTACTGCTAACCTCAATGCAAAGAGAGTTTGGACAACAACAAGTACCCTTAAAAATTCCACCTGGAGAGATTTGTTACAGAAATACGAAGACTGGCGTAAATGCAGTCTGAACTAAAATATGTAGGTGCAAGCACCAGAAGAAACAAAAGGGTTAAAAAAAAGAACCTGTATTGTTAACAAAGATCACACCAAGGTTGTGGCAGTGTCACACCGACCACTCCTATCTTCCTTAGACCACATGGAAAAAGATAATGGGTGATAACCTGGCCTAAGATTTACGGAAGATGATGTAAGCAAGGCTCTGCAGGAAAGCACAACTCTGCAATCACTGCTGAATCCTAAAGGGCACAATAGATCAGTCCAAAAACATGCCTGTTGCATCAGGTTACATCGTGAAGAACTTCAGAAACTTAACATCTGGCATCCTTTAGCCTCTGTGTCACACTTAAGTGATCCTTGCCAGACACTCTGGACATACACCTCCTAGAGCTTGTGGACATGTCTGTAAAAGTATGCAAAGCATGTCTGTACAAGTATGCAGATGAATGAAATCCATAACAAGGTCAGCATCAGCAGGCAAAATCAACCTACTGAAAGATTTGTTCAAATAAATTTTCCCCCTCCATAAGATCTCCCATTGAATTTTGTTATGCTGATTTCCCTACCCATCCACAATTTCTGTGATACTCAGCCCCTAACTGCAACAGCAGATGAACCCATTTTTCTTCATAAATTAAAACTCTTCCACTTGTTCACCCTGTATTTAGAGCCCTCACCATTCTCAGAGTTGCTGAGACCACAGACTCTCTGTAGGTTATCCTAGGTGAGAAACTTCTCCTTCAAAAGCTACTATACCACTTCATGAGAATTCCTGGTTTTTACAGTTCAGGTAGTAAGGACTGAACATACAGTCAAAGGAGGTTAACGGGACAGACTATTGTAAAACAACTGACAAACTATTTATATTAACACTCACCATATTATCATCTTTGTGGAAACTTGAATAAACCAATTTTCTACACTTATGGGAAAAGGGAAATGCTTCCAAAGCTAATGGTACTTTTAGGCATCTTAAAGTAAATTTTTCATTTTATAGGAAGATTCCGGTGCCAACATGCCTCTCTTGTTCTTCATTTATGATAAAACAGAAATTACAGTTGGTCAGTTAATGAGCCACTTATATATGCTACACAAAACAGAGATGTTGCAGTACCAAACTTTTTAGTATCCAAGTCTGTTGAAGAAAATAGCTTTTTAATTCATACACATTAAAAGAAAAAATCTACACTAAAAGTAGGACCAGACATAGAAATTCCTATCTGCAATAGGCAGTCTGTAAGACAAAAGGCACTGCTCAGCCTCTGCTAGCACTGAGCAAAGGAATTGTATCCAGCTGGTGTTGGAATGATACAGTGCCGTCTCCCCCTTTCTTTTCTCAACAAGATTAGTTTCCCTGGGATGAAGGGAAAAGAGAACCATGAGGCAGTGATGCATACAGTCCTGGTTCTGTGATAAGCAGAGACTGAAACCCACCACACTGAATCCTGCCAAACATATGCTCTTGTGAACTAGGTGATGGGACTGTTGGTTGAGTTGTTTATTTAAATTATGCCAGAGAACTGAATTTACATCTCCTAACCCTACTTAGCTTCCTGTATTTCAAATTGTTTATGCTACATTATTTGGCCATTAGATTCCATCTATAAGGAAAAGAAAGGTCCCCAAACTCTGTCAGTATTCACATGCAATCTAATGTAGGGAAAAAATGAAACTCACTGAGAATCTCAACGATAACTTGCAATATATATAACACTTGAAAAGATTAAGTTCTTCAAAGGTCAGATTCTACCAGTGAATGGATAAAACCTGTCCTACCCTGTGGATGAACTCACCATTAAGAATACTGTTACTTGCTTTAATGAGACATCATTGGTTACTCAGAGAAAAGACATGAAGGTGTTGATGCTTTTTGAGTTCAATCTACTCATTAATAAAACAACTTGGGGGAAGAATGGTATAGACATGCACAAACAGATGCTACTCAACACAAGACCAACATTTGAAGCTCTAAGCAGCCTTCATAAATAATGTTCCACTTTCAGCAAATGGTCACTTCTTGGTCCTCTGCAAAAAAAAAGGTGCTCTTTCACTTATGTCCTTTATGGAAAACAATATTTTGTGTTTGGACTCCTGGGTCCAAAATCCCAGCTACAGGCTATTTCAGGAAACAAAACTTTCTCCTAACAAAACAACAAAGACTACTAAACACCTCAAGCTACTGAAAAGCACACAGAAATGAGGAAGTTTATTCTCTAGGGAATTCTGTGCTTCAAGCACAGCCAGAACATGGCCATGAAAAGGAGAATAACACTTTTCTAAAATATTGAACAAATTAGAATTCAAATCTTTGTTTCATAAATCCAAGTTATTGTGTTGATAGCCCTTTCACTTTAGGGCATGAAAAGAAAAATCAATAAACTGAAAAATTTCCATAGATATTACCTAGACTTCCCAATTTTAAATAGGACCAGTAAAGGTTATACAAAGGACAAGGAAAAGAACATTGCACTGCCATTACTGCAGAATTTAGAAAAAGTTTGGTTACGAACAGTAACTAAACTGGCTTCTAGGATTTAAAACTTCTGCCCTGAGCTTTAGTTGTTTCCAAATTCAGCTATGGACTTGCACAGAGAATATGGCAGAATTGTAAGGTGATACTGTTTACATATTTTCTGTGAAGCCCAATCTAATCACTGAGTGGTTTACTAACACCAGCATGCTGCACATCCTGGGGTCTTACTTGTATTACTGTATACACGCCTAAACTTTTTGTTCCATGAAATGCTTTTGAGATCTCACCATTCCAAGGTCTCTTTTGTCCTATGTTTCAGTTTAAATTGTTCTCTGCTTAGCATCCTCCAAACTACCCAGCACTGCTATTCTGCCACCATGTTTCACTGCTGTTCTTTTCTGTGTGTAAAAGTGTTGATCTAAGGAAAAGGCACCACAGCTGTCTTTTCCATAACATAGATGCTTCTTAGGTGTGTGTCTACATGGAGAGAGGGAAGGATACAGCCTCCCTGCTCCTAAAGTTGTCTATATCTCAGCATTAGGATCCATCCTGGTTTTGAGCATTGTATACCTCTGACCAAAGGGACTTTCTGTGTATGTGCACACCTCCATTCATACATGCATGCTCATTCTTCACTTCCATGCCTGCTGATCGTATCTATTGCTAGCAATTTGTTGTCATTAATTCTATCATTATCTGTTTTGTACCATTTTCTTTTCCTGGAGATTTACTCTCTGCTAATGTTTCCATCATCCTGTCTCATAGAGCATCCTTTCCTAGTCATTTGTCATTTTAGCACTAGTCCATGTGCTCCTGGAGTTTGTTTACTACAGCTCCAGGCTCCCTCCCTCCAGACCTGGCTCCTTCCTTATCCAATTACACATACACAAACTCACAACTTCCACTGGTCTCCAGACTAGGTTTGTCAACATGTGGCAAAAGTTCAAACAGGCAGAATCTCAGCAAATCTTGCTGCTCCCTGGTTAGTAGGCATCAGCAGCTATAGGCAGTAAAGCCAAAAAGCTTGTGGGGTAGGTTGATACAGTTGCCTGGTACAATCTGTGAAGCAGCATGCACTGCTTTTACAGCTGCCTGCCAAGGGAGGAATGTAAATGTCCAGCCTCTGCTCATGGCATGACTAATTTGGCAGCACTTCATCTGGAAAAAATCCCTATTCACTTCTCAACCCTGTCCTTCCTGAAAGTGTATTCCACATCACCTACCAGATGGCCTCTTTCATCCTGAACTTATGCTCCCATCTCCTGCTGAGACAAGGTGTCCCACATTCACTCCCCATCACAAGCTGTGGAGAGGACAGCCCTGTTTTCTTACACTTAATCATCAACAACATGGAGTTGAAAAGTCCACCTTTCCAGCTTGTTTGTCAGCTTAGCCTCTTCTTCCTCCCACAGAGAACACAGTTCTTTACACCACCTCCCATAGCAACACAAAAAACAAGGCTTTAGCATTTCTCAGCAATCACATTAACTTTGATGAATTGTCTGGCAGTGGCACCTGCTGCTAAGGATACAGATGTACAGGATGAACTAAAAGGCATTTCTCCATGAAGCAGATGATATCACTGCAGATATGTCACTGAATAAATATGTATTTTTCCTCTCATCTGACCAATGATTTTAGCTTTGGCAAAGGCATCAATAAAATAGCTTTGGGGGACAAACAACTTCAAATAAACTTTGCAGAAATTCCGTCAGAAAAACAGAGAATACAAGGAAGATTTTCTTTATGTTCCACTGCAAGAAGTTGTTCTTCATTTTGAGTGGAAATTTGCTGTATTTAAAACACCATTAAATACAGCTCCAGGAATAAAGAAAACAAACAATCTGACATGTAATTCCTAATAACATCTTGAGGATCATTACAACTGCATCCTGCTCTGTGGCTACCAACCTTTTCTAATGGAAACACATACGCATTCATATTATCAGTTCAATATAAGGAAGGCAAATTCTTCTGCATGGAAATTCCATTTCAGCAAAGCAGATCAAAAGTTCAGAAGGAATGAATTAGTGTGCACTGAGTATGACATCCTGCAGAAAAATTTCCCATTCCATTTAGGACTTAAGAAATCGCTACAGTAGAATAGTCACTAGAATATTCATTATAAGGTAGAGATATATATATATATATATATATATATTGCAATATATATTGCAAACCCCGTG
>JAOXXN010000065.1:17255588-17272064 GCA_026770055.1 Myrmophylax atrothorax
CCATTTATATAGCTACTTGTACATCCTCGGGCATGTTCTGTGCTGATTTGCTCACTGTCTTGGATGTAGTATCTCTTTGGAACACAAAGAGCTAATTACAAATATAAATAACAATAAAAAGCAACTAATTGTACTTTAACATAATCAACTATTATTAACACAATATATAATCACTTGGGCTGAGAAGAGTCAACAAGTGAATAGCTGGACATATATGAGGGGTCCAAATACCTGAGAACCAGCAGATTCACTCATTTAACTTGCTCATATGTTGCTTTAGACAGTGGAAAACAACCGTAGGTAGAACAACACAAACTGACAGAACTACTGACAACAGTCAATTATTAGTTCTTAACCTCTGGAAGCATGTGGAGGTTTAGATAAAAATCAACTATATTCCATCTTATATTCAAAAATGGTCCCTGCCACCTGGAGTTTTAAGGATTATTAAAAAAATAGGCACGCAAAGGGTGAGACTGCCAAGTTCATAAGAAGACAGTTACAGTCACCATTAAGCAGCAAATGCCACAAACAACCAAGCTTCCTAGTGAGTTTTGAGGCCGCAACCCCTGTAGGGTCCCTTCGAAAGGCAGCTGCAATGGAAGCTCTAGCACACACATACACCTAGAGTAACCTTCACACTGTGTGTAACTTGGAGACAAATTCTTGATCAGATACGGGCTGCAGCAACTGGTGCTCTGGATGATACTCCACTTATGACAAAGTAATGGAATAATTACAGGATTACCTCACATCACTCACAATTAAGTATCTCTAGCATCATGCAGACTGATTCTGCAGCTCTGAAGGATCTTTCCCTTTTAAGCAAGACCTCGGTCTGGGAATCTATCCTTTGCTGTTTCATACTCACAGAGAGATTCTTAAGAAAGTGTAGGTGGAGAGTGTGAGGAAACAGCAATGAAGGAGACCACTTGGGGAACGAGAAAGCTACAATTAGAGTGTGTAAAAGAACATGAAACATACTTTAAAGTGGGCCAGATCTGACATCAACAACCTAAAGCTCAGAGAAGGTTAGAGGAGCAATACAAGCCTGTAATGTCCAGAAAGCTGAGCCACTTTTAGCCTAGTGCTGGGGAAAATAAACCAGAAGAAATACTGTTGCTGTGAATTCATGTCTCTGTGAGAGATTATTCTCAGTGAACAGCCCTCTGCTATTTCTGCAATGAGCTGATTCTCCAGAAGTCCCTTTCATTTGCAGTGAGACACCAGAAACTCCACCAGCTACAAAAAGCTAGGAGAGAATAGTCTAGCTAACAAAACCCCTATGCAAGTAGCTTCACAGTTTTCATCACTTTTCACCTAAGCATTAGGAAGTACATTTTTTCCCACCTGCTGAATTATTACCAGTTCAAGGGCAGTGCCTCAAATTTTGCTCTCTCAAAAAAGAGGAAGTGAAAAAGACTGGTATAAAATCCATTCCTCTCCAGCAGAATATTTAGCTTGCCCTTTATACCACCATATGGAATTCAAAGAGGAAAAAAATATACACTAATACAAACCTGAGGCTGTCTGATAATACCTTCAGCTTTTTGTACCTTATTCAGCAAACTTCACATTTTTTGAAAACCAGAGGGTGAAAAGCCAAGATAACCGCCATGAATTTTTAATCAGGCTCCTTTGGAGACTGCCAACACCAGATAGGACATTATTCACCATTCTCCCAGTTGAACTCACTGGTTCATACAGTGATGCTGAGGGATGGTCAGAGCAATGTCTAAAACAGGAAGCAGTAATATGATGTCATTTGTGGGGGCCTCAACATTTGCTAATTTGTTTCTAAAGGAAGGGTTTAAAATGGTTATTTAAACACTTGCCTCTTTAAAAGCCAATCTTTTTCCCTCTGTGTTCAATTTTATACCTGACTTGGGATCTATGGTCAGAAAGGAAAAGGAAAAAACCCTACACACAGTTTTTAAGTATCCAAAAAAGAAATCACGAAAAATGTTGTAGCAGTCCCCATGACAATTACCAGAAAGGCTTTATTTAATATATGAGAAAGGAGGATGAGGAAGAAACACATCAAAAAAGTGGCGATTTAGGGTGTCAAATTCCAACAACCTTTAAAGTTTTTGTTCTTCCAGAAAAACTACACCACTCATCTCACTTTTGAGGATTAGCACCATGCAAGGCATCTTCTAAGACATTTTCAGGTATAATGAAGAAATCCTAAATCACTTTTTCATAAAGATCCTATATGCTTATAGGAGAAGAGCTATAATGAAGCCATCCATCATTGGTGTAAAACAGTCAATGCAACTGAAGACCAACAGAAAAAAGAATCTCGAACTAATTCATCAACTTTATAGTTTCAACTTTCAGGAAGAATATCAAATTACTATAAATAGCAGTTATAATGCAGAAATTTAGAGGCATCTCCAAGTCTTCCTGTTACTCTGCAAGAAGTACAGCCCGTCTGTGGATCCTGGTTAAAAAGGGAAATGACCTGACAGCTGATAAAACTGCTGCCACTTTCTAGCACTGCTATGGAGAAATTGCACAGGAAGGAGAGGAAAGGAAGAGGATCCTAAAAAGGACACGTATTTCTAGCTTAGATGTCAAGCCAACTGCCTGAGAAACCTTTTGCACTTGCATTCAGACAGAAACCAAACACGAAAAGACATGCACACACGTGAATTTCTTTCCTCTTCTTTAGCAGCCTCAAGAGGGAGTAATCATAAATGGTTATCATTACTGTCCATCCAAAATACACATGCATAAGAGAGACAAACACCTACACAGCTACCAGGAGTCAGGTTTGCAACCACAGTGTAGGACAGTGGCAAACTTCAGGCTTAGTTTGTGTTCATGTCATTGTAACATTACACCCAGCACATTAGAAGTCTTACCCACTTCACAGGGTGAGATGTTTACAGAATCAGCCCCATTTGGGAGGCAGAGGCCTGGATGCACAGCCAGGTTGCTCATGTGGAAAAGCTCCAAGTGTGATATTGGCACTTAATCCTTTTCCAAAGACAAACACTGAAAGTAGTATCTCTGAGCCTCTGCTCAGGGCTTGCACTGATGTAGTCATTTTGCTTGTTGGCTACTAAGTATACTGAAGAATTATCACTGCATGTCTTACTTCTTTTACCATTTCCTAAGCATTTGCACTGAGCTACTGCTGAAAAAGGATACTGTGCTAGTGTTGCTCTGACTCACAACTGCCTTCCTTACGAAAGAGCTATTTAATATATATCTGAATGTATTGCCAAAAAAAGGTACAGCTATTGAAATTGAGTGTGCCTGTAATATTAAAGGCACTCATTTTGAGTACAAAACACTGTCCATCAATGAAATCTGAGGGCGTGTGGTGGTGGTGTGTGTGTTCACAGGAAAGCTTAATTCTATTAGCAACAAACACCAAATTCCCTGCAACGATCAAATGTCAAATCAACAACAGGAATTGCCAATGTTTTAAATTCAGTACTGAAGCCCACCTTCCATGTATTTACCTCTAATTTTGGCTTCTTTTATTTTTATATGGTACTTGGCAGACAATGTAAAATGTATCCAGTCAAGGTCCTTTTCAGAAATTCTTGTAGATACTCTCCTTAAATTCTGTCTTAGATCACAGCTTGGTTTTCTCCCCCTCTTCATTTCTTTTCTTTTTATTTCACTTTCCTACATCAAGACCTAAAATGTCAGGAACCTCTGGGGGAAAAAAATATGTATCTATATATAAAAATTAGGAATGCCATAGCACTTCCACAACAATATAATCATCTCCTGTGTTTCTATATTCATGCAACAGCTCATAGTCCAGTTCCTTAGAAAAGAGATTGGGAGGAAATGAAGAAGTAAATATAATAAGCCAGTAATGTAAATGTTCAGCCTTCAAACTTTTCTAAATGGAATCACACATGTAGCATTCAATAGGAAACAAAAAAATTACTCTTCTTCCTCAGGTAATTAAATTTTGAACAGTGCATGTAAAAATGTTTTTAGTTTGTATGACTTGCAGCAGGTGCCTTCCTTACAATAAAGACTTCTTTTGTAAGTAGCAGTGGCTGTGCTAAAATATTTTTCAGCACCTCCAGGCTTTCCGGAGAGCAAGACTAAGAAAGCAATACATGTTTTGAATTTGTGAGAATCAGCAACTGATTCAATGTAGCATTTCCATACTTCAACTGTTCCCCAGGTAAATCCAGCAGAATATTTTGCATTTACCCAAGGCTGCCACACACCTGGGAGTCCTAACCATATCCAGCATGCACAGTAAGTACAGCAGCATCCAGTTAGCCCAGTATTTTTCAGAGCAGGCTAGAAGACTGAGGACAGTTGTTACTGTGTTAGCTGCCACTTTTTTATGGGTTCTTAGCTATGCTTCTAAAACAGAACAGCTACTGCCCTCCATTCTGACCAAAGGGTACTAGAATGGTGCAAGATGTTCTTATCTGTGAAAGCAAAATTACTTATGTGCCCTGTACAGGGATCAATAACTGAAGCTGTGGTCAAAGGAGACAGCTGAGCCTTGATTAATCACAGTGGGCTGTCTCTTATCTGATGGATCAAGTCTGGAAAGGGTGTCTCTCCAAAGGGATAGGCTGGATGCCACCAGTTTCTCAGCTGCACAAAATGCAACCTCACTACCCCCAAGACAGAAATCTGAGAGATATCCAACATCCAGCAGACCTTGCAGAAGTCTGGATCACCTGGAGGTGGGATTCCACACAGATCCAATAGCAGCCAGTTTAGGTGATCAGACAGGCAGCTGGTACCTGGTCCCTGGGAAAGGGCAGCTGATGGGACAGGCAGATATTGAAAGGAATACCTATAGGTTACTGTCACTGCCCACACACTGCACAGTTACAGGGCATGACAGCCTCACCCAGACATGCACTGCAGCGACCAGCAAACAGCAGCTTTTTATTCTGACACGAATGTATGTAAGTGTTCTTGTCTCCCAAGTGTTTACCACCTGCATCAAAGTGTTCTTAGGACACAATTTTTGAAAGTGCTCATATCATAATTATTCTCCACTGTTTTTTTATTTCCTGAAGCTTACTGGTTCTCAGAGGTTCTCTGTAGGTGTATCAGCTGATTTACTAAAACATAACACCCCTCCCTGTAAATCTTCAGACCACCATTGCTACCAAGACACAATGACTAAGGTGTTAGTAGTAAACACTATTACCAACATAGGGATCCCAAAGGCATTATGCACCTAGCTTACTTAGCAGCTTTGGAAAAGCCACTGACTAACAGGCAATAAAATACACATCCAACTTATTTAGCTTGTGCAGTCACACACCTTCTCTGCAAAAAATACATAATTTTTAAAGTAGTGCAGAGAATACTTTATGATGACTATTATCAATATTATTTCTTCATAAAAGTAATCTACACAGAAGGCTATGGATTCAGAAAGGCACTTCAGGATATACTTAACTAAGCAATCAAATAGTCCCATCTCATCCACAACTCTGCAAAACAAGAGGTGAGAATCGGGAGGCTCTCTGTCTGATAAAGCTGAACTGCATTTTTTCATCCTCTGAGATACCCAAAGATAAACAGCAGGATATTTTCTGTACATTAACTAATTGCAAATTGGAATGCTCCTCTAGACCTAATGGGTCTCTTTACTATGTGATAAAACAACCTCAATCAAGTATTAGGAGTATTTCAAAGATCATAATGCCACATTAGGCATTGCAGTTCTTGCCCTCAGGATAAATGAATTGCTTTTCTCTCTTTACTTCAGAATACCCCAAAATGAGAAGAAAGCAGTATTTCTGCAGGCCAGCAGAAGAACTTGCATGTTTCTCCCTCCACTTAAGAAAGCCCATTAGGGATCAGTGAAAGCATGCAAAGGAATGTTCAGCCTCTGTTCTGGAGAAATAAGAAACAGAACTGACAATTAATGAAAGCTGGAGCCATCTAATGTTCAAGTTCCTCCTACCGAGCCAAGTTTCTGCTACAAATTGAAATGGGAGCTACAGAGAGCAAATGCACTTCCCTACTGTTCATCGTAAATGAGCAGCATTAGTCACTTTACCATTTGGTATTAAATATTTCTGTACATTTTCTCAACTAGTGTTGTTCTATCATTATCACAGAGCCTGGTATTTAAATTTTCCTTAAGTTCCCTGGCATGTACAAAGACCTGTCAAGTGTAACTTCTGGCCCTGCTTCACAGTTCAGCATTAACCCATACATGCTTTATTCCTCCTAATCACTAGTTTTTCCTAAATGTAGTAATTTACGTCAATGATGCATCATTGTGCTCAGTGTTCAAGCACTGTAATTGGCCCAGCTCCAGCCACTTCTGTGGAATGCCATGGATTTACCCCTGCTGAGGAGTCAGCCTCTGTATTTAATAGCTATGGGGATTGTTAGGCTCATGTAGTGTGCAACACACCAGCAACCAAATTTAGCAACTCACAACCACAAACTGATTCAAGTGTTTCTTGAAAGAGTTAAGACACGTGTAAAGATGGCAAAAAGTGAGCACAGAAGCAATGAAAAGGTAGTGAGAAAAGAATGTGAGTGGATTTCATAAATACTGCGTACCTTTGGCACTCACTGTAAAGATTTTCTATTAAACCTTTACAACTCTCAGATCTGAATGTTCTGGGAATAACCCACTGCAATGCATCGGATAATTGCTAAGCCATAATCATTTTAACTAAGAACATCGTATTTATGACAGCTCCACCATTTTCATTACAACTTTGGCAAACATGGAAAGCTTTTTACTCCCCATTTAACAGCTATTTTTGTCAAGGCCAGAATCACTATTAATACTACACTATTACTGCCTCTGGCTGAATTTTAATCAGAACTAGTCTCTCCTTCATTTTAGGCAGAAGAAAAGTGTTGTGACCTACCAGTTTGTCTGGCTGTTGCTGCTGTGAGTGTACAGAGGGCATCCATCTCTATCCAGAAAAGCAGCAAAAGGAAACCCCATTGTATCTGTGGCATTTAATTCCAGACTTCCTTTCAAGGCAACAGAGTATCTAACCAGGTGAATGAACCTGTGAAAACTAAAAGACAGAAAATACAGCAATCCCTGACTAATGTGACACACCTGCAGGGGGGGGAAGACCAGGTGTTTTTATTTGAGGTGCTGCTGTAGCCCTTGTTAATGTCTCTCTGCAGTTTCCTATCTGCAACTGACACTTGAACTATGTCTCTCAACCCAGAGATTCAGCTGAGAGGTAGAACACAGCTTTAAGGTTTCCAGAATGTGAGCTTGTTAACCACAGTAAAAACTTCAGTGTCAAGGTTGGCACCTCCAGTATTCCTGCTGTGAACCAATAAGTGACAACATATGCCTTTAAATCTATGCAGCACACAAAAGGATGCTCCTGCATAGTAAACAAAACTCAAAATTAAATATTTTTAAGGGAATTGTGAAAGCCAGCTGGAACAGCAGTTGTTGATTTCTGCCTAGCTAGAAATTATTGGTGACATTCACAGCTAAGTCATCAGATGAGTCATCTTTGTTTCAATCTGCCTCTCTTCATTTCCTCATTCCCTTCTCATGTTCTTCAGTGGCTCCTCGTAGCAAGCTTCTAATAATATAGCAAGCTTCTAATATATATCCATGGCTGATATACATACATCTCTTCAGCCTGCCTAACATATATAATGCAGTAATCACACAATCATAGAATGGTTTGGGTTGGAAAGGACCTTAAAGATCAGGTAGTTCCAACCCTCCTGCTGTGGGCAGGGACACCTTTCACTAGACCAGGCTGCTCAGAGCTCCATCCAATCTGCCCTTGAACACTTCCAGGGATGGAGCAGCCACAACTTCTCTGGGTAACCTGTTCAGTGCCTCACCACCCTCACAGCAAACAACTTCCTCTTATCCAATCTAAACTTACTCTCTTCTAGTCTGAAGCCATTCCACCTTGTCCTGTCATTACAAGCTCTTGTAAAATTCTCTCTCCACCTTTCTCGTAGGCTCCCTTTAGGCACAGGATGACCACAATTAAATCACCCCAAAGACTTCTCTTCTCCAGGCTGAACAAACCCAGTTCTCTCAGCCTTTCCTTGTACAAGAGGTGCTTCCCTCCCCCCGATCATCCTTGTGCTCCTCCTCTGGATTGACTTCAACAGGTCTATGTCCTTCCTGCACTGAGGACCCCAGAGTTGGATGCAGTACTTTTAAGATGCCAAGTTTTGAGCTATGAGCTCACCAAAGGAATTTTACTTTAAAAAACACAAAAGGCTCCAAAAATTCACCCAACAAATTATTAGATGAACTCTCAATTCTTTTAACACCTTAAGAGAGAGTGCAAAGGAGCTTTGGCCTCCAGCTGCTCTGGGGTTGCCACAGAAGTTTTGCAGCAGCTGAGATATGGGACAGGATATCACCACACCTTGGTGTAATTCAACCTGTTCCCTTTCCCTTCCTCCCCTTCCCACCTCTTCCCTCCTCCTCATTTTGAGTCAGTTCAATCCAATAATTAATATAATAATCCAGTGTCTCAGAGCACTCCAGGCAGGGTCTCACCAAAGCAGAGTAGAGGGGCAGCATCACCCTCCTCAGCCTGCTAGCCACGCTGCTTTTGATGCAGCCCAGGACACAACCAGCTTTCTGGGCTGCAAGTGCACATTGGCAGCTCATGTCCAGCCTCTTACCCACCATCAATAATGCCCCAGAAGAAGCCAGTGCAGCTGTAAGTCCTGCTGCTAACCTGGTCCAGGTTGAACAGGTTAAGCACAATTTAGCTGATGGATTTCCACTCCAGCCTACTGCTACCTCACATCCACCTCCAAACAGGGAAGACAAACCTCTAACTCAGGGAGATGCACAGGCTGCTTCCTCCACAAACATCATAGCATCAGGGGCCATCCAGCAGGAACATGTGAAGAACCAGCTCCCTCAGGAGACAATCTTCCCACTTATTTATTCCCTCAAACAATAAAAAATCATTGCTAAAGCAGAGAAAGATGGTCAGAGTTCTGCATGAAATACAGCCTGGTACGTAATTAGCAAAGCAAGAGAAAGCATTCAAAACCAAATGTATTGAAATCAGCTCAGCCATCTCCAGCAATGCTCCAGCAAGAGCTACACAGAGCAAGGCCTGGCCTTCTCTTCAGCCTAGATAGTTCAAGGTTTCCCATGTTTCTGGAAGAGCAAATTTCTCTTGACAGCCATAAATTCATTTAAAGAGTGATGACAATTAAAGAAACGTAACCTGTCACACTGCAGGGTTTTATTTTACTTGATAATGCATTGATATATATACACATACAAGAATGAAAAGCGTATTTTGACATTTAAACCATCTTAGTTTGTCTGTGCCACACAGCCCAAGCTGCCAGGAGAAATGTGGGAGTGCTGCAAAGTTTTTAGATAACAACAACTTCTAATTAAGAGATGAAGTTGCTTTTTTACCAAATTAGAGATGCACAGCTTCTCTCACACAAACACAAAAATGAAAAACATTTGGCTAACACTCATTTTCATGGCCAGTCCCTTCCCCAAAGCTGCAACTTTGACTGCTGTAGGCTTTTCCTCTCCAGAACAACAGTCCCCTTGGGAGGCAAAAGCACCAGTTTGAGATTCAGATGATTATGATTCAAACCTTGGCTCTGACACAAGCCACGTCTCTAACTTTGGGTAAATCCTTTAACTGACACTTACTCTGCTTCCAATCTAATCTGTAAAGTCAGGATAATCCTACTTCTTTTTCTTACACTTTGTGAATAGGATAGGATAGCTTCGATACCAGAAGTGATCTGGGGTGGCACATAGCTCTCCAGAGGGTCATTTCATCATCCAAAAAGAGTAACTGCCACTTTATGAAGCTGCCTGCACTTTTGTGGATGCCCAGTGATGCTGATTCTCCTGACCTGCTAAGATAATCATCATGATGGCTCTAATCTTAAGAATTATCAGTGTCCATATCCATAACCCCACCAGTGTATGAAACTTCTGTAGGAGGAAACTGTAAACCTTTCTTTCAAGATACATTCTCCAAGGATGCAAGAGGGAGGAGCAACATGGTTTTGCAATATGGATTACAAATCAGCACTACAACTCTATTCCTTTAACTGGAAGCATGACACACGTGTCTCATGACAGAATGATACAAGAACTTCTGAAGAGCATTGAGATAACCCCATGCCTTTACAGTTGCAATAATACATACTAATGACTGGCAAGGGTAGTTATCACTTGCCTGTCCTCCACAGAGAGCATCTTCTTGCACCTGCACAGCTATGAACCATTCCAGTTCCTGCAATGGGAAGGAGAGAAATACTGCAAGCATGAGTGACTATTCATGTCAATTAATGCCATCTCCAGTGGCAGTTTAGTTGATGTGGGAAATAAAAACAATCCTTCGGGTTATTTGCTGCATGACAGAGTAATGAGAGTGGGATGTAACGACAGCCATGTCCTCCTCCTCTCTCTTTTTCCTCTCCTTTCCCAATGGCAGAGGAGACAGAAAAGTAGTTGCTCCCTCCATTTGCTTTCTTCCTTTCCTTACCTCTTTTGTATCACTTACCTTGAGAATAGCTGGTCATATAAATAAATGTGAGCTCAAAGCTGGTACAAAAAAGATTGATTTGACCTAGAACTGTTTTGAGAAATACTGTGTAAACAAAATGTCTGTGGAACATACCAGGGAAGAACAAAGACATAACGGCTTTTTCCCACAGGACACATACAAAGAACGCATTTGCCTTGCCCCCCTGCCCATCTTTTCCCTCATTCTGAAAACCAGCAGTGTGATGCACATCTTGATAGTAAAAGGGTGAACAAGTTGTAGTTTTCAGTCCCAAGAGATTGTCAGCATTCAGAGTAAAGAGGGGTCACAACTACACTAAATGTCTGGTTACTGGGGGATTGCTTACCAAACATAAAGGAAAAGAAACTTTCTCCAAAGCTATTCCATGAATTTAGACAGGTATTGTCAACTTCTGCAGCCTCAACCACAAAATACAGAATTTTAGTCACAGAGGACTCTGTGGGGTGGTTGGGATTTTTTTAAGGATGATGTTTACTGATACTTACACTTCACAGTGTTACAAAAATAGTTTGGATTTCAAGAGGCAGTATGAGAGAGGTGGAGGGATTAGGGTTTTAAATGCATGCTTCAGTATTTGTAATAAACTGACTCCTGAATTAGGTGGCTCACAAGGTTTCAGATGCTGGCAGAAACCTCCTAAAGGAACTAAATAGCACTGTGGGAAATTAATCTCTCAGTTGTTCTGCTGTGTGTCTAAGGGCACTACAAGGCTGTCATAACTCCCTCACTCTTCATTAACTTTCCTCTGCTGCAACTTGGCACCTTAACTATCCACATATAAATGTTTGTGGGCCATGTGATAAACTGCGTCACTTAAAGATCTAAAGACCCCTTCCACTTCCCACCATGTTTCTGCCTCTCCATCATTTTGATGCTCAAGTCTCATGGTGCAGACCCATTTATAGTCACAATGATGCAACTGATAGAGCAGCAAACCACAATGTAGGGCAGGTTAAGTGCTTGGGTTGGCCTCTGCCCATACCAGCATATGTCACAGCTTTTAGAATTCAAAGTTTTTTGAAGCCACCTGGATATGGTGACACTTCTGTAAATCAGGAGTTACAGTCTGACCTGCAGACAGAGATTTTATCCAATGGAAACCATACGACATTTCAGGAGAGGTGATTTTTAACCCATGACCTTTGTAGCTCAAGAAGATAAAGCTTAGAAAAGGTCTGGACAGTGATGGCAGCATGTCAGTAAGTCTCCCCTTGTCTCTCTTTTAAGCTAGTAGAAAGTAACAAAGCTCTCTTTTGTCAGCCTTGGGTTGTCTGCCTGCAAACTAGAAAAGGGAAGCAAGACAAAATACCCATGGAGGGATGGGGTGGATTTGTTTTCACAATGGCTTTTGTTCCATGCAGCAATATGGAAATGCAAGATAAGGGTTTCTGTTCCCAGAGTACATTGCACTCAAAGCACAAGTGTAAGTCCCACTCCTGCTAACAGGTGCTGAGCATGCTCAGCAAGCGCCAAACACAGCCACTGCACTTTCATAGAGGTGTTTATGGACAGGAAACACTTGCTATCTACTTGTCTTCAGGGACAGTCCATTGCAGCATTCACTTGGACAATATGGAACAGAAACACAGGTGCTAATTAGCTGAAACCATTCACATTATACCATCATTCAACAATGATGTATCCCCCATCTGTATCAGTACTAATGCAATGCCTCAGCTGGCCCATCTGAACACAGCAAGCTGACTGTATTAAGAAGTAAAGAAAAGTTTGGTTAAATCTATACAAAACATACTTTAAAAACAACCACAGCAGCAAAATAAGTAAACTACCTTGTTCCAGTGATACTGAACAAGGGAGTGCAGAACTGGCTGCAAAGAACCAGGAGCCTGTGTCTGCTGGGGCACAGGACAAGCATTCTCAGCTAAGGCACAAACGCATGCCTAAGATGCCAGAAAGGCACGGGATTACTGGATGGTTAAGAGCTTTGTGTGGCATTTGCAGCAGCTCATTCTGTTCCATGCAATATTTGATACATGACATCAGGAAGACACTGCTCTCACCCTGCTTTTAGCCCTCAGGATTTCATGGACATGTCCATCATGCCTTCCAAATGCCAGAATAAACATCTTTCAAATGCACCCAGAGTTATACATACAGTGATGCAAAGGGATCACAAAAAACAGTCAATCTTAAAGGGCCAAATTCTCATTAAATGTACATTGTAAACCACAGGGTTACATGACTAGTCCAATGTGACTGTCTCAATTATAATTCAAGTCATTAATTTTCTTGTTCAAGGGATCATTCACTGATGAATGTAAAAATCTCCTCCTGTAACCAACTCTGTTTTATGAGGGTGATCTCCTTGATCTCAGACCTCCTCTGCAACCAAACTTCACTCCTTGTACCTCTTATTTTCAAAAATAAATAAACTTCAAATCTGTTTTGGTCCCTCCCATCTTGAAAAACCCATGCCAAAAGACATCAGCTACTCTGATATCACTACAGTAATTATCTAGAATTTTTTTCAAGCCAATGCAGACTACAAACATCTGGTTTATGCTCTGATAGTCAGTGGGAATTACTTCTAACAATAACTCCACAACTTCTTAGGTTTCTCAGTAGCTTTGTCCATGCTCCTGTTGTGCTGTTTCTTTTCACAGCTTCAGCGACAGCATGCCCTGAATCCTCCTCTGGGCTCCCCGAGTGCTCCCTCAGTGTGTCCTCTGCTGAACTCTCCTCACA
Source organism: Myrmophylax atrothorax (assembly GCA_026770055.1). Classification (NCBI taxonomy): domain Eukaryota; kingdom Metazoa; phylum Chordata; class Aves; order Passeriformes; family Thamnophilidae; genus Myrmophylax; species Myrmophylax atrothorax. The sequence continues at coordinate 17,268,803 of JAOXXN010000065.1, forward strand.
CTTCACATCTCGGTATCCTTCTGTAGTTCCACCGGTCTCTGTCCTTTTTGTTCCTTCTCTTTCCCTTCCGCATTTCCTCTCATTTCCAAACACAAATTCAGCTTGCCTGATGACTTACAAAATGCCAGACCTTCTGTTCAAATGGGAATCTCGGCTTCTTTTCTTAACATTTTTCTGTGTATGCTTAGTAATTACCACAAACTCATCATGGTTAAAGCAGGTACTTTAATTTTCTTCACAAGTTTCTCCTGCCCATTATCTTCTTTCCTCACAAATTGTGAACAATAACTATCTTCCTGTTGCATCAGCCCATAACTTGAATATCATCTTCATCTTGGAGCTTGCTCTTGATTCTTGTACCTTGCATCTAAGCTATACCTTAGCCTGGCAGACGGTTTCCACATAGTGTCGCTAATAGGCCATCCACAGCATCCTGTCATCTGCAGAGATAAAACTCTCTTGACAGATTCAATCTTGTTCCACAGCTATTTATCCAAAGTGCTGCTTTAAAGGCCATTTTCCTAGACCATCCCTTTGGCAATGTTATTACTTTTATGCAAGCCTCTGCTCATTCCCTTCTCTCTTTCACATCAATAATAAGTTGCATATAGTTCCTAAGTTTCCACAGTTTACCCACAAGTCACACCTCTTCTTCAATACCAAAAGATCAATTTCTACCTCTGTTGCAGCCCCAGGGATTCTATCAGTTCTAGTCCAGAGTCTGAAAGTGTTTTATACCCTGTGGGTAGCTTTTAGCTCTACTGAAGTCTCTGGAATGAGGGGCCAAGATTTGTCTTATAAATAATTCCTGAAATCAGTGAAATTATTTGGAGTATGTAAAGTTAAGCATGTGCCTCAGGCAAGGTCTACTTCAGAAATGGTTTGCTGGTATCATTATGCAATTACAACCCATCTTGGCACAACTGAAGCAGCTAATGCTATCACAGGCACAGCCTATAGCAATGACAGTGTCTTTTGCTGGTATGATTTATATTAGTGTGTTGAATTAAAAAAAGTCAATTATTTCAGCAAAAGCATTTCTCACAATTGAAATGCAACTTAGTTAAGCCTGCTGATAGCACAGAGAAGCTCTAATAAACAAGAAAACAAACAAATCACACCAAAACCTAATGCAAGAAATTTTTGTGATGAAATCTTGTCTAAGCTTTTCCTAGGACTGGGACATGGGTATGAAAAACCCAGTTACATTAGAAAATCTAATCCAAACATAAATGAGTATGATCCATGTATGTATGCAGATCTATAGGGATCAACCTAAAAAATACATAGTTTTCATTGAAAAGTAGGTACTTACACTGTTGAACTAGAAAAAATTGACAGCCCAAGCAAAAAAAAAAAAAAAACCACAACAAATATTAGGGTTCAGTGTAGAATGTCATTCTTCACACTACTGCAGAACCGTATGTAAATCACGACATTAAAAGGTACATCGGAGATTACAGGACTGCTTAGACATGACATCATTGTTTGGCTTCTCCAGAGACTATCTGGAAGAGTGATGATATCACTTAATGCTTATTGCCAGAATTACTCTTACAGATAAAGACAGCACCAGTGATGGCATATATGTAACGATGATCTAAAAGTGTCTAATCCATTAGGACACCAGTATTAGATCTTTACAATGCCAATGACACAAAAAGAAGTCATAGTGATTTTATAGTAGTCTAATGTTAAAAGTCTTAAACACAAAATAGCGTTATTGAAGGACCAAAAACACCAAACTTCATGCTCACACTAAAAGCTTAGCTCTGAGATGGTAAGCAGGGCCACTGTGTTTGTTTCCATCATGTTATACTTATTTTACAGCACTGCATTGTTACTGATTGCATTAGAATTATGTTAGTATAAACTTTTATAACATACTAAAAGGATGAGAATATAATTCTTTTTTCCTGGCTTAACTAAGAAATCGTTGGGAGACATTTTTGCAGCTGCTTTTAAAAATCAGAGCTCCTGTTTAAAAGCACTTCCTCTGTCTACTAAAATCTTCTATCTGCACATAAACCAGCATAGCTGCTGAACTTGGAAGAAACATTTTGTGTTGTTATGTACAAGGCAGTAGGAAGAGCAGAGAAACTACAGAATAATGAGGTACTTCTCTGAAACCAAAACCATTGCTGGTACACTTTTCAAAGGAGCAAAAATCTGAGGTTTCTGGATGTGAGACAATAATGCAAGTAAATGTAGATCAGCATCTCCTAAGGAAACAGATTTTGCAGATAGTACATTCATAGCATTTGATGCTTTTTAATGAACCTGGGACACAAGTGGCGAACTGTGTGTGTATTTCTATAGCACTGCTTTTCTGAGGGCCTTTGCAGTTACTTACAGTCTGATATTTATCTTATTCCCACAGAGAAGCTCTGTTTAATGTTAAAGCTGTTTTAATAGCAATTTTTATGTTCCTGAAAGGCTGGCAAATACACATTTATGTTCACTTAATGCATATCTGTTTCTCTACCTACACTAATGGAAAGTTATCTATTCTTCCACTCTCCTTCCACAATTCATTGTAAATATTCAAGGTTTCAACTAATACTACTCACTCCTCAAGTCCAATACATACAAAAGGAGGGTACTCTATCCCTAGATAGTCTAGAAATAACACTGTACACTTTATAGAGGACAACCGTTCATTGCAGGAATTCACAAAGCTTTACAAACCCCATGAAGTTCCACAGCTCCATTTATTAACATTTTAAGACAGAAGAAAGGAGTTACAAATGACTCAAGGGAACAAGCCCCGGCTCTCGATTTCTCAAGCAATGACCAGCTCCTAGAAATGATTAGCTCCATTTATTCTGCAAAGTGCAGTGTTGCTGCACATTAGAAAATCAAGAGGGATTTGTATACCCTTGTGGACAATACACATTTTTAAGCTTCATGAAATCAAAGAACTGCCTTTATTTCACTGCAATTGCTTTATCCCTGCATAAAAACCACATCACTGAACATGCCTGTTCCTGGCCTGGAAGTGCCCTAACAGCTGTAGACTGACACTCTTCCTCTAGAATGTATGATTAAGGCAGAACCCCCTGAGACAACCCAACAGTGGCTACCTTGCCTCTGTATAAATATACACATCCCAATCAGCACAATGAGCTTATTCCTTATTGGGGTCACCTCCTTGTCCCGAGCTGGGGGGCTGTGGACTGACAGTTAGAAGAGCTCAGGCACAGCAGACATCAGAAGGCTTGATCAGAAGGCTTATACTTAGAGAGTTTATTCAAGATAGATA
>JAOXXN010000065.1:17276805-17314634 GCA_026770055.1 Myrmophylax atrothorax
TATCTTAGACAAAAGTATTGAATGGTTGGACCAGACATCCTACTGTAGTTACATGGCCATGTAAAACACAGAGTAATGCTAAAAATTAAAGCAGCAAGGCCAGTTAGTTGAGTCAGCTGCATGTAACTTGCCATCCATTAATAGGTTTAAACTCCATGAAGTCAGCAGGTGAGAGTCAGAAGTAACTCCAAAGAAATCAGTGCACTTAATGCTGTCACTTGCTTGTTCCTACATAAGCACCACCTCCTGGCTATGATGAAATTCGGGCACATCCATTTGCAGTTTCCCCTGTTCTTGTCAATGCTCTGCCATCTCTGAGTGGATGCTGAGACAGAATGCAAGACCGAGATGATCTCATTCCTCTCTGAGCATTCAGCTCTGCAATTCCAGTAATAAAACTGCTGAAGAGTTAAGCCAATTCCATGACCTTCTATCAACCTAATGCAAGTTCTTGTAATGACCTGATCCACACAAGCCACCTTAACCCTTGCTGAAGAACAGGGCAACTCCTTTGCAGGAAAAACAAATTTGGGGTTCTTCATTTGTTGACTTACGGGTGTCATGGTTTAACCCCATCTGGAAACTATGTACCACACAGCTGCTTGCTCACTCCCACCCCCACCACTTCCCTAATGGAATGGGAAGGAGAATCTGTAAAAAAATAAATTAGAACTTGTGGCTTGCAGAAGAACAGTTTGATAACTGAAACAAAGTAAAATATAGTAATAATGGAAATATAATGGAAAGGAGAGAGAAAGAGAGAAATAAAACGCAACAAACACAGGCAATGCACAACAGTTTCTCATCCCCTCACTGACCAGTGCCCAGCTGTCCCCCAGCAGTGATCAGCCCCCCCAAGGCCAACTCCCCCCAGCTTCTATGCGGAGCTGGATGTTCTGTGGTATGGAACACCCCTTTGGCCAGTTTGGATCAGCTGTCCTGGCCATGTTCCCTCCCAGCTTCTTGGGCACCTCCTCACTCACTAGCAGAGCGTGGGAAACTGAAAAGTCCTTGATTGAGAGTGAGCCGTACTTACTTAGCATCAACTGAAGTATCAGAGTGTTATCAACAACTTTCTCATACCAAATCCAAAACACAGCACTGTACCAGCTAATAGGACAAAAATTAACTCTACCCCAGCCAAAACCAGGACAATGGGCAAAAAAACCATAAAAGCACTCAGCAATATTTCTGTCAGCCATAATTTAAGAAGGGGCTGAAGTGTGAAAACATGCTCTGCAAAAGAGTTAATTCTGCAAGGTACTTATAAGTGCCATAGTCATCCTTCCTCGGTGTCAAGTATTCTTTCAGTTGCCCCTGTGTTGAAATCTTTCCATCTTGCAATAATTTTTTTTTATTTTTTTTTAAGTAGCAGCAGAATGACAAAAAATTTGTGTAGGACATCAACAGATTTTGGATGAAAATGAAGGACATCCTTTGTAATCAGGAACAGAGAAGAATTTTCCATCAGAAAGCTTGGTCACTAAGCTGATGCAAATAAAATAAGTTTTCTCTGAAAATCCCTCTTTATATATATTCTTAAGGTTTTATCTTTCTCCCACAGGGGATGAGTAAATCCTGCTGACTTCCGTGGAGGAAGGCCAAAGTTTGCAGTAGTTCAGAGAGCTGCACTTTGCTCCCTAGGACTGTGAAACTCTTATTCTCTTGAGAAAAGCTGCATTCAAAATGAGTAATCGGAAGAGAAGAAGTCCTGGTTATTGTCCCATAACATTAAATACCGTGAAAACACAGCACAGTTATGTATTACACACCACAGAGCCTGACATTTTCATTGCTAATGTCACCTACAGCTTAACACTTTTTTCTTCATAAATCAAGCAGGATTTTTTGTCCCTTCAGAAAGAAGTCTAAAGGCTGTATTTCACAAAATAATATCATAGTTGTGACATGCTAACCACATTCATTTAATAAAAAAGAGAAGATACTTTGTCCACAAGCAAAAAGCCAACCCTGAGCAACATGCATCTCCCCCTCAATAACAACCTTGTGTTTATTCCCCTCTTTTTCTTGTTACTTCCAGTATACTACTAATTTAAAACAATCAAACAAATGAAACCAAACAAACACCTCAATAATTCTGAAAAACCTTATCTCATTCTGGTTTTTTCTTTAAAACAAATTATCGTGCACAACTGATGACCAGTTGAAGAACTGTCTCTTTTTCTCAAAGCAAGCAAAGAATGATTAATATGTAATGCCTCTCCAGCTCCCAGCTGACACCATCCCTATTAGGTTCTCCCATGAATCAATAATCTTGTGTTTACAAGGCATAGAGGTGTTTTCATATTTCAGTCCAATTCTGGTAGATCATTCCACAGCTCTTCCTTTACCTTTGTCATCGCACTAAAATCGGATTTTTAGCCAATTCCAAGACACACAGCAGAGCAAACAAATAAATGGAAATTCTAGAAAATGGATACTAACATAAATATTGACAGAGGAGGAAAGGGTTAGTTTTCTCAGAAACATTTGCTGAAGATACAGGATTAAAATGGCTCAAAAGATACCTTCCACCAAGAAACCTTGATCTCTCATGTCTCTGCATTACACTCAGTTAGGACACAGGTCTGGACACTTTGCTGGGACCTAAAATGAGGGGGTTCACAGTCTACTGGGTGAAGAACTGACTGAAGACCAGTTGGTTCTTCATCCTGCACACCATGAACTCCCTCATCCCACAGCTGGACTTGCCCAGAAGGATCCTGTGAGGGTATCAGTATCAAATGTCTTACTAAAATACCAAAACATTACATCCACTACTTTCACTTCATCCACCAGGTGGGTGACCTTACCATTCAAAGAGATCAAATTAATTAAACAGTTAATCACTTTGTGAACCCATGTTGACTGTACTTGATGATTGCATTATTCTTTAAATGCCTTTCAATTGTACCCAGGATAATTTTCTCCATAGCTTTTTCCACAAACTGAGGTTAGACTAACAGGTGCATAGTTCCCTGGGTTTTCCCTCCTGCCCTCTGCAGATTGAAATAGCACTGGCTAGCTTCCTGTTAGCAAGGACCCCACCCACACTCCCAAGACTTTCAGGGGATGACTGAGAGGGGTCCTGCCATAACATCTACTAGCTCCTTCAGAACTCTGGGATGAATTCCATCAGGTCCCATGGATTTGTGAACATTTAGCTGACACAGCTGGTCCCTTACAATATCAGTGTCAGCAAATGGAAAGTCACTGTTCCCACACTCGTGGTACTCCCACTCAGGGTGCTGGGCAGCCCCAGATCCATCAGTATTATTAAAGACTGAGGACACCTCTGCTTTTTCTTCATCCCTATTAGATCCAGAAATTTCTTGTAACTCCCACAGAATAACTCATCGGTGCTTATACCCTGGCTGAGCATATTAGCTACCCCTTGTAACACTCCATTTCCCACCCCCCTAATCCTTACACAGAAACACTCAGCTACATCATCACTATCTGGAGTTGCACTAACCATGCAATCAAACCACTCCCTTAAACACAGTGTGACACCTCCACCTCGCCTGCCCCACCCATGCCTTTTGAACAAAGTGCTTGCTTGTTTGGCAGAGACTATCCAGATGGCTCAGATGAATTCCACCCTGCTGATCCAGGAACAGAACATCCTTGTTCAAAATCACACAAGCATCAAGGAAACCATGACATTAGATTTCAATTACATTTACTCATTTTGTAAGCTCCTTAATCTGCTCACAAAATGAGATACCTGAAGCAAAGCTCTTCTATAACTCTACGTCTGTACAGTCCCTGGAACAACAGTGTCTAGCACAGGAGGGAGGTATAGCTGTCTTTGTAATCTACAGGATCAAAGGCTAAAAAGTTGACAGACTCTTATACAAACTCAGGAACACGGCTAGATGTGCTTAATTCTAGAGATCACATAGGTTTTCAGCATTCCAAATGCCCAAAGTGTCTCCAGTGACTATGATGGGGGAGAAGATATGGTTTGCAGAAAAAGCATCTGTTAACTTAGCCAACCTCTACTCTACCTACCAATACAGGTCATTCATTCCCTGCAGCTGCATCCCCAGATTTTAGTCCCTACACAACAGGAACAGCTCTTCAACATAGCACAGTAAAAGCTACTCATGAGAATCCATAACTCCAGGAGCAAATACAGCTTTTGTTACAACCCTTCTGCCCAAGCCAATTCTCAGAGAAAAGTGCAGACACCCCAAATATTTTAACTTTTTAAATTTTTTTAGCTGTTGCAGTGACTCTACTACTGATCTGCATTGGCTATCCCATACCTTGTAAATGTCTACCAGCCCTCATAGGAAATGAGCAAAAGAACGCACAACCACTTTTTAAACCACCTCATATAATCCTCTTTTAAGCATACTCCTATGTATCTCAAATTCATAGCCCTTTCCCTCTTTCTCTCATTCTGTATTGTTAGTCCATTAACAACACAACCACGCTGTACCTCCTATATCCACATCAAAACTGGAATGAGCTGCCATGCTAAAGAAGATGCACAACGTGCTAAATAGTAAAGCAAAATAAAGGCCATTATGAATGCCTGATCCTGGCATTGGACTTTCTAGAGTGCAGTGCCTATGAGGAGAAAGATCAAAGTGGCAGCTTACAGGATTGGAGTCCTACTTTTTTTCCTAGATCCATTTCATGAAGGGTCTTTTATGTCCATATTTTAAGTCCTGTTTCCTTTTCTCAGTGTCACCTGCACCCACAGTGATGCTGCATTTAAATTTCCAACTTGCAAGACAGGGCTTGAAAAACACCTTCCCCCGTAGTGAGTAGGAGGTTTTTTCCTGCTGAAAACAGGAATGTATCAAAATCAAAACATAATCTAAACTGCCAGTGAGCACCGCTTCTTTTCCCCTTGGACTTGTCAGCTTTGTTTTGATTTTTTAATTAAAATATAATCTTGCCAAATGTCATTATTGGAACTTGAAATCATAGAATGATAGAATCATTAAGGTTGGAAAAGACCTCCAAGTTCACCCTTTGACCAAATACCACCCAGAGAGGGACTCTCTGACAGGAACTGTAGTGATAGGACAAGGAGGGATGGATATAAACTGAGAGAGGGGAAATTAAGGTTAAAAACTAGGAAGAAATTTTTTTACTGTGAGGGTGGTTAGATGCTGAAACAGGTTGCCCAGGGAGGCTGTGCATGCCCTACCCCTGGCAGTGTGCAAAGCCAGGCTGGATAAGGCCTTGAGCAACCTGGTCTAGTAGGAGGTGTTCCTGCCCAGTGCAGGGGGGTTGAGACTGGATGATCTTTAAGGTCCATTCCAACCCCTTAACATTCTGTGATTCTATGTCAACTAAACCACAGCACTAAGTGCCACATACAGTCATTTCTTGAACACTTCCAGGGGCTGTGACTCCATCCCTTCCCTCAGTAGTCGATGCCAACGCCTGACCACCCTTTCAGTGAAGAAATTCCTCCTTATGTCCCACCTGAACCCACCCTGGTGCAGCTTGAGGCCATTTCCTCTTGTCCTATCACTAGTTGCTGGGGAGAAGAGGCCAACTCCCAGCTTATCACAACCCCCTTTCATGTATTTGTACTCATCAGGATATCACTGGGGTGAAGACCCAGAGGGAGCACATGTTTTCTTGTCCTCAGTGTAACCTTGTAGTGGTGAATGCCTTTTTGTAGGCAAACCTCTCATTTTGTCATAGAAATTTGGTCTTCGAAGAATGTGATATGCAGAATTAGCACACTTGCACAGATTTTTCTGAGGCAGATTGTGGCTGTTTACTCAGCTACAGCTCATGTTTTGACTTAACATACTGCTCACACCAAGGCCTGGCACATGCTTGGGAGCAGCATCACAGGGCCATAGCAAGAGCAACAGGTTCAATGAACACAGTGGGCAGGGAGAGAGAAGGGCCATTCTGCACTGTTCTTACCTGCAGTGTGCTATCCCCTGCAGCTATCACCTCTTGCAACTCTGCAAAGTACCTGCCTGGCAGTTTCTTCAAAATCCTCTAACAGAAACAGTACAGACACAGCTCCAAGCTGAGAAGTATAAAGGAGTCGGCTTAACTAAAAAGCTTTTGACTCAGATCGAACACAGCAGCAGGACTGCTGAGGCTTTAAAACCAAAACAAACAAAACCCCACCTGATATCATGTTTGTAAATTTTGACCACCATTTCTGCCTGTTCTTATTCAACAATTTAATCAACCTGTCCAAACTTGTGGTTTTTAATTCTAATACTCAAAGCGCTACATGAAGACTAACAGAGAAAATAATGTATCTCAACACATCACATGTTTCTCAACACTCACCACTTCTTATTTTCTTAAATTAAGCTCCAAACTCCCTCATAAAGGGTTAGCATTTGAACTGAAGCTTGCTATAAAAATACAGAAAGAAGTTTTCCCATGAAAAGAGCAAAGTGATCAGTTAAAAGTAATTAATCTACACATCTTCAAGATACTTGTTTCAACATCTAGGTTGTAAGTCCTCCCTGGAGAAAACTCATCTTTATGGATGCCATTACTTCACTTTAGGAGATAAAAACAACCTTGCCACACAAAGGCTACTCCTCTGCATTATTCAAATACATGTATCTGACTTTTGGGCTCCACTGATGCCTCAAGCCTCTGAGAATCTGGTATTCATTTTGTTCAAAGTCAATGCCACGTGTCTGACAGTTGGTAAATTGAGTCTCTCTTGTTTCCTGGGCAGGATTTCTCACTTGTTATCTTTCAGTGCCCCAAAAAAGATTGCTCTCAAAATTGAACTTGTCAAGTCAACTGGTTTGCTTCTGAACAATCTCTAGAATATGCTCCTTCCAAGTCGAGGCATTTTCATTCATTCATTCATTCATTCAGGGCACCTTGAGAACCAATGCAATGAAAGAAAACACTGGTAGCCCACTCCCACAGGTGATGGTAACTCATAACACAATAGAATCGTGTAAGCATTTAGTATGCATACACACATGCATTTGAACACACACCCATGGCTATGTGCCTGTAAGCACCTGTGGCTGTCACTACCACTTGCAGACCAGGTGTTAACAAACCTGAAATGAAATCAGAAAAATAGATGAAACATAACAAAGATCACTCAGTGAGTTAACTGCAACACATTTCTGTTGTCGAGCCGAGAATTTACACAGCGGCCTCTGCACCATCCAGAATACTGAGGACAATGGAATATGCAGCAAATGCAAGAGCTGGGACTGCTGGTACTTTAATATTCCTGATGGATTCTCTCACTGTAGTACAAAGCCTGCAGAGAACGTTAAGCCAAAAAGCAAAATTAAAAGCAATGACATCCCACCCCAATACTTCCCTCAACATTATTCTCTCAGAAATGTAAACTCCTAGAAAAGTGTAACTTTTCCTTAACTCTAGTAGGAAGTCTTATATTTTCGAGATATAGATTTGGGGGAATGGCAAAAAACATAAGTAAAAATCTGCACTTCAGTTCTTCCTAGAGCTGACAGAGCATTCAATCTGATTTGATAGGCATTCAGGCCTACAAGCACGTTCATAAAGCTAAGCACCTGTTTTTGCAAGGTAAAAGTTTAAACAACAGTTCAAGGTTATGAAATTGCATACACTGCTTCACTGAAGCCCAGATCTGAATCCACAGAGATTTCAAATTGTCTAGAGACCTAGCAACACTATCCTAAGCGAGCAGTTTGCTTGTGGAGGGTACACAAAGACTGACAAAACCTGTAGGAAGCTTTATTTACTGCTTCAGTGAGCCTAACTATGCCCAAATGGCTCATCACACCAACAAGTGTAGGTGGACAGGGACAAGCAGGAGATGCACCCTGTGAGGGTGCATGCAACAGGTAGGAATTAATACTATAGACAGTATATATCAACCATGCAGCTGTGTGCAAGGGAAGGAACTAATCAGCCAGAATATGCTATCTGGAACCGTATTTTCTTTCATACTCAGGGCCTTCCCAAGAGGAAGCTAGTATGGACAGGAGTCTAGGACTTGCAAGGAACAATAAGCAAATGCAGTTTTCTTGTTAGCAAATCAGATGAAACAGTGTAATACTTAACTCTTCATAGTCCCAGCTTGAGAGGTATTTCATACTGGGGAGGGTCCCAACTGGCTCAGCCCTGTTCAAACTCAAGCTTCACCAGGCCTCCTGGAGACATTTACTCCCAAGCATCTTTGTATTTGCTGCATTCTTTACAGCACTAGGAGATGCTGGAGATCTTCTCACTTGGAAAGCAATTCTTCTAAATTGGAAAGAAGGCATAACACCTTCCCATCATGCTGTCATATTAGATTTTGAACTCTTTTTGACACTAGATTGTGTCAAAAAGCAAATAAAAATAAATGCAAATTGACAGCTTCTGCATAGCTTGGGAACTTTCTTTGAACTCAATTAATCTGGTTTAGAAACTATCCTATAACACCATCTGACGTGCAGCAAAGAACAGAGGTTTTCAAAAGGAAAGTGGCTGCTGCCAAAGTTGGCCTTTGCTCTTTCTTCTTAGAGGCACAAAAGAGTATGAAGAAAAAGAAATAATACATCCAGAAACCATAAGGGGTACAAGGAACCACTGTACTCGAGGTTTCTAAGAGGTGAACATTGTGTTTTCACAGTCTGCTTTTCTAATGACATAAAGATACGCATATACACACATGCATAAACACAAACATATTAGGAAAAGAGCATGCTGTCTTACACAATTTTTTGCACAAAGTTTGCTTGACTGCAAATAAGGCTGTAAAGTATCTTGATTTTTTCTAGGTGTGATATTGAATTGGTTAAAAAATTGGTTTTGCCACAATTGCCTCTATCACAGACTCTACACAGAACAAGGACACAGAATGCTTGGACTTCCTCTGCTCAGAATGACTGATATTGATGAGTATGTTTTTCTGTATCCTAATGCTACTAAATGTACTTCAGCTAGCGTGCATCTAATGATGTGCCCCAAAAGATTTTAAAGGAGGTGGTTCAGCAGGAAGTGGCAGCTCCACGGGCTGCTCTCCATGGATTGCACATTAGCTTTGCCGATTTCTTTGTTCACATGCACTAGGTGAGAGGAGACAACTTACACCCTCCCATACATGCTGTATTCTCTCTAACAAAAATAGTGTAAGAGAGTTCTCCCACACCTGGAAAGACCTCCCAGCAGTGAAAGCCTTCTTTTTTATGACCTTTTCTGTGTCATGGAATGAAAGCATGGTATGAAGATAGTCAGAAGTCAAGACTCCCTGGTACAGAATCTGGCCATGCTTTTCCTCTCCTTCCATTTTGCCAGCATAACACTTCATGTTGGTCTTGGCAAAACATGCTTCTAAAATTACAGAGGTTGCCCATTGTGATCAGGTGATAAACATTTCTAATTATTTATTTAGTTTGTCAAGAGAGGGGGCAGAGAAGCAGTGACCAAGAAGTGCATGAAAAGTGTCTGTGAGGACATTTCAAATGAAGTTCAAAAGCTTTCCAGATGTACCCCAAGACAGATGGCTGACATCTGTCAGAAGAATCTGTATTTTTCTATCCCTTCACATTTGTAACAGAACCAGACAATAGTAAAATTACTTGTACTTAACAAGACCTTTTTACTCAAAGCACTTTGGACAACACTCTATACAGGTGGAAAGCTTCATAACATGCTTGCAGTCTATTTTCTATATTTAGGCTTGAATATTGCAACTTCTGCAGGAATACTACCAGAAAAAAGAGGTCAGTAACTGTTAAGCAGAATTTCATTTTCTGTCATTTATCATATCAGCCTGCTTTTCAAAAAGCAATATGAAATCAAGCTTGTTGAAATTCATCCATATGACAAATGCCTATTTCCTGTCTCTGCTTCAATTTTATAGTGACATGTCTGCCCTTATTAGATTTAGTACCTCCTGAAGTCAAAAGAAAAAATTCAAAATGGAAAAAAAAAAAATCTAAATCTGTGCCACAGACATGTCCAGAAACCCTAACCGAGCGCTGACTTAAACTTCAAAAACCAGGACATCCAAAGTATCTTTCACTCGCACACTATCAAAATTCTAAAAAATACTGTTCTGTGAAGCTCTCTCCAATTCGTCAGAAAGTTTCTATTAAACTATAATGCAATATATAAGCAATAGATAAAATTTGGCAAAATTAACAAAAAAACCCCACCCCTACAGCTCAAGACACTAGAAGCATTATTCAGCTAATATGAAGGAATTGCATGGATTTAGCCTCAAACTAAATTTGAAACAGCTCTGTAATAGCAGAAAGACATGTTGAAACTGAGCCCATAAAGAGACTTTGCATCTTCCAAAACCATTACAAACAGAAGCAGTGCACTTTCAGAAATGTTTGGCCTAAATTATTAAATTACTAGGAGTTCAATATGCACTTGGACTATAGAAATGACTTCCATAATGCTAACTTGGTTATACATGTATATTTGTTATGTATAAGTGTCCTCATACTGATATCACTGTTTTCAGATGAGAGCAACTTTTATGACAGTCAGCATGAAAAGCAGGGGGTGGTGGGTAAATTAATGTTTAGCTACAATTTACCAGTCATATCAGGATCTGCTGTAATATTGCAGCACTTTATTAAGGCTGTAGTTACACATAATTACTTTAACTGACAGCACATCTGATTTAAGAGGGCTAACTCTCCCTCCCAGCTCTGATCTCCTCAGAGCAGAGCCCACTGCCACCTTACTTAAGCTGATTCAGTTACTCTCAATGCCATGATCTAAAGAAGACCTGTGAAATCATGCTGCTAAAATAATGTAAACATAAATAAATGAAACTTTAATGAAACTATGGTAACTTCCACCAGTTTCAAATCTGACCCTCTGTTGATCAAGAACTGTAACTATTTCTTTATTTCAGGAACATGTTTGTATTTCTGTCATTTGTGTCTCAACAGTGACTGCAGGGAGACAGAGACATCTAAACAGACCAACACATTCATCAGCGGCTCACTGGGGGCAAAGTGATGGAGTTATTTTGGTCACTGCTATAGTCTAATGTATATATCATATTTCCCCCTTAGCATAAATGAAAGATGAGGGCAAACTCACATGTTTGCAGCCAGATAGTTTTAACAATTTCCTACCCAGCCAAACAGTCCTGGAATAGGGGGACCTTTTGAAGCAGTCAGGACCAAATAAGGATTAACTAACTTCTGTTGACCCCAGAAAAGGGATCAATACCAAGCACCCAGAGCTGACCTGAAGCCAAGACCTTCAGTGAGTGAATAAGTTCTCAATTTTTCACCTGGTGTCAAAGCAAATCTTCTGAGAACTGGACACAGGCGTTTGGGCACAGCCAAGCCAGATCAGCTCTTGGCCAAGTAAAAGATTCCGATTCACCAGAACTGCAGGCAATGAACCAAAAGCAAGCAGGAGGTCAGGAACATAACAAAGTCATGGTCGAACACTAAAGAACACAAGGCTTTTTATGAGCTCCACGCAGAGGAGACTTTTTTTATGAAGAAGCAACTGTGCACACTGCCCAGGGAAAGGGGAAGGGCCATGTGCTCAGGTAAGTTGAAGGTTATCCCTCATTCTTGATTATTCAGCAGATACCTGCCTTTGGTATCTTTACCCACTCCTACTGGAAACAGCTGAGCTATCACACCAAAATTCTGTGAGGCCCAATCCAAACAATAATAGAACTGTAAGGTTCTCAGATAAATGATACCACAGAGGTGAACAGCATTTACTTTTTCATTTTTCAATATTGCTACTCTCTGCCCACAACCTTGGCTACAGCACAGCTGAGGCCTGCACCCTTTCTTTTTGTGAACCTTGGAGAGAGCTGTGGGAGCTGCTTTGGGGCTTTTCTTGAGGCTGAGGCTCTATTTGGCCTCCAGCTGAGCTACAGCATCGATCCTGGAGCGAGCTCATGCATTCAGCAGCTCGTGTCTTTAGACAAGCACAGATAATTCACAGGTCAGTGGGTGACTATGACAGACGGCAACTTCTGAGTGATGAAGGCTGAGTTCTCAGCTGCAGTGAAGAGGGACAGCATGGCAGGGAAGCCAGTGGAGCAGGGAGCCCTGGCTTATCCAAAGTCACGGAGCAATTCCTGTATATTAACAGATACTCCTTTAAATTTCATCAAAACCTTACAGCCTTTCCCTACATTTTCTCCTCTGTTTCCACTCACTTTTAGTTTTCTCTTCCTCAATATCCTTTCCTTGCTTTTTTCCAGTCTTTTCTATTAGACATTTCTCATCCCCTCACACATTGCTTCATGTGATGCACTGACGACCTCCTCTCATTTGCGAAGCGAAATATCCTTGTCTGACTTAGGAGATATTTCCACATTTAAACTATACTGTTATGAAAGAGATGGTGGCAAAGGGTGGGAGGTTTGTGGAGTCAGCACACAGACACACAGTGCAGTGTTTCAATCTGTGATACGCTTTTTTAGATGAAGCATCAAGAAGACTGTTTGCTTCTGCTAGTTTAAATAAAATGAAAGGGCACAATTCTGAACCTGACTCACTACTAGGGACAGTCTCTGAGCTACTTCAAGCAAGCAGTGAGGTAAAAAACCTGTATCAGCTCTCAACACTGTAGGTCCTGGTATGCTTAGAAATTAATCGAAGTAGCTACTGCAGAATAAATACTTTCAAGCAGTTTCAAGAGTTCAACTTCTACATAGACACTCTAACTCCAGAACAAATGGCCTCCTAGGGGACTATACCCATATAATTAATTTTAAATAGCTTATTCTAGGAAAAGTCTGGGAATAGACAAATCTTAGAATTTGGCTGATCACACAGTGAAAACTTTCCAATCAAATTCCCTTTCCCTACATCTTTGCTGGTTTTCTTTCAAGTCTTTACTGCTACTGAGGTCACTTTCACTACAACCCATGATATTACAGAAGAAACCAGAGAAGTATCCACTAAATTGAGGAGGAAGAGGCATAAGTATAGGAATAGGCAGGGCTATAAAGAGAATATAGCATTTCCCCCTCTAGTATTCAGCCAGAACAATTTGTGGCTTGAACCCAGAGGGAGATCTCTCTTTACACTGAGCAAGGAGCTAATGAACACTGTGACAGTGCTACTGAACACCAAGCAAGCAGAAGACAGGGTGTGTATCACTGAAGGAATATGCTCCAGGATAGTATTATTTTAATGTCCCTTTTTTTTTCAAGTTGAATTGCCAACAATACTATGAACTTGATTGAAGGAGACGGGTTTGAAGACTCTTTCAGCTCTCTTTAAATAGCTGAGTCTTTGAATTGAAAGTACGGTGGATCAGGACTTCAGTGTGGCTCCTATGTCCCACCATGAGACTACACCCAGGAGCCAAGAAGAAAAAACAGGTTCTGCCTCTTTACTATCCCTTTACTACACCCTCTTCTCTGTGCCTACTGAAGTCCTGGTCAAACTGAGGGGGAAAAGTCTTATCTGCCATTGTAACAGAAGGAAATGGGCATATCTCATGCTTACAAAGCCCTATCACTTGGAACACCATTGAAAAGCTCAAACTGCCAATAACTGCGATTTTCTATTAAAGAAGATGGGCCTCATAGTGAAGAAAAGACCCCCCTGCATGACTTGCCTCCACCACAGTGTGCTTTATGCAAACTTCTCTGTCCACAGCACAGAGCTTTTCCTTCACTTTTCCTGCAGGAAAGAGTCCCCACCATCACACTCTCCTCAGGTTACACTGGCAAGGCTTCAGCTAGCAAACACAGGATGGTCCAAAGCAGTCTCTCAGCCCCCTCTGCTACACATCCATATGTAGAGTTAAGCAGAAAACAAATAAGTGATAACACTGACCACATTGCACAATTCAGCACAGAAGCCACAGAAAGATGTGTAAAAAGCAGAGGCTAGAGATATTTTTCTGAAACGAGCATTCTGTGCACTGCAATCCCACTTAACTGCCTTTGGTAACACATGCCATGTCTGAAAAGCCATCATGTCAGAAATGTTGGCATTTTCCAAATGTATTACACCCATCAGCATAACCTTTATAACCTTTTATTCTTGGGGATCCCCAAGGAGCTAAAGACCAGCTTGTAACTACACATAGAGCAAAGCCCACTCACATCTAAGTCCTCTTTTTAGTACTCTCTACATTGTATCTTTGCCACCAAATATTTTCAAAAGAGCTCTTGATACTCAAGTTTTCAGAGGAGCTCTGGTGTACCACTTAAGCAGTTGAAGAGGGGAAAAGCTGTTACAAATGTGCTTGGAGCTCTGTTGCTCTTGAGATGACACCAAAGGTCAGACTTTTCCAATACCAAAGGGACATGCAGCATCCTAAGCTCAAAAAACAGTCACACATTTAAGAAATCAGTAACTGAGTTGTAATTTTTGCTTCATTCTTCTAGAGCCATAAAACACATTCTAAATCAGAAAGCAAATTTCAGTACCATCTGTGACCCCCACGAAGTTGTTCCTGTTTTCAGTCTCTTTATCCACTCCAAGCCAATCTTGTCACCATTGCTTTCAGAAGCCTGATTTTATCTTTTTATCACTGCTGCTACAAGACAGCTTGACTGCAACGAACATGTCTGTAATGAAATCAGTTGACCCAGAAAAGAAGTGCTAACACGAGCCTGGATTAAAAAACAAGTAGAAGTAAATGTTCTCTCAGACTGCAGGCAGTCCCTGCTGAAATGCTGGAGCAATACAGGCACTGTGAAAGGAGACTGAAATAAAGGTCCCCTGGTTCTGCATTTATGCCAGGTTCCCAAGCTTTCCTATGTTTTCCACAGTTTAAGCATGTGAGTGACCTATTTAAAATAATGTAATTAAAATAAGCAATAGTGCAATTATCTTTGCTTCGAACAGGTCTAAAGCTTTTTTTTTCTTCTCAAAAAGCAAAAGCTTTCTCAGATGTTCTCTATTATGAAGATAAAGCAATTTATTTCTGCAGGCCTCAGTTTTAGACTCCTTTTAAAAATGTGGATATTCATTTACTCACACAAAACTTGGTTAATAATATATGCCTGCTCTACTTACTTGTTTCATTTACCTTACAGTTTTCTCTAATATGAGGAGAGCTCTGTCATAAAATGACAGGGTTTTTTGGGTGCCAAGCCCAGGATCTACCAGACTCCAAAAACAATCTAGCAGCACGTCTTCATCCAGGCTTCTATTAATCAGATGCTTTTTAACTTCTTTGACTCAAAATGCTGATGCAAAGTAAAATAGTGCGCTTACACACAGAAAACTGCAAATCCATCTCATCTGGTTTTCTCTGCTTGTTACCTGACTCTGAGCTTTCTCTTTGCCTCTCCACAAACCCCATCTACCCACAGTGCCTCCCAAATACCATAATCAAATCAAATACTTACCTTGTGGTCCCAAGCAGAGTGTGTGTGCATGCATGAAGGTGGAATCAGGAAATCATGAAGCAGAGAGGACTGCGCACCAGAATATCAATACAGAATCACTCAAACCCACTAAATTTAAGAGATATCAGCTGCTGTCAAGCATGTCTGGATAGGTCGAGGAAAGTTCAGTTTGAAAGACGACCATATTAGAATGGTTCTTACTCTTCCAGGTAAAAGGACTTTCTGTTAACATACTACAGTTCCCATTATAGTTCACACTACTGACAGTACACATTCAGCAGGGACACCAGTGAATATTTTAAATTACATCTGTCCAACTGTTTACACCTAAGTCTGCTCTGGGAGCAGGAACCAACTTCAGCCCACCACTCCTTCCCTCAGTGTTTGTTCACCCTGACTGCAGACACTGGGACCTTGGCAGGGCCAAGAAGACAAAGCTCAAACTCAGTTTCCTGTTTCAGAGGTCTGGGGTACAGGGCTTAAAACTGCTTTGTATGATTGAGGAATAAGCAACTTACCACAGAGGGTCTGGGATACTGTTAGTAGTGTAATCTAAATCTCCTGAGCACCATTTATCCCAACCACAAGCCCCAAATTCTCCTTTACTGCAGAGCCAACACTCCAGTCTGAGAGTTCGTATTTCATAGTAAAAAGTAACAAAAGAAGCTCCCATATTTCCTGGTTAACATTTCAGCCTTCTCAGGGGTAATAAAACAAGATCTCCCTACAACAACAGATAAGTCAGACAAATAAAATGTCAAACTACTTTAGAAATAAGCTAGTCAAGATAATAGAATGAATCTCTTGAGTAGCCGTTAATAGCATTTGGCAAAGATCCTTCCAGAGGACATATGATACCTAATACAAAAGGATGTGCTATTTTTGTATCTCTCCTTAAAAATTAATTTAGTGCTGACAAAAAGATACCTGGTTAATATATAAAACCTTCCCCACATCCTCAGGAGGAATGATACCACTGACAGTTCTATGAACAAACCAAAGCAGAGGCTGCATGGTTGGACACACGGAGACCTGGGCTGAGACTCAAGGACAGGGATCCTCAGCCCAGTTCTCCTGCCAGCCAAGTGACCAAGGGGCAAACCTCTTTTTTTGTCATACATCTGCAATGTGAGGTTAATCACACTTCATGAACCACTGAGATGTATCAGCACAAAGATTGCTGCAAGAGCTCTGTGTTTTTATTACCACCAAATTCCTGAGCTGAACCCATAACATAAATGGAATAAAAACTCCCTACCAACCAAATAAGTAGATAAGCTGTAAGTAAAACAGCAATATGGGATACAGACATATTTATTTGCTTGCACTGCTTCCCACAAAACAAAGACGACAGTAAGAGCCCATATTAACAATTACTCAAGATCACAAAACAAGAATATATCAGTTAGACTTAATTTTCCTATTGTGCTATCTGAATGACTTGCCATTATCACTATAATACAGCATGAAAAATACTGCACTCCTCAGCCTCTATTTTTTGATTAACCAGGTGCTCTGGGAATTTCTGTCTATCCCTATTCATAATTAAAAGTTGTTATTCCCATTTTCAATGTGACTTGCTGGCAATTAAATCTATTTGGAAAGAAAAAACCTTTTTTTCTTCCACAGAAATTATTTACTTATTTTTAAAAATAAAGTAGACCTGTTAGGTTAAAAAGCTAATTCTGATCCCTCCTTCTGCTTAGTTTTCTCACAAGAGTTGGAGAAATTTACCATCTCTCATAAGGCAAGTAGGAACTTTGGAAAAGCTTGCAGTATGACAATGAAAGCTCCTGCAGTAAGTCTCAATGATACCAGTTATTCTCAGGGTACCCAGCCCTCTGAGCTGGGAGACAGAGACAGGGAATGGAATGCAGTCCCCATAACCCAGGAGGAAATGGTCACCATCCTGCTACACCACTTAGACATACACAAGTCTGTGGGCCCTGATGGGATCCACCCAAAGTCCTGAGGTGGCTGCTGGAAGTGCTTACCAACACACTTCCAGTTTGTCAGCAGTCCTGGGTTAAGCAGGGAGATCCCAGCTGACTGGAGATTAGCAAATGTAATGCTCATCTGCAGGAAGGGTCAGAAGGAGAATCTGAGGAACTACAGACTTGTGAGTCTCACCTTGGTGGCGGGGAAGATTATAGAGCAGACTGCCTTGAGTGCAATCACACAGCACATACAGGACAAACGGGATCAGGCATACCAGCATGGGTTTGGGAAAGGCAGCTGCTGTCCGACCAACCTGATCTCCTTCTATGACCAGGGGATTCAGTTAGTGGCTGAGGGGGAAAGGCTATGGATGTTGTCTGAGTGTCAGTAAAGCCTTTGACACCATTGCCCACAGGATTCTCCTGGAGAAACAGGCTGCTCATGGCTTGGACAGGTGCAGTGTTTGCTGACTGAAAAACTGGCTGGATGGCCGGGCCCAGAAAGTGGTGAATAGCAGGTGAGAAGTAACAGGACAAGTGGAAATGAATGGCCTCAATTTGCACAAGGGGAGGTTTAGATTGGATATTAGAAAAATTCATTCACTTAAAGGGTGGTCAGGCATTGGAACAGGCTGCCCAGAAAAGTGTTGGATTCACCATCCCTGGAAGTCTCAAAAACTATGTGGATGTGGCACTAAGTGACATGGTTTAGCAGTGAACATGGTAGTGCTGGATTAATGGCTGGACTTGATCATAGAAGTCTTCTCCAACCTTAATGATTTTGATTCTAAATCCTGAGGAATGCACTAAGCAAAGCTCCAGCTTATGGGCTGAGAGGGCATTTTTTGAGGACTGTCTGGCACAGTGAGGTTCTCCCCTTGGCTGAGGTGAACACAGACAACCAGAGAGAAATTCTTGGTTGCAAATCTTTCCCTGGACTCAGATTCCTGGTCCTCTGCTTTCACAGTTTGATCTGAAAATCAGGGTTTCGCCTTCATGAATTTTGTTGCCATTTATAGTTTGAAAAGGCCTTCTCAAAGTGAGATTTTTCAGTTCTTATTGATTACAGCTGTCAAAGGAGCCTGTAGGTTTTCTCCATCCTGTCAGCCCCAAGGTGTTTAGCATGGCAAAGCAGTCTTCCTGTCAACAGTGAGGCAAGAAGCAGGAAGAGCTAAAGAAAAACAAACACTGGTGGGGAAAGTAAAGCATTACTTCCCCCCACAACACCACCACAGCTATCATCAGGCATGCAGGCAGAAACTCTTTTCATGGCACGAAGATCCTTTTGAATCCCTCAGCGTCTACACCCTGACAGCTTCTGGTCTAAACTCCTTGCCTACGTGTAAGTACTACACTGACAAAAACAGGCCTTTCCCTCTTTGTGTTAGGGAAAGGAAAACAACAGTGTGCCATTTTTCCACCTGTTCATCTCCTCATCTGTAGAGCAGACGTGACTATTTTGGTTAAAACTCACGTCCCAGGGATGCTGCAACTGAGACGACAATTCATATTGCCCGATTTTAACAGTGAAATACTACTTGGGAAACTCACACTTCTTTTGTACATTAAGTCACAACACTTAACTCTATGCATAATCAAACACTCAGCCCAAACAGATGCTCCCAGAACTCATTCACCATGTTTCCCTAGAAGCCCTTTCACCACAGAAAAGGAGGGTTTGTCCTTGGTCTGTAAAGACCACCTTAAAGACTCAATATAAAAAAATTTCTGCAGAAAACCAGATTCTGTTTGGGTTTTTTTTCCTGCAGACTTCATACAGCAGTGCTGAGCACAATGCTGTAAGGATGAGGGATTAAAGATGGCCCTAAGACCTGCATCCTCCAAATTACACAGTCATGGTGTATGAATATATACAGTAACAAAGAAAACAAAGAAACCTCCCACTCTTCTTTGAACCTTGCCTATTGCAAGCTCTGCTGAGTTAAATATAACATCATACAGAACCAACAAAATCATCAATCACAATGCAGAAAATTGAGTCAATCCAGCTGCTGAAAGACTGTGCTTGATGAATCTCCTTGGCCTAAACTTGTAATTCAGTTTGAGTATTGAAAGCAAAGTTGTTCAAGATTTGACATAGTAAATCAGTAAATAAAAAAACCCACCGTAGTCCAATCAAAGATTCTATTAGTTGGTAAATTATGGCCACACTAGCAAAAACTACACAACCTGCTCCATTTAACTGCAAAACCTACATGGACAGAATAGCCCTTCTGAAGGACAGATGTTTTAGTTTTCACAGACAACACAAAGAGTAAAAAAGGAACAAAGAGCATAAATCACTGAACTTCGGTTGATTCAAACTGATAGATACAGGGTAATGTTAACTACATAGAACAGATTTTAATTCCAGTTGTAACTAACATGGAAGTCATAGATTGAAAGATACACATAAAAGCAAAGAAAATACATTTTCCTGCTGAAAAACCCCAAACAACAACAACAAAATAAGAAAACCCAAAACCAACACCACCACCCCCCAAGAAACCAACAACAAAAAAACAAACAAAAAAAAACCAAACTAAAACAACCCGAGACCTAGGAGCAGGAGGAGAAGGCCCACTGAAAATCAAGTAACATAAAAATTCCTGACAGACACCAGCTCTTCAGAGCGTGAGATTAACAGAGTCAAAAGTCAATACCGATTAACATCAGATACCCAACTTCAGTTCCACTTCGCAATGTGGACCTTGGTCAGATCCTCAGTTTGCAAGTATGCAAAGGTCCACAGACCTACATGGACTTAAATAATCATCTGCAATTCCCAGTGAAAAGGAACATCATGCACTTTTCTGAGTGTCTCCAGTAACTTGTCAACAATAAGAACTTGCTATTTACTTTCACCTGGTTTTTATTTTCAACTGCAAACCAGAAATTATTTTTCTTTCCAGATTTCTGACACAAACTGAGTTTCCACTGGAGGTTGGGACTGGTCATTTTGTCAACTGTAACTGTATAAAGCAAACCAAAATAGGAAGTATTTAAGGTAAAGAAAATAAAGAGGGAAGACTGACCCTCTACTTAAAATCCTTACCACTTCTGATACACTTGGAAGTTACTACAGTGTCTTATCTGTAGCTTTAATCTTCCAGAAGATTCAAAAATATTTTTTCCTACAAGACTTTAGAGAAGACTGAACATAAACTCTAATGCATCATCTTCCTTGCTGCCCACTTTAGGGGCTGCACTCTGTGAGATTATCCCAAAAATATCTCAGTGTCTCAGTCATTTCTTGCTGGGTGATCAACTATATAGGTACAGAAACTGTGCAGGTGCTGCAGCACCTCTTTTTTAATGTGTTTATCTGTCCTTCCCTTCCCACAGCATGTTCTTCAACACCTTCACTGTTTCTGTAACATGACTGGAAGGACTAGGCTGCCTTCTGTCCTACTCAAAATACACAGGCTGTGCAAAAAAGGCTGTGCAAAAAAGGCTGTGCAAAAAAGGCTGTGCAGGTTTGGGGGAAAGAATGAAGATGGACATAGTTCATGCATGACTTTGATAGACAGGATTTTATTTAATTATTTTTTTCATAAACAATGAAGTCTCTTACTATAACAGCCTTCATCATAAATCAAAAAAAATATTCTGACTTGGAAATAATACAGTTTTACTCAGTATTCACATAAACAATACCCATATCACTTGAAGTTAGTTTGTCAGTAACACTAAGGAAAAAAGAAGGATCCTGGGATAATAATTCAATTCCCACTTCAGTCCCCTCACCCAAAGGGCTCAGCACAATGTCTTTCCAGGCCACCCCACTTGGAGGAAAACAAGGAAACACAACCCACATCATTAGTAGGCAACATCTCTGTTACTAGCCTGATCCATTATAATAATTGTGATAGCTTTTGCAGATTGCACTCTTTAAGAAGCCATTTACTGAGGCCTTAAGTTGAAATGCAGTTACCCGCTCAGAATGTTATTTTAGATCAATAAATTGATCACAGCTATTCACGTACCTGATGCAGGAATGGGAGCTCAACCTGATGTGATCCCAGTTGGCAAGGTGGCCTTTCCACAACCAGTAAACTGGGGGCCTGCAAAACAAGAACCTGTGTGTCAGCAGCTTTGTGTCTTTTACAAAATACAAGGAAAACACTAACTGTGCCTTTGGAAGGACAAGAGAGACACCATCATCACCCCATTAACTACTCCAAAATCACTGGATTGAAACCTAATAGAGAAAAGCCTGGCAAGGTATAAGAGTTCTCATTAGCGTGCCCATAAAGGGTTCATGCATGAAACCCACCGCTTGGCTCATGAAGTCAGCAGAATAACACCCACTGACAGCAAAAGGAGCAGAGCAAAGGGGATACAACATTGCTACCATCAGGCTTTAGTAAAAAGCTGTCTTGGTGGCACTTGCCGTGCTCCAGGAGCCCAGAGTACTTGAGAAAAAATGATTTACCAAATTTTAGAGGTCTACACACAATTCTTACCCCCTCAACACTCCAGTTATGCCTGAAAGGCTTTGAAGGGAAAGCTTTTAAGTGAAGAATGTTGTGAGCAGAATAGCAAGAGGTTTATGCCAATGCAATGACTACCATAGTTATTAAGGCAGGATTAGTACACTTGGAGTGACAGAAACTATCAGGAATGGACAATTAAGAGTTCAGATTAATCCTCAAAGACAAGATGCTTAAACACCTAACAGCCCGACTGAAACCTGTGAGATCAGAGAGTGATTTAACTCTTTCAAAAGGCCTACAAGGCCTTTGATGCTTATTTTCCCAGCAGGCTTTCCTTGCCTTCAGTTCAAAGTCATCCAAAAGGATGAACTTCAAACACCTGTTTCAACTGAAGAGGATGACACCAGAGGATGTCTTTTATCCAGCCAGACACTCCACAGGAACAAACACAGATGTTCAGCACTCCCCTCTTCTACTTCATGAGTACAAAAAAAAATCTACATGGTCTAATTACTGAAGAAATGACATAGATTAATTAGATTAGACAGACAGAAGAAATAATGCCATTCCTTCCCATTTGGGCACACTCAGTTCAGAAGCACCGAGAAGGAAAAAAATATCTATTGCATAAACTGAACAATTCAAGTACAGCATTAGAAGATCTTTCAAGTAAGAAGTAATCCTATATGGCAAAGGAGACTGTGAACTACGGATTGCATTCATGTGTCCTTACACACTTTTCAAGACTTTGCTGCTTAGAACAGCATGGAGCCTGAAGTGCCATGCAAAGTGCTGCTTTCCCTCATAATGTCTTCAATCCAAATTACATCCACACTACAGAAACACATTATTTACAACTGGAAAAATGTATCCCAACTCTATTTCCCAGCAGCTTTTAAGGGGTGACTTTATAGAAATGATGTTTGAATGGAGATCATCTTGGGAAAATTCTACATATTAAAAAGTACTTCATTGAGACAAATGTGTCTTTATTTTCATTTCCAGGTTATTAGAATGAACAGAATCCCACATTTGTTCCAGTTTCAAATGGCAAGAGCAGCAAAAACAACAAATATTTGAGTAAAATTAGACCTGGAGGAATTGTTTCTACAATGTTTCTGCCTTGCTTCCAATCCAAGAAAGTGCTAGTGTGTCTTATGTATCACTTGATCTAGTCTGATTTATAATCTTAGAGAATTTGTTTGACCCAGTGATCTCTCTTAGAGATCACCACAACTTTAATTCCTTTGCTGTAAAAACTTTAGCATTTTAGCACAGAGATCTACATAAAAAGATACAACTGACCAGGCACATAGCCCAGAAATAAATTCTGAACTTTTGCCTGAAGCAGAGGAGCAGCTCTACCGCCCACCTAAAGAAACGTATCTACAGGCAACATTTCTAAAAACAAAAATTTAATAAATTAATGATAAGTTAAAATAAATAAAATGAACAAACTCAAAATCATTAGTAAAACCTAAAATAGAATTCTTCCCTTTTCATTGCTTTCTATCTTTTTGTTTTATGAACTTATTTTTTCAGGTCTGCCAGAAAACCAGACTACTAAGGAACATAAGCATCCATCTTGTTGAAAATATCTAAAACTATACTAGCCCCATCAAAATGTTGACCACAAAGTCCTTCTTTAAACTCTTCCATTTAACTATCAAAGGATAAAAAAGTCAATATCTCTTTGTTGTCATAACCTGGAAACCCTGCTAGCTCCTGACTGCGGCTGTTGATTGTTCACTGAGGTTAACTCATATTATTGCAGATAACAAGCTCAAAGCCTGCACAACTTCAGGCTTACTTGACATCAATCACACTGTGAGTTTTCAAACTCCTGCTAGTTCCCTTTACCGAAAAATTAGGCTTCTGAGCTTATGATTATGTATTCAGCCTAACTAATCCCAGTTAAAGCAGCAAGGAGTTGTCAGGTCAAAAAATGTTACTGTCCCCTTCCTTTGCTTGGTGTTTGTTTAAATTCTGCCTTTAAATTCCTTCTAGAAGGAGCAAAGTGCTGGAAACATCTTGATAAATTAATTAGTAGGTTTTATTCAATAGCACTGCAATCAATACTTTCCTGAATAGTACAAAATAGCATCCTAGGAACATACCTAGCTTATTTTTTGTATGAATGTTTCAATAGCATTCTTAAAAATGCATACCCAGTGCTGACACTGAAATACATGCAATCATCTTAGAATCATGAATAATTTCTTTCAAAGCCTCATACAAAGGCAGAAACCCTTGCTCTCCAGCAGACACTCCAAGTGATGAAGGAGCTCAGTTTCCAGGTGGAAGAAAAAAAGTATCACAGTTGCAACGCAGAAATCTGAAGGGCAGTGGCACTATGGCCAAGGTTAAACAGATCAGATGAAACGAATGGTATTTCCATCATGTCCTAAAGGCAACTAACAGGGCACTCTGTGTCCTGGGAGGGAAGATATCGCGAGTTCAAGACCTCCTTGCCCTGGTACCTACCAAAGGTTCAGCCTTGGCCAAAATCTCGGATTAAGAGCAGGTCTGAAGCAGCTGTCAAGGACAGACAGGCAACTGAAAGGAGGGGGGAACACTCGAATTGTGGATCAGCAAACATATTAATTCCAGCAATGTGAGCCACAGTCCTTGCCCTTGCAGCTGGAGGGAAGCTCTAACTAGTGCAACTTACGCAGGTAGTTCTCACCTGAGAGTGTGTTTTTAAGCAACAGGGATTGTGTACAACCACCACCACCAGTCTCTCTCATACACAGATATTTCTAACACGACAGCCAGACAGGCATTATCTCCTCATCTCCCCTGATGTGTGAGACTCCTTACCAAGACAAGGCTTGCCAGAAAACACTATTTTTAAAAACGCTGGTACACTGAAGGCTCAATTTTCCACCAGGATTCAAAATTGATACATTTTCCAGTCCTTTGTGAAACGTTTCCTTTCAGCATTATTAATTGGATTGCTTTCATTTCAAGGGGGGAATGATTGACAAAATGCTTCTACTATCAATAAAGAATCATTAATTGTGACATTTCTGTGGGAAAAAATTACTATCACAAAAGTCATTTTGGTATGAGAGCTTGACGGCTCATTGACAACACAGCCCAGAAGCCCTGCCGTGTCCGTGGAGTGCCTGCACAGTGCTGCCTGCTGCCTGGAGACAGCATCATCTACAGTGCCTACGACCAAAAGATAGCTCAAAGCCTGAGGTATCAAAAGTCAATTGAATCTGGAATTCCTCAAGGTATGGCATCCTGTAGCTGATTTTCGTCTTCTCCATAAATCCTCTTTTCACTATTTTCAGAGATCCTCAGGGATCACATTTCTCTGCTCTGCATCTCCTGAAGCACCAAAGCAGAAAGAAAAAAGGACAGAATTTTCTTTCTTTCTTTCCCTTGACAGAAATACCTCTCTACTCCTGATGGGCTGCACAGTACCAGAGAGCTGCAGTCTACTATTTGATAAGCAAAGGCAGGAATTATGAGCTTCACAGTCTCCCAAATCCAACACTGTCATCTAAATATGTTATCCTTTGCACTGTTTATTAGGTTGGCACAGAAATGATTTGTGTCAATGCTGTACATAGACTGTTCACAAGTAAATAAGATTAGAGCTGAGTCTGGGAAAACTCTTCATACAAACAATAAATTCCAGCAGCTCAAACAGAGATGAGTATCACGGAGAACAGGACAGTACTGATTGACAAGAAATCACCCAGCTTCACCCTCAAGCAACTCATACAGCTGAGCTATTCCAGAGAATAAACCCATATTTGATCTTTCCATATTTCCTCATCAGATACAATTTAGTAACAAGTATGCCTCTACTGTCCAGAGGCCAGCACAGTCCTGAGGAAAACAAAACTTTACATTTGGATCATGAAGGTCACGGGACCAGACACAGAAATGTGACTGCAAGAAAGTGAAGGTATTATTCCCATCCTCAGAGACTCAGCAGACTTCGGAAAAATGACAGAGGCCTTTCACAATACATTTAAACTTCAACATGTGAAATCAGAAAGATTATAAAATGTCAAGACAATTCAATCTTTTGCTTTTGCTTAGAAAAAGCAAGCCATTTATCTAAAGAACACTTGAGGGTTTTTCATCTTATCTGATACTTAGAAGACATTTAAAGTAACAGAACAAGGCAGGTAAATCCTGTACTCCATGACATGACTTCAGACCTCTGAGAGCAGGAACAGATATACAGGTGAAAACAAGGAGGAAATTAGTATAGGATCATACCTGCCCTTCTCTCCAGGTTCCACTGACAACTGAACTATTGTGGTTCATCCCTAACAGCAGCAGTGGCAAGGATAAAATTACCAGGAATTCACTGATTGTCAGTCCCACAATACCCAGCATTGCTGGAGGTTTGGGCAACAGGAGGTTTTGGGCATTTTCTCAGATACACGGCACTGAAATGAAAGAGTTGTGATGCTTTCTGTTTCCACATGGGGGTGTCTTTCCTTCTGGCTTCTGCTCAGCAAGACCAGAGATGAAGACTTCATCCTCTCCCAGCTATGCCTGCTTCAGTTGGGCTTTCTTTGCTCAGGGACCAGACAGAAGAATTTAAAACACAGAAAATTTCAGCCTATGGTCGAATGCACATTTTTCACTGCTATTACAGTACCATGCCAGAGACAAACTCATTCTTCCCTGTGATGATACACAATACTGCAAACATTGAGGTAAATTCAAAGAAAGAAGTAAAGAAAGTTTTGTCATTTGCCTGGCTTTCGTAAAGGTGTTCCAGTTTTGCACCGGAATTTCAGGTGTGAAAAGAAAACAAAAAAAGGAACAGGGAAAAAAATCTCTGCCAAAAGCAACCAAAGCCCTGGCAAGGGACACATTCATCTCAGGAATAACTCATTTGCTATGGAGCTGCAATTAAGATCAAGACCTTGGGCCTTGCCTGGTTTGCATAAACTTGTGCCTGGCTCTCTACTTTTCTCACCTGAACTGCAATACCCAAGTCTGATCCCGGACCTGCCTCAACTCCAAGTGCTGGATCACTGCACTTTTTTGGCAATGGAGACTGCTGGGGCGCTTCTGGCACTGACACAACCTTGTCAGTACATGCAGGTTTTCAAAGACTTAAAAGCTCCTTGAGAAAAAAAAAAACTCACTCCCTCCCAGCTCTAACTATAACCTGCCATGCAATCTTACAGAAGTATAAAAAGCTTTCTGCAATATTGTAGAAATACTGCAAAGTACTCCTTTTCATTTGAGTTGTTCTGTAGCAATATTTCCCAATTCTTTTGTCTTTGCCACAAAATAAATCACTGAAAATTCTGCCACAAACCCACAACAGTTAAATTGCCCACTTGCCTTTTTCCATTATCTGAGTTGCATTAATTACATTCAGCTGAATGGAAGCAATTATTTAATTAGCGCAAACTGTGCTCCACCCACATACTCATGTAGAAACATTTTGGGTAACACACAGGCCAATTACCTGCTGAATTGCACAGCACCTCATCACAAAGTTATTAAAAGTTCAACAGAAAACTCCCTAGACAGTACATGGCTTTCATTTTCAGAAAGCTGTGACGCTGGTGGAATGAAACTGAGTGGGCTGATGCATACAGATTTGAAACAGCTGCCCCTATATTAGATGAGTTTAATTGTTTTAGAAACCAACAAATTATTCCCCACCTCCTCCACCAACATGACTGCTCTGTGCATAGTACTGGACTGCTGTGGATCCCACTGCAGTGAGAGCCGAGTACCCGTGCACATGCACATAGAGACAGCACTTCTTCTAACAAGTACACAACTACACAGCATACACAAAAGACAGGAGGAACAAGCCTGGCCTATGTGACTCTCCTAACCTAAGCTTGAATTTAACACTTCAGGTACTTGACTAAAACATGGTACAGACAACCATGCCTAGGAAGTTTGTGGAGGCAGACACAGTTTAAAAACACCCTCTTGAAAAGGAGCTACATCATGTGAAGGACAGAGAAGACAATGAAAAGCTGGGACTTTGTTTCCTGGCAATATGAATTCCAGACAGATAGACTGGCCACTCTCAGGGATCATGTAGAATTGATGAAAAAAACGTACTTCAAATGAGCTACTGGCCATGTGGAGGTCCACATGGAAAGGCCAAGACATTTATCAAATTCCACCGCTGACCTCCAGAGAATTTATATAACCAGATCACAAGAAACAACTTTACCCTATTTACAAGCAGAACAAAATCCACACACGATGCTGATGCTCCCGCCACCCCTCTGCAAGAATGGATCACAGCATACAATATGCAAAGTTGCCATGGGCAGGAGAAATCAATGACAAATACACCCAGACCTCAGTTTTCAGAGGGCTGCATGTCAGTTGAGGATGAAGTGGGAAGAGAGTGAGAAAGTTAAACTAATTCATACTCCTTGCTTTCCAAAGCAACTCCTCACACCTCACTGGTAATTTCTCATTAGCACCGAATGTTTGCTCTCTAGGAGCATAAGGTCATTCTGCACTGCACATGAGCTGAGCACGAAGCTGAAAAACTCCCAGCCCCCAAGGGGTCCATGGCCTGATGAAATGACACCACCAGTGGAGTCCCCAGGCTGAGGAAGCATTAGATAATGGGAGAGTGGACAAGGATCCTGAGGAGGATCATCAGAAGGGATCAGTCACGCTGTCCCTTCAGATTTAAGCCCACTAATCCACAGTATGAGTACCAAAAGGATGCCTCTCCTTCCCCTTAATTAAAATTATTTCTATGAACTAGTAGGTCTCCAAATGTTTGTTTTAAACAGCAACTTCTTTACATTCCCCTAAATATACAGAAATATATAAAGCGTAACTGCCATTCTGCACAAAGGATGCTGAAAAATTAAAATCCTTTTCTTCATCAGAGTGAGCCAAAAATATTCTAATGCCAAGTGTGGTTCTAAAGATACCGACGACATAAGTTGAATAACATAATCTACCAGAGCATAACACTTTAACAAACTACAGATATATCTGACCCCATGTTAATTGACTAACAAATCATTAATGAGCAGGGAAATGAAGGCCAGAGTTAGGAAATGTCTTCTCTCACTTCCTATCACCTTCACCAGCACCTCTTCTAACAATCCCAGGGTTGCATTTTACAGGATACTAAAAAAGGAAAGGCAGACAATTCAAAATTTATGAGGAGCCAAGGGACCCTACTGAGTGCCACCTTTCTGTTTTCATTCCTCATGCCACAGGCATAAATTGGGTTCACAGTCTTCTCCCTCACTTAACAACCCTCTGTATCTTGTATTCATACATCTCTCCCTGTCTGCTAGCTTTTAATACAATTTACCAACATTCACTTCTTCAGCTGTCTTTCTCCCTCCAGGGTTCTCTGTACAGCCTTGAGGGAACTCAGGAAAATACACATTCTACCTTAGGATAAGGCACTGCACTCATCCTGCCTCAGGGTGAAGAGGACCAGGCAGCACACTCTCCATTATAGATGTTAAAAGGCTGCTATTTAAACTTGGATGCTTACAGCAATAGAAGTGACTTGCTGGTACCACCCAAGGCTCAGGAGCAAAATATGAAAGGTAAGTCAAAGCCAAGTTTTTTCCTTTACAGGAGTGGTATACACAGGAATCAGACCAAAAGGGTTACATATTAAAACATAATGACAGTATAAAAATGCAAAAGCACTTTTTCCTGTCAGGTATTTGTTTCTCATTTCCTGGGTTTTCTGTATATGTCCTACAACATTTAAATCTAGCTGCTGGAGCCTCAAAAGCACAAAGGTACCGAATACAATATTCTAGCTAAGTTCCTGTAAGAAATGCCTCAGAGCCATTTGACTGACGGGAAGGAGCAGAAACATTTACCATCAGGTGGCCTTCTCAGCTACAGAAATTCATCACAAGCATCAGCACTCCAGTGCTATTTGCAAAAGCTAAGTCTGCCAGGGCTGAAAATAATATTCAGGAGCCATAAAAACTACTGACTGTGGCTCTAGTTAAGGCAAACTTTTTGGTTAACAACTTCAAGGCACAGTTGAGATGACAATTCCTGTATGAAACCAGCAGAGTAATAAAAAGCAGCAAAACTGAATTGAAAGGTCAGGTGCCAAACCAAAAGAAAAATGAAGCTCTAGAGAGCTGACCACATGACTTCCTGACATAACCAGGACTTGTGACTCTACTTGGTGTCACCTACAGAAGGTTATACAAAGATGTGGACAGACGAAGCAGCATATTATAGTCTAAGTAGAGCAGTACGTAAAACTTGTTCCAAGACACTTTCTAACCCAGAGGCCAACCTGGACTGGGCTCTGTTTGTATTGAAAAGAGAAAGTAAGGAAAGATATGGCATGTCCTGGCTAATATTTATTTGCAATATAATACTTAGAAAGTCTTTTTTCCTCAAATAAAGAAACTGAACAGCAAGACAAAGTTGTTCCGATTCTGTCTCAGCTTCAGCATTCCAATCTGTCCTGTATACAAAAGTTTGTTGTTAGCTTTTTCTGGACCCTTGCCCCGACTACTCACAGGCCTACTTGCCAGTACCAAAGATGCTTCTCACATTTTTCCTCCCTCTGACACTCTTTCAAATACTCATTCCAGCAACAGATCTCAAACTCCAACTAACCTTGCATAAGAAGCAGGGGGTCACATAAGACCAGTTCTTCGGGGTGCTGAGCACACCACAATGCCATGCAAAAAACTACAGCAGTAAAGCACATTGAGGCTAGTTCGAAGAGAAAGGGGGAAATTGCCAAGTTCCTAAGTAGGTCTGTAATACCAGCAAAATCTAAAATTTAACCTCAGGAAAGATGCAGATTATGATCCCGGCCTTTAATGTTATAAACACTGCTAAAATACTGTGTATCTTCAAAGTGTGAAGATACTTGAGCATTTAACACCACTTGAAGAGCAATAACGCCTGGGTTTTTTGAAAATAATAACATCTTTAATTGAGCTTTTAAAAAGTGACCAGGATTTTACAAGGGTAGATGCCTAGCATTACTCGAAGAACTTTTAAATAATTTTATGTTATACATCATTAAGCTGAAGCATTCAAAACCCAAGGTAGAGAACAAAGCATGGGGAGGTAAAGTGATCTGCCCAAGGTCACCTGAAAAGTTTATTGAAACACAAGAAGAGAAACTAATTTTTGTCAAGTCTCTATGCCCTGACCAGAAAATCTTTCATCTAACATTGCATCTTGGGATTAAGATCATATACAGGTACTAATATACTTATTTATGTAACAGCTATGCTCATCCCTGAAAAAAAAAGCAAGCAGGTGTCTCCTGACCTATCCAAGCAAACTATATACTATAATGAAAATAGTGTGTGCACGAATCAGGAATGAGTCAGTTTAGTGCTAAGGCTGTGCTCTATGCCTAAAACAGAATGCTATCTTGGGTGAAATAAATGTCCCCATCATATTTATAATGAAGCTAATCAATTTTGGGCTTGTAAAATAACCCTGTCCAGAATTTCAATGAACCACATGACATGTCTTCCAAGGAGTCTATTGTTAAAGATGCCTTTTTACTGGAATTTCAATAATTAATCATGTTTTGGGGTAGTTTTATTTCTATGTGGCTTACCCTTTGATGATCTAATTTGCATTTATAATGATCTAGTCCCTTGTGGATTAATTGCTCATGTTATTTTCTCTATTAATCAGACGTCAACATTTGCATTACAGATTACTGTTTGCGTTATTATCACACTACTAAAACCGCCAGCATGGTACTAATGATAAATATTTTCCTTAGTTCTAGAGGTGAATTAGTGTCTCAGTCCTTTTAAACAAAGGAATTATTGGGTTTTTACCACTCTTTTGAAGTAAGATCATCATTCTGTGGTATTATCCACATATATTTATTATTATGTCTAAAAATTCACTATTTTTCTGCAAACCATAAATGCACTTAGTTCACCCATTGCTGTGACACAAGCCCTGAGCAAGGAGCAAAGAGTTATGAATCCAAGGCCACACAGACTTCTTTCCTAGATCCCCACGTACCTTTAGAAGAGTTTCACACCTTCCAGTTACTCACTGCAACTTCTTTCTGAGTGTTCCCCACAGTATTGCATGAAATGTTTTTGTCAAAATTGCTTACTTACATTTAGGAAAAATAAATCAGCAGTGCTAGTATAAAGCAACAAAAATCATTGGCCTGAGCTAAGCAACCTGACTGTGGCTGGAGCAGAAAAGACAGTACTCACACACACTGCTCTCTCCACAGACCGCCGAGGCAGTAACCTTTGGCAGGTGGCTGTGGACACTCACCTCCTTCCCGGCTCAGCTAGGTCCAGAGGAACACACCTGGGCCCTGGAGGCATCGCAGTCTGCACCTCTCCTCCCAGATGGGTTGCATTACATTTAGCCCTGAAGACTTGCTCATGATCCCCTCCCCAGATGTGACTCAAGACACTCATGCCAACAGGGAGAGGAGGAAGAGTCTGATTACCCCACTCCCCATGCTTTGCTGCTGCATCCTCACTCACCTGTAAGGAATTGGAAACAATAGCAGCTGCAGTGAGACTCTTCCTGGGCTGCTACTCTGACATGGAGGTTTGGGCATGGTAGGGTTATTGTTTGCAAGGAACAGTGGAGCACTTCACAAGTCCAAAACACTGTCACATACAACTACAGTTAGGGCTATACTACATCAGATTATTAAGAGAAATGTTGTTTCTATATAGAAGCATCCCTGGGCCCTCAGGGTCAGCAGCTTCAACAATAAGGCTTGCTGTCCTCCACGTAAAGACTTGCTAAGCTAAGCCCTGCCAGTTTCCACTTTTACAATGCCAGAGAAAACTTGGACATGTAAAATACTTATGTCAGTGCTGAAGGAATGAACAAATTGTGCATCACATGCACCAGCATGGTGGTAGCCATACTTCATACAGCATGAGATAAAATTCCCAGCAGATCTTTCACACACATCTGAAACAACTCACTGCGGGTTCCCTCTTCTATGTCCTTTGAGACAGCACTACAACTGCTGCCTTGAAATCTGTCACAGAGGAAGCAGTCCTGTGCTTGCCACAGAGCTTTCCAAGCCATTTCTTTCATTCTGGGATGGTTAACATTTCGTCCACGGGACTCCAGTCAGATAGGGAGGAATAAATACTTCCTCTGTCAATCGCTACGCAGGAACGTTTTCCCTATCCCATCAAATCAAAAATCCATTCTATCTAATGGCAGTCCACACTGCACTGTCTGCATAAGAAAGACTGTCAGCTGTGGAGTTCAACAATAAGTAACTCTTGAGGAGGCACCTTGAACCTGCACAGCAACACTGACAGGCTGTCATACAAGGAAACACAAACTGAAGGAGATCTCTTACATCTTAAAGTGATTAAGTCCTTTCTAACACCTGGTTGATTCCAGACTTAGCTCCTGCCCTAGGGCCAAAATACAATCTATTCCATTTCCAAACAGCTTTGTTTTTATCTGCAGACATAAGGAGGGCTGCTTACAGTACATGGTAGATTTTAGGTAAGTAAAGGTCTCAAGGTGGTCCTCAGTGAGAACACCTTCAAATCAACTCGCTCAGCATAAGACATCTGCTGCAAGACATGAAGTATTAAAGTATTGGCAGATAGAGGCTCAACTAGCCAGTAACTGGAATGTTACTTCAATAACCCATTTAGGGAATGCTCTCGTTTTCCAGCCCATGAATATAGTCCCTCCTTTGAGTTCATGGTCTGGTTAGCAAAGCTCAGCAACTCTATTCATTTTGGACACAAATAATACCTTCATATCTGCTAGTAGATGTTGTGCAGAAAGCTGCTCATTTCACAGCATAAAGCTTTTCATATATATTCCATTTCTAATAGCATATTGTTGGAATTATGTCACTCTCATATTGTATCAGTTCTTCCCTGTGTCTTCATACCCTTTAAAATACATCTTTGGTCTTGCATCATATTCCAGGGGTCATTAAGTACCTGAACTCTAAACATTCCTATTCTCTACCACAAGAGATCAGAAAGAAAATTGTGCAAGGCAGATCCGAGTAGCCCCCTCTAATAAAAAGTGAAAGTCTCAACTTTGTGCGCAGCTCCAAAACTTGTGCTACTGAGCTGCCAAAATGACATATTACATCCCATTAATCTGCAATTAAACACTGACAGAGACTGTCAATCTAATGCCCTATCCATTCAGCAGAACAAAATGTACCATTTCTGTCCCCAACACCATTCCTATGACTAAAACTCTTCAAAATAAAGTTAAATGTGGGATTTAATGGAGCAGGGAAGAGTCCAAATTCTGAATTAAGAAGGAGAGAGAGAGAGCAGTTATAGCCTCACCACATCTGTGACTGTAAAGCCTGAGAAAACAAAATGACTCTGCAGGAGTATGTGCAAGCACAGAAATCATCTGCCAACATCTATAGCAAACTTGGAGTTTGTTCTCACCAATCCCCCTGGTACAACCAACTTTTGCTATCTATAGATGTGCTCACTACATCTGAGACACACAGTCCTCCTCAGTGCTGTCCTGCCTGAAGTGCTCCTTGGCAGCTATTACACCTGCCCCCAAAGCACACCACATTCCCTGGTGGTTCATCTTAGCTTGGCAGATCATATCAAGTTAACACATGCACACCTGAGACGTAACACTATTTAAACATAACTGGAGGCTTTAGACAAGACATGAGCTAGAGAACAGCACAGTCCAGGGGATGGGATCCAGGCTAACAAGCCCTGTCTCCTCTGCTGAGACTGCAGAAAGACATTCCTTTTACGAGATGTATTGCCACTGAAGTTATTGTCCAATGGTGTCTGCCACTGCTCTGCTGGTGGAAGCATTTGTGTAAGCACTGCTGGGTCTGCTTTGGGTATAATCCATCAGGACAGATCAAACCAAAACTTGCAAATTGTTTG
Source organism: Myrmophylax atrothorax (assembly GCA_026770055.1). Taxonomy (NCBI): domain Eukaryota; kingdom Metazoa; phylum Chordata; class Aves; order Passeriformes; family Thamnophilidae; genus Myrmophylax; species Myrmophylax atrothorax. The sequence goes on from JAOXXN010000065.1 coordinate 17,311,298, forward strand.
CAATAAACTGACAGATTCAGCTTCCTACAGAATGCCCTGCTCTCCCATCTCTGTGGGATCATCACTGGCTCTGAAAAGCAGTGGCAGGTAGTGACATCCGAGCTGACACAGCCGGAGCCAAAAGGAGACAGCTGGTAAGAGCTGGAGGCCTCATTCCAGGAAAACGTGTCTGCTCAGGGGGAAGAGAAGGAGGTTCCCCAGTGCTGTTCTGAGTGGAAACTTTATTCACCAAGAGCACACAACTTCTGTCTTAAATGACACCAGGAGGCTGCAAGCTCTCCCGAGCTGTGGGGCTGCTCCAGGGCTGAACTCAAATACAGCATCCAAACTAGTCCTCTATGTACCCAGCAGCCAGTGGAGACACACTTGATCTGAGCATGACTTATCCACCCTAAAACAGGCATCCGAAATAGTTGGACTGAAGCACTTTCTGGCCTAGATGCTTTAATTTTATACAGCTAGAGACAGATGAGATGATGAACTTTGATGAACTGAGCCCTGACATGATAGGATTCAGCACTCGGGGCTGCAGCAAAATATGTACATCCACTGAGTGACTTTAGGTTTCCTTTCCAAACACATTACAACACTGTTCAATTTCAGTGCTACTCAACAACTCCTGTAGCTGTTTATATTTTGAAAGTATTGTAGAATTTTAAAATTCCAAACCAAATCAAGAATCACAAACACAAAAATGACCTCGATGTTCTTTATAAAGTGCCACTCTCACACAGCATTGAAAAGCACAGCAGCCACTCCAGAAGAGCATGGGAACTCCTAACTACTATAAATGCTGGGTTTGAAACTTCCCCTGTCGTTGCTCATCACATACAACTGGTAACTCTGGGCTCCATGCCCAGGTGAGAACTCAGTAGTAACTGTTTCTTGTGACAGGACTGTCACTTTGCCAATAGCAGGAACATGGCTTAAGGTAAAACTACCCCAGTAAAAGAGTTTGCTGAGTACATCTGGTTATTTGAACAGCTATGCTCTTCCTCACTTTTGACCAGCTACAAACCTCAGGTTTATCACGTTTTTTAATCCAATTCACAGAACAAATATATATGCTAGGTGTTTCAGAGCTGCAAAAGCCCCTGCAGGACTTTGCAAGCAAATTTTCACACAGTTGGGGTGCTTGCAATTGCCTGCTCACTTCAAGTGCCATGGTCAGGGTTCAGCATCTATCAAACTCCCAACAACTAAGGGACAACCAGACATACGGTGCTGCCAGACTAAGGAATATAAGCCTGTGGTATCCAAATTTAGAAGCAATTCAAGAGTCCAAGTCACAGAGTTGATGTTTAGGGGATGCCATGACATGTGGATCTGGACACCTTGCATGAAGAAGCGTTGCCTGCAGCACCCACCTGCAGGGAGGAGCTTGTTAAACAACAAGAGATGGTGTTGCCAAGTGTATAAGGACCACGGCAGCATAGACCCGGGTGATCTACTTTACACCAAGGCTTGATGTCTAACCAAAAGTCTTCTCACTTGGAAGCTCCCTTACGCATCTGCACTGTGTGGAGGGACGCTCTGCTACTCTCCTCTAGATGTGCCACCAGCTGTGCTGACTTCATGGTGCAGGTGTGTCTGACTGCCAGCAGACTCACTACTCAGTTTCTGCTCCCCAGGTACACACCCTTAAAAGGCCACCTACATTCTTGACCAGCAACTTTTGGAGTAGATTGGCAAACACATTAACTTCTCCACCTGTTCATATTTTGTTACAAAAAGTGTTAAACCAAAAGGCCTTGATAACCCCTTCTGCAACAGAAAATATACTAACTTCCTATGAGATCACAAATCATTGGCCACTAATGGAGAACATCAAGGAAACTAACAACATTTGCATGGTTTCCAGGAAAGGAAACACTTATGAAGTGATAAAAGGCAAAATACTTCATGTCTATATGAGACTGCATTTTCTAACAAGCTGCTTGACTTTTACATGCTCAAAGAACAAAGGAAGCTACAGTATAGAAAATAAGGATGTGGATTTGGACTCCATACTTATTATATCTACGTAGATGAAATTTCCTTTCATTTTCATTTCTGTCCCACAAAAAAACACAGATCTGTAATGGTAGGCAGGCAAGAAGGTTTTAAGCCATTCAGGTCTTCCTAGGTCTTCCATGGTCAACCATCCCAAGAAGGTGAGTGGCACAGAAATCTGCTGAAAGGAGATTCAAAAGACATGTTCTCCATGTAAAAGATATTTTTCAATATATTTCAAAAAACTAACACAAAAAATCAGATGACCATTAGTCCTACTGGAAGCCTATGGAACACATTCTCCTGTATATGGACCTGAATACTGGAAACTTTAAGCTGCATATTTTACCAAGTATAATCACTTACACAGGATGATTTTCAGTAATAGAAAGGAACTCTTAAAACAGCAGAAAGGGCACATCAAGAATCATTCAAGCTAAAGCTGGGCAAAATGGAAACTGAAGAAAAGTTGACTACATTTTTACAAAGAGTAATTAACAACCACCACAGACTAATAAACTGCATGGTACTTTGTTACTTTGAATCCTCATGAAAGCAGTATAATTTTTGGCATCACACTCTAACAGAAGTCAAAATTAAGGATGAGATACAGAATCTGATGAATTAGGGTCTTCTGCCCAAATTAACCAGAAAGCCTAGGCAATCATAACACTTCCTCTGGGAAATCTATTAAGCCTGCTTGTGTATATTAGATGATAGAGATAGCCTACTTCTACTAAGAGAAGTTTATCCTGCCAAATAAACCAATACTTTTTTATGAGGACAATAGAGCTGTTTAAACATACAGAAAATAAGGACCCAGCCTACAATGGCCCTGATTTATAGCCCACAAACAAAAACAAGTCACCCAATTCCTAGCACAATGCCATACTGTAAGCATTAACAACAAGGACACAGTCAGCTAAAGAAACTTATTTTCACAATTAGCACACTGTGCTAATTGACTGCATACTTGCAAAATCAGTACAATTCACCAGAAAAAAAGGGTCTGTATTTGGATGCAGCTCATGTACATGGCTACTTCCTCCTGACTGTAGGGCCACAGCTGGAAGACACAGTAGGAAGCACATAGATCATGACTCATGTTATGATGTAACAGCATCACCAGCTCTCACAAATAAACTGTAGATCACAGCATTTAGCACTTGCAGAACATTGCAAGAGTCCTTGATGCAGAGTAGCTCCTCCAGCTCTATTATTTTCAGGCTTGCTAATACAAGCAGAGTTCTGTGTAGGACCCTGAAGCAAAATACTCCCCAATTATCTTATTTGGGGATTTTTTTTTCTGCTTGAGGGACTGACAAAGATCTCTTCCTTCATCTTA
>JAOXXN010000065.1:17314734-17333481 GCA_026770055.1 Myrmophylax atrothorax
CTTGGGGATTTTTTTCTTCACAAGGGGTGACAAAGATCTTTTCCTCTATATTATGTCACACCTGTGCCCATCACATTCAAGCTCTGTCATTTCCTGCCCTGCAGCTTCTCTACTGTGCTCAGTTTTCCTCCAGCATAATTTTTTATTCCACAATACCAAAGGGCAGTATGGGACAAAAAGGGCAAAGGCTGGAGAGGAAAAACTCAAGATCATAAAGAAGGTGGGTGGTGATTACTTTAGCTTGAAGAAGGATCAGTGGAGGAGTCACTGTCTCAGAACACAGGGAAGTCTATGAAGGGGAATGCATTTTTATGTGCACTCACAATCACATGGCTGACCTCTCCCTCCTGCAAACACAGCATAAAAGTCAAAAGAGAAATTAAATTCAAGATAATTTTTTTAGGAATTTTTTGTTTGTTTTTTTAAGAACTTCATGATTCAGTTTGATTTCCTCCCATAAGATCAGCAATGTTGAATGGAACTCAACTTCTGTCTCCAAGTAACCAAAGGGAGCTTCTACTCTTCTTCATATCAAAGAGCATCTTACCAAAATATCTGGTTGAGAGATGCATCCCTTCTGATTGCAACTAAGTTAGCAAGCTTCTCTCTCCTATTTGCAAGTGCAAATGACTATGAGTCTCCAGTTTGCATCCAGAATAAGACTCCTGCAAGAAATATAATGTCTGCACACACATGGTAGAATACCACAAGGAAAACTCGGCAGATATAGACATTGTTGGAGTACTTTGCATTAGCAGTGAGAAGGGGAAGGAGGGCAAAGGGGCAGGCTGCTCTCATTCAAAACCTTCTTAGGATGCCGGACATCCAAGCAGGTGAAATCATGAAGCCAGCACTGAGCCTCAAGTCACTGCAGTTGCTCATTTAAATGAGCCACCTTTGCTGAAGCTGCAGCTCACAGCTGCAGTGCAGAGCAGTGTTCGAGTGTGAGACCTGCTTAGCTGGATATTAAACCTCCTGCTCACTGTGGTGGGTTAGCCTTGGCTAAGAGTCAAATGCCCTCCCAAGCTCTGACTCACTCTCTCATCTCAGAAGGACGGGGAGAAATTAGTAAGAATAGGAATGAGAAAGCTTGTGGGTTGAGATAAAGACAGGAGATTGCTTATCACTGTTGCAAGCAAAGCAGGCAAACCAGACATGACTTGACAAAAATTACTTATTGCCAAGTAAACAGATGAAGATAGCGAGAAACAAAGCCACAAATGTTAAAATGCCACCTTTTCTCTTCCCTCTCCCAGGCTCAACCTCACTGTTTTTCTCAAGACTCCACCCCTCACCCCAAGAAGTACAGGGGTTGGAGACTATGGTCATAGAATCATGGAGTATTTGGGGTTGGAAGAGAGCTTTAAAGGTTATCTCATCTAATGTCTCTGCAATGAGCAGGGACACCTTCAACTAGATCAGGTTGCTCAGATCCCTGTCCAACATGACCCTGAATGTTTCTGGGGATGGAACTTCTACCACCTCTCTTGGCAACTTACTTTTCTTCCAGTGTTTTAGCACCCCCATTGTAAAAAAATTCTTCCTTGTATCTACTCTGCATCTATCCTCTTTTAGTTTAAAACCATTACCCCCTGTCCAATTGGGGTAAGGTAATCCTGTAATGACAATAGTAATACATGAAAAAAAAACGCTCCCATAATCCTAACAGGCCCTACTAAACTGTCTGCCCCCATCTTCTTTATAAGCCCACTTTAAGTATTGAAAGGCTGCAATAAGGTTTCCCTGGGGCCTTCTCTTCTGCAGGCTGAACAACCCAAACTCTCTGAGCGTGTCCTTATAGGAAAGGTGCCCTCGGATCATTTTTGTGGCACTCCTCTGGACCCACGTCAACAGGTCCATGTACTGAGGACCTCGGAGCTGGATGCAGCACTCCAGGTGGGATCTCATTAGCGCGCAGTAAATGGGCAAAACCAATTCCCTCATCCTGCTGGCCATGCTGCTTTTGATGCTGCCCACAATACAGTTGTCCTTCTGGGCTGCAAGTGCACACTGCTTGGTCACAATCACTTTTTCATCTGCCAATAATCCCCTAAATCCTTCTCAGCAGGGCTGTCCTCAATCCCATCACGCGCCCAAGTCTGTATTGATACCAGTGGTTGCCCCAACCCAGGTGCAGGACTGTGCACTTTGAGTGGCTGAACTTCAAGAGGTTCATGCAGACCCACTTCTGGAGCTCATACAGGTCCCTCTGAATGGAATCCCACACCTCATCTGTGTCATCTGCAAATTTTCTGAGATCCCACTGTGTCTTTGATGAAGATACACTGTCACTATGCAACAGTTCCTCTCTGCTCCTTCCTCATTCTCACACCTTTCCTCTGCTCTAGCATGGGCCCTCCTCTGCCAGCAGTTCCTTTGGGAACATCCATCTGCTCCTGTGTGGGTCTTCCACAGGCTGCAAGTAATACCTGTCCATTATGGAGCACCTTCTTATCCTTCTTCTTCCCTGACCTTGGTGCTCCCTCTGTTTTTTCTCACTCTCTTTTTTCCCCTCCTCTTCTATCTGTGTGGCATTTTTTGCCCTTTCTCAAACATATCTTAACAGAGGCACCACCAGGTCAGCTGAAGGGCTGACCTTTAGCATGCAAGTGTTCCCCTGAACACCTGTAAATTTGATAATCTGAAATACAGCAACAACCAAAAAATAGACAACCAAAAGGTGTTCTAAAAGATTTCAAAAGAATTAAAAATATTTTCCTTTTAAAAAAAGAAAAGCCATACTTAGTGTTTTTTAAAGGTCAAGTAAATTAGTTTTGCCACTGTCCACAATCAGAATGTGGTAAACATACAGTGCTGACTGCCAATCAAGCTTTAAAATAAACAAAAATAAATTACAACCATATTTTCATTTCAGGAACACAACCTGCCAGAGAACTACAGCTGTTCAATTGGCCCAGACCTGATAACTGGGACACATACCATTGTCAAGCCCACAAAAAACACCATGGCTAACCAAGGACCCAGCAACACAAAGGGAAAGAAACAGCAGTAGCAGCAACCAAAACTTAGGAAAAAAATGAAAGAGAAAAAAAAGGTATATAGCATACAAAAGCCAAAATGCTGAACGCTATCCTCATTGTTAAAAACTGCCAAAAAACAATTAACTCTCAGATTGACTTTTCAAAAACATTTTTAATTAAGTTCTCCTTCGAAAAAATGTTCCTATGCACCACCCCGTCCGTCTCCCCATGGGAAGACTGTTCACAGCAAAAACTACAATAGCTGCAGAGAGACAGTCTACAGAAAGAAAACACCTAGGCCAGTGCTGAGGCTTCTCATCTGCTCCCAAAAGGACATTCACCCCAGAAACCCCACTTCTCTCCTAACAGCAAGGCCACAGCTGTTCCAAGCAAGGGCAAGCCCTCACTACATCCCAACAAAGCGGCATCTCAAGTATATTCAAAGCAGCATCTTTTCAAACTCGCTCTATCTTTGCTTACTTAAATCCCTGATAATCCTCATCCATGCTCAAAGGTCCCAAGTGCAGAAGTGGTCCAAAGCTCACCCAACACGATCTAATGACAGAGCCACCGTGAAGGAAGGGCTATCTAAGAAAGGGTACACCACCAATGAATTTGTACTTTGTATGCTCTTCAACTGTCAGACATCATGAGTGAAATAACAAATTATACCTATATGATACTGTATTTAAATGCATTTTCCTCTGCCTGCTCCTTGTCTTCCTTTTCTCAGCACAAAGAATAACTCATCAGAGTAGAATCCCGGAAGGTTTTGATGGCAGCACTTCAGTTTACAGCAAAACCTCAGCAGTTTTGGCAAGTACTTGTACATGTGGACAAGCAGAACATGTCAGGAAAAGCTTAAGTCCCTGACTCAGCACCTCCCTGTAGAGAAGCTAAGCAATCAGGCTCAGGGTTTAGTGCAGGACTTGGCTATCTGTGCTTTAAAAACCCTGCCGGGCTAGGGGCAACCCACTCCATCTCCCTTGTGCCTTAATTCCCCATCTGTAAGAGGTGACACTGACCTCTTGTCCTGTACGAGGCTGATGGGGCAGCGTGTTTTGGAGGCTGCACAGTACTGACACAATAGTTAAAGGGGCCATGTTAGTGCTAAAGAAAGACAGATTCACCAAGCCCTTGGAGGAGGGAAAGAAAGGACCTAAAAAGATTAAAGAGCACAGTCTGACTAGAAGCCAAAGGGAACCACACTGTTAAATCATTCAAGCACTTCTGAAAACCATTCCTTGATTCAAAGGTTAAAACACGGTTTGTCTTGCGCTTTAGAGAATAAAGACTACCAAAGAGCAGCAGACCTGATACAATCTAGCACCACCTAAATATCTGCTGAATACACACTTTCTGCACAAGGATGACAACAATTTGCTGAAAAAGCAAATGCCGTCAGTGCAAAGGATGATGAGGTCCCAACAGAGAAATATTTTAAGAATCCTACCTATTCCTCTTTTCTCACTATAATGCTAAGAACTTACTGTAAAATGTTAAAAATACTGCACTCCAAGATATTCAGTCAATAAACACGACCAAAGATCAGAATTTCATCTTGTGAAATAAATAAAAACTATTACCCTGTTTACATTTGGCAGCTCAGGCCTATAACTCTCTGATGTTCAATTAACTAACAGTTTTGAATAGGTATTAGCACCTTAAATAATTAGTGGCATTGCACACAGAACACTAGTATTAATTTTCTGACTATGGTGCAAGCTTCCAAAAGAAATAAAACAAATCAAAAACAAACTACAAAAACCCCAACACCATAAACTTGGTTTTCTGGGCAGCAATTTTTTGGTCAAAGACATTAGCACAAAAATGTCTCTACACAGCAGATCCTACCCATGACATCAGAAAAAGAATCAAAAAAATCTCACTTGTATTTAGCAAGCCAAAGGGATCAGATAAGAAACTGCACACTGCCTTTGATTTATCTAACTAGTGTGAGCTGTGGCACTGATTCTGGAGTAACACTGAAATCCCCACTCTTTAAGAGTGTGCTCTAGGTTCACTGGCATTCAGAGGAGACACAAGGTCTCCACAGCCCTTTGCTCTGTGGATGTTTGGAGGTTGGGTTTTTTCCTTCAGCTGAAATTACTTGCAAAATACAGTCTTTTTAGCTCAAATCAGAGGCTCTTACGAAGAGTACGTCCAAGCTCTGCTGGCAGCCATGTGGGCAGTCATGAACAGTCTCAACTCCTCAGAGCTGCTTCCTAACCCTGAAACCCCAAGAATTCTGTTCAAATGTGGGCATGGAGAACATGAGTGCTTACACAGCCTTTAAGAGAAAGAAGAGCCAGGACATAACTAAGCTACATTATATTATGAAGATTGGACATACCAAGAGTGGCTCTTCCCTGTAGCATCTCAAGCTGCAGATGGAGGTAGGACAGTATTATAAACAGAGCACTAATATTTTCTTTCCATGGTTTTGTGTGACCTTTGGTAGATCTCAGAAGACATCTCTCCCATCTGTGCTAGTTTCAATGTGCCTCTTCTGTCTCCAAGACAGCCAGGCAGGAACAAAAGCAGAAGTCAAAACATCTGTCAGCCTGTGCTACCTACAGAAAAGAGTGGCTTTTTGCTTGAGAGACCATAGCACCACAAAAGCATTGGCAGGAGGCCTGGATCTGCCAGGCTTTGTAGCTGGCTGTGTGAGAGGGACAGATCTGACAAGGGCAAACATTTCCAGGACACGAGCTGCAAGCACACAAATGGGCTTAGGGACAAAAACCAGTCGCCCAGGAATTGCACTGAGCAATAGGGGGACAACTCTGAAAGGGAAAGATGAAGCTGCAGCAAGATGAAAGAGAGCAGGAGGGCTGGAGCTATGCAGAACAAGACTGGCAGCATATCTGGGGATTTAAAATTAGCCTTATGCTGATCTAACCGGCCTTGACTGCATTTCAGCTCTCACACAAACACGCTGACACTCTTGGCCAAGGACAACCCCTGCTGAGGGCATGTAAATCAGATAGCAACACTGCCCCCCCTTCTCCTCCTGCCTGTCACCCCACAGCCATCAGTCCCCTTGCAGGGCCCAGCACACATCAGCTCCTGCTGGAGGACATTCCCAAAAGTAAGAGTGACCAGGGATGAGGTTGGGGAGCGGGAGAGGGCTGGCCAAGTGTCTGCCTCATGCTCCTTTCTCCAGGGTACATTCTCACTCCTGAAGAGCAGCAAAACCCCCTGCATGTCCTTTCTCTTCCTCTGCCAGCCAAGATCACAAATCAACCTTTGTTGAGTGGCACAAGCAGCCACCCAGGCCACAGTACACCCATCCAAGTCCATGTCAGCTCTTGCACTGCTGGGAAACAATAAAAGGAATAAAAATATTGTTCTGCATCTGCAAGGAATAAAACATTGAAACAGTGATTTTCAGGCAGAAATGCATCCCCTTCCCTCTCCTCTCCTCTAGCCCTATTCCTGTTGTACTTTCATGTGCCTATCAATGCAAACAAAAGATACATGCCAAGCTAATGAAAAGTCTAAGCTGTGGTATGTGGGTGTATAAATGAGCCAGCACAGCCCCTGTGTGCATGGAGTAACTGGAGGAAACACATTTCCAGACCTGTCAAGAGTCATTTGTTTTAGAAGGAATAAAAGATAGCTGGCTTATTTTTCCCTTCAAGCAAGAAAGAAATAAAAAAATAAAAAGAGAAAGAGAGAAAGGAAAATGTATTAATAACTAAAAGGTAAGAAGAAATTTCTGACAGGTGCCCTCCTTCCTTTCGTTATTAGTGTGATGGATGTGCTGGGAGACCCCAGCTGCTTGTACAACCTGGTGCTGTACAACAGAGAGCTCAATGCAGTCCCCTCCTGGCAGTAAGACAGGAATAAACACGAGAAAAGAAACAGGGGAATAGAGAGATCTGCCCGAGGTGGCACAACAGATCTGCAGCAGAGTCACAGGAAATTCTAGCCACAGGAAATCCAGATTTCCTATATATACCTCAATGCTGCAGCTATCAGATGCTCTGCTTTCCTACAGTATCTCCACAGCTGCCTGATCTCCTCACAAAAGCTGCCTGAGCTCCTGATAACACTGCAGTAGCTGAGAGAGCAAATATCCAAGCTGTGGTGAAGGACAGGGATGCATTCTATATCATCATCAGGTATGTTCTCCAATTCACCTGTAAAACCAAATGATTTGGCAGGCTCAACCATCATTTACAAGAATCATGTACTGTTTTCCTCAGTGCTCACTGGCCATCAAGCATTTTGAGGGGAAGACAGTTCCACAGAACTATAGAATTATTTAGGTTAGAAAAGACCTTTAAGATCATTGGAGTCCAACCATAAACCTAATGCTGCCATGCCTATCACTAAATCATATCCTTAAATACCATATCTGCACATTTTTAAATACCTCCAGGGATGGGGACTCAACCACTTCATAGGCAGCCTGTTCCAATGCTTTATCACCCCTTCAGTAAATAATTTTTTGCTAATATGCAATCTAAACCTGCCCTGGCACAACTCGAGGCTGTTCACTCTTCTCCTACCACTTGTTCCCTGGCAGAAGACACCAAAACCCATGTTGCTACAACCTCCTTTCAGGTAGCTGAGAGTGATAAGGTCCTCCACGAGTCTCCTCTTCTCCAGGCTAAACAACCCCAGCTCCCTCAGGTGCTCCTCGTAGGACTTGTGCTCCTTCACCAGTTCCATTGCCCTTCTCTGGACACGCTCCAGCACCCCAATGTCCTTCTTGTAGTGAGGGATCAGAACTAGAAACAGGACTCGAGGTGCAGCCTCACCAGGCCTGAGTACAAGGGGATGATCTCTCCCTGGTCCTGCTGGCCACAGTATTTCTGATACAAGCCAGGATGTCATTGGTCTTCTTGGCCACCTGTACACACTGCAGACCCAAGTCCAGCAGCTGTTTACCAGCACCCCCAGGTCCCGTCCCTTGCACTGCGCAGATTTCCAGCTACTCTGCCCCTGCCTGTAGCACACCATGAGGTTGTTGCGACCCAAGGGCAGGACTGGGCACTGAGCCAGGTTTAACCTCATACCATCGATCCAGGCTGTCCAGATCTCTCTGCAAAGTCTTCCTACCCTCCAACAGATTTAACACTCCCACCCAACTTGGTGTCACCTGCAAACTATCTGAAGGTGCCCTTGATCCCCTCATCCAGATAATTGAAAAAGATACTAAACAGGACTGTCCCCAGTACTGAGTCCTGGGGAACACCACTAGTGACCAGCCACCAGCTGGATTTAACTCCATTCACCACTACTCTCCAGGCCTGGTCATCCAGGCAGTTTTTTACCCAGTTAACCTTCTACTAATCCATAACTGCTCTAAAGAGGCAGTGAGCATTCTCTGATCCCATAGGAAAGCACTGTAATATTCCAGTGCATCCTCTGCCATTTCCAGGTTCAAAAGATCCTATTATCAGTCCTATGTCCAGCACTTCTGTTCTGCGCTCTCTGCATGTGGTCAGAGCACACATGTCAGGGCTAAGGAATGAGCTGTCACCACACCAGCTACACTTCGGCTTAGACAGAAAAACTTCCTGACTTCCAGCTCCAATGGCTCAGGTCAGCATCTGTTCCACCACAAAGCAGTGGCACCCAGGATGATGGAGGTTTGATACACACCAATGAAATCAAGTCGAAGACACAAATGAACTCTTACATTGTGGCTCCTTGTTCTTCTTTAGAGGGTAAGCTGAATGCAGATACTTGCTAATACATAGATATTCAGATACACAAATAACACAAGTAATGCAGACTGGTTCCTTTTGATCCAGAGTTCCCAGGTTTATTCCCCAGGGATCCTGCTACTTGTGTCCTTTTTTAGGAAGAAGCAAAACTTAAAAATATTACATCTGACCACATTAAATGAAGATTTACTACTTATCAGGGCTGTGCAAAATAGTAAACTGAAAGGTAATTTCTGTTCTGAATTATTTTCATGAAGGCAAAGGATTCTTTTTCAGTGCCTTGAAACATTAGGATAGAATTCCTGTTGGCTCACTAACAGATCACAGTACTTGTCAGACTCAGGCTTAAAGCATGCAAGAGCTTGGGCAGACCCAGTACAAAATTATAAAATCAGATAGTCCTGATCTGGAGAAGTGTTTGCTCCCCATATCCTGGGTTACTCAGGCAGTGCTACACTTGCAGCACTTACTAAAATCACCTACAATTAAATCCCAGCATACTGGGGATGGTCACGGATTCACTCCCAGCATTGGTCCACGGATAAACACAGATCTGTGTACCATATCCCCAGTACTGTACCCTCCTAGATCTGTATCTTCAACTCCAATGACCCATAGATCCTCCTGCTCCCTTTTAAGTCATCACTGATGCTGGAAGTTGTTTTCTGATATGCAGCCAAAAAGCCAGGATTAACCAGAATAGTAAACTGTATGTTCACCTTATGCAAAGAGCCAAGACAATAAATCCCGTTGCAGGAAATCTCCTTGGATTTTTTTCAACACTGACTGAATGTTGGAGAGCCACTCAACAGCTTTCTGTTGCCTGCTGGGTTTTCAACAGGTTGTAATGGACTGGTTTATAAAACCCTCCACTAAAGCCTAACTTAAATGAGGAAAACACCATAAGCATCTTGGGAGAGGACTGACATACTTACTGTCTCCGATAAAAACTTCTACCTTTGCGTACCTCAACAGTTTCAATACTTTTATCAGCCTGTGCCCACAAAGTCAAGTAGTACCACTTTCCTCATCTCATTCCTGGCAAGCCGAGGCATTGAGAGGCCACCTGAATTTTTCAGGGTCACACTGGAAAACCTGAAACAAAGTAAAAATACTAGATGGGTGTTCTTGCCTCACCAGCATCATAACTGTTCTCCTGAGGCTGTTTCATCATAGAATCATTACAGTTGGAAAAGGGCTCAAAGATCATTGAGTCCAAGTGTTAACCTACCATTGCCTCTAAACTACACACAAACATTTTTTCAACACTTCCATTGAGAACACAATTTGGAACACTGTCTACTAAGTAACTTCCAAAAGGGACCCTCTAGTGGTAAAGCTCTACTGTAAGTAAGAGGATCTATTTAAAGTGAAGTAGAAGCACAGAACTTCCATCCAGGTGATAAATTTCTACTGACAGGATGACGTTGTGCATTCTCCAATAGGAAGTCCTCAAAGGAGGTTTCTTCAGGCTTTCCACTGCTGCCCAAGAGCCTAACCCTGATACACCAGCAGGAACAACAAAGGTTTCAGTGTCCCCTCCACCACACACACACACTCACCCAGCCTCTGTCTCTCACACAGATACCTTCACTTACTTTTCTTTCAAATAATAATAATAATGGAAAAAAATGTAGCCAGTTTCCCAACAATCTCCACAGAAGACAGGGTTATGGACCCCTTCCCAGCTCATGGCAAAACACAGTTTGAAACCAGTTAATATCTGGTTTTCCCTGTATAACACGGAATACTATGATTCTGTCTTTGTTTTACATCTGCTACATGCAGGAGGAAAAGGGAAAGAATGATGCAGGAGGAAAAGGGAAAGAATGAGGAATAAGATGGTTTTTTATTTATATCAGCTGACAAGGATACATTTCTGGAACACTTCCAGGGTAAAATTTTGGTTATAAGAATAAAGAACACAACTAAAACTCCATAGTTCTCACCCACATCTTACTTTTTCCCCTCTTTCAACCTGCTGATTTTGGATTAAGGGAAATTACTGTTCTTTATTAGAGCAGTAACTGGAGGACTTAGACAAGATCACAGCACCATCCCACAGCCCGCAGAAAGGGCACAACATTAGTACATCACTGGGAGCGGAGACAAGGAATGCAACGTTCTATGTTCCTGAGTAGCCTTTCTACCCTCAGGCCTACGATGCCTCACTACAACCCTTCATTTTCTACTATGTAAATCACATACTCCCTTAACAACAGGGGTTATTTGTGTTTGGGGAGGAGGGGGTTTCCAGGCTAACACGCACACACTTTCCCACTACTTTCTGCTCTGAGACCAAAATTGTCCTCTTCTGCCACCATTCTCCAGTATTTTTCATGTGCCCGTCTCGCCTTTTCCCCATTCATTCCCGTATCTCCTATCTATTCTGCTCAACTTTGATCCTGTGCTGCTCTACGCACTTCGAATGACCTCAGAAAGCTTGCCAATACTCCACCCTCTTGAGGCTCTTTCTTCTGTGTAATACTCTTCAAGAGTCTGAGTTGCAGAACAGCTGAACTGCCACCCCTCAGCAGGTTTCCAGGGGAGCCAGTGGGTGCTCAACGCTTCGGGAAAAAAAAATGTTGCATTTGTTCAACTACGTAACGAAAGCCAGAGCCCAGCTTAATAGCATTAGTGTGGTTAATTTCTGCCTGCATGCTTGACTGGAGCCAGAGCTCCCATGCAGTTCCTACCTTTGTCACTGTCTTACTGATTCTGGGTAAACACCTGAACTTTTCTTCCTCAGTAAAACCAAGGTGATTGCACTTCTGTCACAGAACTGCCTCAGATTTAATTCATTTGAGCTCACAGTGCTCTTTAAGTTCTTCAGATCAAAAGTAATGGAAATTACACAGTGCTGCAGTTATAGGAGACATGCTTTTGGATGACCATGAGATGAAGAGCAATCAATCATCAAGGGAAATGTGCTCTCCTGACACTCCTGTCCCTTAACATTTTCCACTTGGAATATAGCATTGTTCACTTTTCATTTCTGTCCTCTGCTTTCCTTCTCTTGCTGCTGGAAGAAAGCATCTAGGTAAAGTCTTTCTGATTATAGCAAGAAAAGTCCTCGCTTCACAGTGACCTACTATCCCAGACAACCTTTACCAGCAATTCAATCATCCAAAGAAACACTGGAAAGCACTGCTTGTGACACTACAATCAGGGAAATAAGAAACAGTCCCAGCAGCCACAGGGAAGACAGCCACATAAACAAATCAAATTACAGTTTCCACTGTACACATTTTAAAAAAGAACATTCCTGAAAATCCTTATGCCTGAGCCAAATTTTATGCCTGCAGGAAGATTCTGCAATGCAATGAGACTACCCAGAAATTGAAAGTTACTGTTATGTATAATTACCTGCATTCCAGCTTTGGTACTGTGAATCCTACAAGGCTACTTGTCTTGCATGCACACACACAAACCCAGAGACAAACCAGGCTTGCCCAGTGGTCTCCATACCTTGCCCTCTGCAAAGTCAAGAGCAGCTTCCAATTAACATGTAGAAGAAGTCCACATCCATGTCACAAACCTACTTCCTTGGGAAAGAGTACTTGAAGGGAGAAGAGCTAAAAAAAACCCCACCTCACTCACATGATATCTTCAATGTTTGTCAGTAAAAAACACATTGCAGGCCTCTTCCTAGGTGTCTTCTTTTGGTAAACTTTACCTGGGCTAGTTTCTGTGCCTTTCTCCCTTCCTGCTGTTTGTAGCGGCAGATGATGATGAGCTGAACCCTCTTTTTGATGCAGATAAGGCTTCATTTCTGTGTCAGTTAAGGTCACTTCCATCTGCTCAGTCTTGTATCTCAAGGGCTTCAATTAATCATTGCCAGCTCAGCTAGAGACTGGGATCATCCATTTGCAATGGCTCTGAGTCTGGCTAAGAATCTCAATGCAGGCAAACACTTGCCAAGCTCTCCCTTGGTGCACATGCAGAAAGGCCTAGAGAGATACCCAGGCTCAGGCACATTTGTGGTCACTGCCCATGCATCTCCAGCAAGGCCAGTGTTTTTCCTCCCAGGCTTCACTGAGAAAACTCACTTCTGCTGTGTATTAAACGTTACTATACAGGAAGAAGGCTGGATATTGCAGGGCTGATTATACTGATTTGCAATGGCAAAATGCTCTGTTGTGCCATATGCTGAGAGCTCATGATGGACCTTGTGCTGCATGATTTGCTAGACTTTATGGCTACATGCACACTGGCTACAAAGTCTTCTGCAGGCTGAGTCAGAAACAGTGAGCTTCAATATGGAAACTCTAGTGCCTAAACCACACACATTTGGGCATGCAAATCCCTCTCTTTGACTTTTTTTTAGAAGCAGCACAGATCTATTCCTCTATTTGGGGTAAATTCTTAAAGACTCAATCAACCAAGATAGAAAACGCTGCTCAAAGTCATCAGATTACAACCTGTGTTCAGTTTTAGCAGATTATCACCACTTCCTTGAACCAGGTCACTCTATTCAACTCCCAGTTCCCAAGATTTCAAAACCTATTCAGCTGTTCTAACACGTTGTCCAGACACACAAAGCAGTAGGAGGCAATTCCACGAATATCAACTCTCACTACTGAAGAATCAATATTAACTTAGTTGATTAGCATTGTTAGAAGGGCCAGAAAGGGAAAAAGGGGAGAGGAAAAAAAATTGTGGAGAAAATAAGGGCGTGGCAAGCCAGATATTTCTTTCCTTGGTTTTCTTTTTAGCATGAGAATGAGCTTTGTGAGCAACATAAGCCAATTATATAGCTAGATAAACTGTGCTAGATAAATGGGGACCTCCTGGAAACTAGTTCCCAAATCCTGACCTGAACTAACCTATCAAAACAGTGCATTATTTTGGATTTTTTTTTTTCTGCTGCAGAGGCTCCTAAGTGTTTGGGTACACTGAAAATACAAGTGAGCACAAAGTAATGCTATCCAGGAAGAAACCTAGGGAAGCATGACATTTTGAGTTCCCACTAAAGATTGCCATCATACCACATTTGGCCAAGGAGCAAGCAAGAAAATTCTCTCTAGGCAGTAATTTAGTAAATGCCAACACAGTACCATCCATTCATCAATTGCCCCATTTCCACAGAGAGAAAAACTATGCTTGAGGAAGAGCCAGGATGATAACTCAAATGAAAAAAAAAAAATTAAACCTAATGCTGATAGTGAATAATCTATCGCTCTGTGAGGTACAGTAATCTCTTTGCAAAGCAAAGCTGTAATCTGACACGTCTGCAGCGACTTCCTGAAAGAAAAAAGAGATTTGAAGAATGCTTTGTCCTATGCTATCATGAAAGGCTACTGTTGAAAGTCAGTTGATAAAAATTAGTTGGTGCTGCCTCAGTTCTCAGCTGAGCAGCAAACCTGGGGTGAGACCCAGAATTTTTCACTCCCCTGACAGTGCTGGCCCACATCCTGACCGTGCCCTGCTGCTGTGCAACACACCTGCTTCTCCTGATCATCTTTGTTCCCCTCAAGAAGTCGTCTTAACAAGGGAAAAACAAAGGACTGCTACAAAAGCTGTCAAGAAAGGATCCTGACTACTCTACATCCTTGACACTGAAGCTCTACCAACACACTGGTTACTAGATAAGGCTTTAGTTTAGGCATCTAGTTCACTGCTTTTTTAAAATGCTGGCTTCAAATCTTCCCACCTCTCCTCCTACCCCACAGGTATGCCTGCCATCAGTCAGGCCCACAATTCTCAGTGGGTGTCAGGTCAGCTCTTCACAAAGCAAGGTAATGAACAGGAGCAGGGAACTGAGGCAGCTTTATCTTCCCATTACATCCCCTTTCCAAAACATGTTTTCTGTTGTTTTTTTCTCTGAAAAGGTAAGCCAGGTTGGTGCCTTGAGAAGAGTGGCAGCACATGCAATTGCGCAGAACAATGGATGGAGCTGCTGCTATGCCTTACAGGTGCAAGGTAGCCCAGCAGTAGCTAAAACAGGTACTGCTGTCAAAAAACTTGTATCACAGAACCACAGCCTTAATGAAGTAGTGTTTTACACTCATTTTGCAAAGGGTTTGATGACTAAACTAGTGGTAAAACCAGGTACAAAGACTACTTGTCCTCCTTTGTCATGATGACTGATGATAATGTTAAAGTTAATAGTACTTTATGCACCCATCAAAATATTATCCCCCCCAGGGGGGTACAATGTGTCAAAGATAAACGAGGAAATGATGTCTAGCACTGCATATTTGCTCCTCCAGTCTCCTGATTTAATACTGCACAGGAGGGATGCCTTGCACTGAGCTGATGTGTGGCAGTCATGGATCTGCACAGTTATTTCAAGTAGTTCAAAGACAGCTGCCTGTTCCATCAAAAGCATCCACATATGCACTAACAGTGCAAAAGGCCACAAATATACTAAAAAAAAAAATGCATGGAAAATATCTGTTAAGGGTACCACATCCATTTTTGTAACAGATTATTTTGTGCACACAGGAGTCTGGGGAAAGCATGATTATTAGGATTTAAAATTACTGGTCATGTTTTGCGCTAGTGATTAGCAATTAGAAACTTCAGAGTTTTTACAGAACCATAAAGGAGCCACTCATGTTAAATTCCAAAAATCTTTACCCTGCACTATTAGTATTAAATGATATTTAAATGGGAGAGAGAGATTAAGTATGCACTGAGCTCTCCAATGCTTGAAAAGCACTGATTAGCTGGCTCTTCCCAACACTAACCTTCTTCACCTTCCCATCCCAGCAAATCTGAGAAGCTACATGAACTCGGGCAGTCAGCCTACTGGCATTAATTATCTCCAAGACTACTCTCACTATAAAGATAGACACACTTGCAACACGTATCTTTACACTGATAGTATCTCGTACACCAAGGAGTTACGTTCATGTAACTGATGTCAACTGCAAAACCAGCTATTAAACCACATCTGTAGGTGTACAACAAACCCAGTCAAAGCTGCCAGGGAAACTCAGCAATGTACAGTAAGTCCTGCATCTTATATAAGTGCAGATAAACTTTTTTTGAACAAAAACCATGAGAAGGAACAGCATAAAAAAAAAGAGAATGAAAGATCCAGAAGAGGTGCCTAAAGACAATGAAAATTGCAGTCTTTGTGAACTATTCAAATACATCCAGTTCTCATTGCTCAGCAGCCAGGAAGGCCCATTTATTTTGCATTAGGTTTTTATGGCGTGCTTTTGCCTTGAGCAGGACTTTTGAGCTGTGACTATCTGAATGGGGAAGATTTAAATTTAAAGAAGAGAGTGATTATAAATGTGTCATTTAAGTACATTACAAACATTATTGCGAAAGGTAATGCAATTCAGAAACTGCCTCTTTTCAATTAGCACAGAAGGCAGAAGCCAGGAGAGTCCACTCCACTGAATCAAAGCTCTGGTGTAGCAAGCAGGGGAGCATCCTTCCATAAAGCACAGTGTGTAAAACATGAACCTCGCCTTTCCTATCTACAAGTTCACCCAGTGCTGTCCTTACTGGAGTGGTCCAGGGACACATCAAACAAGTGAAGTGTAATGTGTGCTCTAGTGTGTGCAAAATCAGATTTCACAAAATAAAACATGTTATAAGAGTCGTGTTGATTTGGGGTGCCCAAGAGACTTTTTATGTACTTCAGCCATTTACTATGCCCAAAAGCTGAGATTATCAGCTCTTTTTTGGTACCTCAGAGTTGGCCTTTCAAAACTCCAAGCTCACATTCATATTTTCCATATGTAGTACACACAGGGCACTTGTAGAAAAGAGACAAGACTGATTCCCAATTAGCAATTATTAACAGTGGTAATAACTGAAATCACTCTCCAAGAAGTAAGTGTTCAATTTAAGAGGATATATAGTCATCCCAAATCTGGACATAGAAGGATATGTCCTCACTATTTTCATTACCTAGAGCCATATGTTAAATCTGTAATACAAGTCCTAAACCTTCAAAATGGTTGCAAATCCAGAATTAAAACCACTACTTGCTCTCCTTAACTTCAGTTGAACTGATGATGATAAAACTATGCATAAGTACTAGAAATTGTCCCTGCTAAATGTCCCATTTCATGCCAGCGGGGCAGCACATGTTTTCTGTCTCTAATCCAAGGAGACAGCAGGCTAATAAATTGTACTGGATATAAAGACAAAGAATACCAGAAGGGATCACAGGAAATACATGGAGTACAGGAATACATGGGGAGGGTCCAGATGTGTTGGTCTCATATGCCTGACAAAGCTCTGGCTGCTGCAGCAGACCACGTTGAGAGCTTGTCACAGCTGAAAGGTACTGGCCACAAGGCCCAACTTGCTGTCACAGTGCCAGTCCCTGTCTTTTGGTTGCTATTCAGTAAGAGTGTTTCAGTGTTACCCATTCCCAGTGAGAGGCAAGGTGAGTTAATGCATCAGTCCTGCTGCAGAACCACACCAGCAGAGCAATAGCATTTGGAAGACTGTGAAGTCTCAACATCTGTTAACCTGTTTAATGCCTCTGCTAAAGACACTTCAAGAACAAGTACCTGTGACAGGTAGGTCTCAAGAAACTGCAGAGTCAGCTCAGAGGGAATTTGCTGTGATCATTACTTGAAAACAGATACTGGAGGCAACTCAAAAATATGTGAAGACATCAACTGAAATGTTCCCTATCGTTTGAGATCATTCCACTTTAACAATTGCATCCCCCTTCCCTTTCAGTGAAGGTGGTTTTCTATTTCCTCTTCCCCCTCTCCCAAATAAAACACCAGATCATTACCAACTGCTACTACAGCTGGTATCAGTGAAAAGCTTAAATGCTTTATCTCTGTCTAGCATAGAAGAAATAAGGTCTCGACTTTGTGTATTTCCATACCTTACAATTTTCCCTACCTTCTCTTCTATCTCAGGTTACATGGACATAAACTTAGATAAGCCAATATGGTCCTTTGCCCAAAAATCTTCCACAATGACAACACATGACAGAGTGCACACACCAGCCCCAAAGGAAGCCAACCCTCCCACAGCGCTTTATCCAACAAGTCTCTCCAGTCCATTTGTATTCTGTGTCCATGAGCTGGCATGTTTCCCATTTGACACTGAAGCAACTTAATTTTCTTATGGCAAGTTGAGAAAAAAAATTTCTACCTCCTCTGCTTTCTGGTCTGTGTTTAAATGTTCAGATAAGCTGTCTCAGTGATGAGATTCTGTGCCACAGTAATGGCAAAAATAGCTTGAACCAGGAAAACACAGTGGTTTATGCCACTGGCCAAGCAATAAACAAAAGTAAGATTGCCTAAAAAAGCTAAGAGAGAAACAGGTGACCCAGGTGACAGGTGTTTATATTTATTGTCAAGGTATATTGTCATACAACCACAATTCCCTACATACATATACTTTTAAAACCCACCTGTATGTTTAAAATGCTGTTCATCGTCCATGAATGTCTTCCCAGGAAAGACTCGTCTACTGGGCTGATACGTACAGGTTACATCATCATCACTCACTGCCAGGGACCCTATGTATAATGTCACACTTTATTTTTCCATATTGATTAAAGCAAATAAATATATGAATCACAGCTCCCATTCTGTTTGCTGTGATGGACCATAAATTCCTCTGTCATCAATTGATTTATTTGTCATGAGCAACCTTGCTCTGACTTACATTTCCCAGCTACGATACAGCAGTAACAAATCTATGTCATACAGGGAATTCACTTGTTTAGATGAGAAGCAATTTGCCACCACCTCTACCATAAACCTCACACCCCTTAAAGTTAAAAGGACTAGAAGACCTCAGCAATCAAGGGAGAACCACCACTGATTAAGGACACATCCTAAGTAGGCAGATGAGAAGAGAGACTTACAGTTTCATTAGAAAAAGCAAAGCAATATATTATTAAGTGTATTCAGTTCATTAGAATTGAATACACTTAATAACCTGGTATACAGCATGCAGAATGAATTTGGAGTAGGGTGAGTGGTGTTATGCACTTTCTGTCAAAAGGAAAGGATTCACCAGACCTCAGCTAAGGCGGCTTGCAATAAAGAGATTGATGCCGAAGAGGTTTTTGGCTTTTCAATTTTCATATTTTGTAGATTTTAGGAATGTAATAGCACAGTATATTTTAGTGGTTTAATATTTCT
>JAOXXN010000065.1:17343865-17354615 GCA_026770055.1 Myrmophylax atrothorax
AGTGGAAACCACATTAGGATGTGATTATTTTAACAAAATATAGATGTCAGCTTTTGGTCAGATGAATATCACTCCACAAACGCCTCTGCCTCTCAGTTGACTGCAGAGGGAATCTAGGATGACCAGCCCTGAGGTGAAAACTCTCAAAGAGCTGTCTAGTGCTGGATGAGAACAATCCTTGCCTCCCAACTAGTCTCCTGGGATTTGGTGACAGAAAATACTGATAATGCCTTCCAGAGAGTTCCTTTAAAGATCTTGGATACAAGTTATTTAAAAGTGCAGGGTTTTTAAAATGTATAACTTCTAGAGTGGTTTTGGGACACTGAAATTTAAGGATGTATTAATTACTATTAGTTATCTCTATTATACAACTCATATAAATTTTTCAATATACAAAAAAATGAATGTTAAACCCATCTGTTACCTATTTTATTTACTGACAATTCCAGAAATTCCACTAAGTAACAGACTTCTACCATTAGTGACTTTCTCTCGGTCTCAGTTTACATAAAACACTATTGTCTTTGACGATCTTTGACTAATTTTTGCGTGTTTATCACATCCCTGTCATTCCTTTTGGGTTTCTATTCATTCAAATCAATGTCTACTTTCTACTCTTTGACATTTATACTTTTCTTAAACCTAATTAACTTTATAATTCTTTAAATTTTGGTAAAGGTTTTTTCTTTAATTTTTCCATCTGGATTGTAGCTGGATTTTTAAATCAAGACCCTCTTTCTCAAAATAAAGATCTAAATCAATCACCTTCTTTATTCAGTGTAGTCTTTTCAAGCATCTAGTAATATATTTTGAATGGATTCCTAATTACCGTTCACATGCTCATATAAATTCTCTCCCTTACTTCTGTACTTCATGAGGCTGACCCTTTTAAAGCAGGAATACATATCCTCCAATTTGCATTTATTCTGCTGTATTTATCCATTATCATCAGCCTTTCAATTGTCCAGTAACAACCAGAAAGAAAGTGGTATTGTCATGACACTTCCAGTGAATGCGCTCTACTCAACCTCAGAAAACAAACCAGTACAGTGAGCTGCATATGTATTTATGCATCTATAGATAGATAGATAATTAGATAGATAGATAGATAGATAGATAGATAGATAGATAGATAGATAGATAGATAGATAGATAGATAGACAGACAGACAGACAAACAGATAGACAGAGTGAGTATACTCTATCATTGCCATGTTCTTCCCATTCTCTTATATTTTTCATATCCATTTATTGCTTCTGACTTAACTGCAAGTTCTTTAGGGCAAGAACTCCTGGATAATAAGCCTTTGTGTAATGCATTATTGATGTCTATGTGGGCTTCTAGGCAAAATTGTGATACAAATCCTAAATGACAGTGGTAAGACAACTACTGGCATAAGCTTACAAGCCAAACTCAGCCCTTTAGAAAAGTCTGGCCTCAGTGATAAATTCAGGTTTTTAAATAACCCATAGTCCCAGAGCATTTTTGAGTGACTCATCTGCACCAATTAATTTATTCTTACAACACCTAGGCTAGACTGGGAAATTTAAGCTCCTTCACTTAAATGACTTTGGGATACTGAAGGATGCACAAAGAAAGATAGGGACTGAATGCAAGATCTACAGCCTTTGATCTTAACCACAAGACTGTATGTTTTCCCCTTGGGAACTACAGCCTGACTCCTGAGCTCAAGTCACAGATCATCCCCATCACGCTCAACACTCTCCTAATAATTAAGAAGTCATATGAATAAGTTGCCTCCAAAGAGGAACATCCCTTCTAACATTTATGAAAAGAGGTCAGAGAAACTTTGAACAGGCAGGTGTTAACCTCTGCAATCCAAAAGAGAGAACTCATTTAAAATGTGCGTTACTCAAATCCTAAAAGAGATGTGAGCAAAAACTTCAGATACACAGCATATGTGTAATACTGAGAGAGAGGGAGAAGGGAAGATTCAATCCAAAATACTTATTTTCATCTTTAAACCATATTAACTCTCTTCCTGACACAGCAAAAAAGAAATGAACTGCTTAATTTATCCTCACAGCACAGTATTAAATAAGAAAGTTTTAGCTCTGCTTTACACATGAGAAATTGACATGTATTGACTTAACTAAACATAAAAGAGTGAAACATTCAGCAAATCAAACAGCCCATCTGGCTGAGTACTTTTAGAAGCTCTGTAACAAGATGAAAAAGCAAATAACCAATAAAACAGCACTTGGGGGAAATGCCTGTAGCACACCAGCCAGGAGCCCTACGCAAGGGACAGGGAGCCTTGATCTTCACCCTATGACCTGGAGCTGGGTCCAGCTGACAGTTTCCCACAGACCTGACCCAAGTCTATCATTTTTAGAGTTCTGTTTCTGAAAGGAGTATAATGATGTCCCCTTTCCATCCTGCACATCTAGATGGTAAATTCTTCAACATCAGTTACAGTATGTTTGTAGGGAGCACAGTGCCAGTAGATCCTGACCAGGGACGAGGCCATCAAGTCATGGCATGGCAGGCATGATAATGCCTTCAAGTGGCATCACCGAGTTCCCGCATCCCTAAGTGCATGATTACAGTTCACAGGGTATTTGTACAGTCCAGGTGTCTGCACAAACATTTTCAGGTTAACTATAAGCACTGGCCTGAGACAGCTTGGCCTGTACTCCTATTGAGATCACGTATGAGTGCTACAAAATGTTATGGCACTTTTCAGGAATAAACTGGCATTTGCAGAGAGCAAGCATGTAAAATATGCTAGACATTGTTATACTCAGGCATCTTGCAACATTCCTAGATAACTATGCCGCTGATAATAAGAGCCAGCAACTGTATTTAACTCATTGAACACTATTTAGACTTCTAACAAGTTTTCTAAAGAAGTCTTGAGAAACACATTGAAGTCACTTATTATAAGCAAACTTTTCATAGAGCAGAGCTAGAAATTAGGAATCATACACAAACACTTGTAATTCTACAGGACTGCATAAGAGGCAACAACAACCACCTGGTATATGTTTATATGAAACTATGGACACGTGCCAGCCTGGAATACATACACCTAGAAGAGAAACAGCAGCAAAAAAACCACAAGAGCTATGAATCCTCTCCAGTATATATGACTAGCCAGAGAAATCTTCCCCAAGAGATGCCTGTGCCACGCACGAGGGGAGAGCGGGAACACTCACGTGGCAAAGACCCATATCCACAGACTTGTGACATACACAGCCAGGCAGTCCTAGGAAACCACCACCTTTCTGTGGGGCACATGAAGCCACGTCAGTGAAGATACAACCACACCAATACTGTGAACATGCCCCTCAAACCCTGCACTACCTTCAGTCAGCATCAGCTTAGTTTTGGACGCACAGCTCATGGTTCAGCCTTAGTGAAGTTGTATATGAATTCTGTCCTTTCCCTGAACACAATGAACACTCTGCAAAAGAAAAAAGAATTCAAACATAAAACAGGGCTTCCCTGTGCTGGCAAAATCTGTGTGAAACTTTGGGACAGAAGAGAGCCTACTGTCTTCCAGAGAGCCTCAACTAGTACAAGGCTAAAATTATTTAAGTCCAGAAACAACATGAGCCATAAGAAACAGTAGATTTATTTATTAAATTTTTTTAGCATTTAGACTCTACAGACATTGAAATGACTACATTTGTATGAAAGAGACTCCTCTTGGAAAGGTCCAGAGTGTTTGACCATATAGAAATGATAACCAGAGAGTTGGGGTTTTTTTAAGTATAACCCAGTGGGGCTGGAAACCGTCATTGTAGACACAGACCTCTTTGAAGAAGCTTCAGACTAAACTCTGCCATGTTGCTGAGGAAGTAAATTAAATAGGTGGGCTTGAGTGGGGGGTTCATTTTCAATTGTTTCTAAACCAGGTATCATTCCTGCCCCCTTCTGACTTACACACATTGCGCATTTGGACTCCAGAGTGAAGGAAAAAAGGCCCTACAGAACAGGGAAGAGAACAAGGATATGTAACAGAAGTGAGAAACCTGCATTTAAAGCAAAGTCTAAACAAACCCAGACAAAGCCACTTCAAGTGCCCCAAAAACAAAGGACTTTGGCTTTACAGACAAAGGAAAACCTGAAATAATTCAAATGGAAATTCTCATGTGGGAAAAGTTCACTGTAGTTCTGTCAACGACATCAACAGGGTCAGGATTAGCTGCTCTGTGTGTTGAAATACACTCACCTCGTTGGGATGTTCTCCATTGTGAGGATTCCAGTTAACACTGTGAAAATCTCATCTAAATTCCGCCTCTGTGCATCACAAAAATGCAGTGGTAGCAACAGTGACAACAGGAAAACACAGCATTTCAAACGAGCCACAACTCATCAGTACAAGCATTTCTGATGAATCCTTAGTGTTTCATAAAATCAAGGCAACACTGACAATACTGAAAAAACTCGAGGATAAAAGTCATACAACCCCACTGTGTTTTCAAAAGAAAAAGGTTTTTTTTCTCAGCTTTCATTTTTAAATTACTTTCTTTTATTTTAAATTCCATCCTTTCTTTGCCTGGGTATTATATTTGCACTTCAGATGTCAGAATCTAAATGAAATATTTCAGTTTTGAAATGTGAGACAAAAAAGTAGACTGTAAGTCAAATATCTGCCTATACACACTTCAGAGGCTATGAAGTTCTCCTCTGTGGAATCTCAGCAATTTTAGGTTTTGCACCAAGTCAGTAAGAAACAGTATCCTCAACAAATTTCCAAATGCCAGAGAAAGCTTGCCTTCCCCCCCGCCACATGGCTATTTCCACATCCCTTTGCATCCACTGATCTGAAACAAGGACCAAGAGAACAGTGGGCCAATTTCTAGACAATCAAGGAGAAATTCCAGAAAACCAAAATTTAAAGTTGGTTCTTTTTAATGAATGGTATAAATGAACTCACACAGACAACACCACAAAGACATGTCACACTGAAGAGAAGCATCCAAGGCTCAGAAAGCTCATGCAGGTTCCTTGAGCTGAGCAACCTGTGAAAGCTCTAAAGGACTATACTACATTTAACAAAATAAAAAAAGCTGGCAACCATGGAATGAAGATGCATCACATTCAAGAAGAAAAATTTAAATTGAAAAAAAGAAAAAGAAAATACCACACCAGTAAGTTTAAACAACTAAATTTACAGTTTTGTGTTACACTGCAATTGGCCTGTCTCAGAGATGACTGTCTGGATCAGCTGTTAACAAGGACTGCAGCTAGTGATGAGCACCTGCACTTTGTCCAGGTACATGTTTTATAAATGTCCATAGAGAAACACAGCACTGCTATCACAAGCTGCCTGTCCAAGATCACCACACCTGCACAGTCAGTGCTCCCATGTATACATGGGCAATAGCCACACAGCAATCTCACTAGACATCACACCAAGTTGGCAGTCAGCAGAGCTACAGCTAGAGCCAGTCCAACATCAACATCCCTAAACATACACAAATGGTTTTGAGTCCTTGAGCACTGTTTTGTTCTACAAATCCAGGTGAGGTTGTTCTCCTTACATACACATAAAAAATATATATACACGTATATAAATACATTTATATTCTTAGATAAATACCTAAAGAGTACAGGACAAAATAGTGGGAATCACTGAACAACACCTTGAAAGCTGGAATTCACTATGCTTCTTACCATGCTTATGTGATTCATAAACAGTGCAGTGAAAACACATTAATCACTTTTTCAACAACTTTTTTACACTAACACTTAATAAACATAACTAATCACTTGTTTCTCAGTGTATGAACCTTAGTCATAGAAAACACATACTTACACAAACTATTAATTAATCTCTTGTTGACATCTACGGCACCTGAAACATCTGGCATTTTTCTCTCTTAATCAATGCAGGTCCTACAGGCTTGTCATTTTAAGCAGTTATTTTAAAAACTCCAATTGTCAACACCAAATCCTGTTTTCTTCCTGCAGATGGCTGCGAAGGGAATTACTGGAGACAATACATCAATTGCTAACCCCTGAACACATCTACTGAGACACAGAGGCTCAGAGAGGACATGCATTCCTCTGTTCCTTGCCGTCTTCCGCATACTTAGATTGGTCTGTAGGACTGTTACAAAAGAGCACAGAAGACTCCTTGGAAACTATCATGAGATATGAAGTCATCTGCTTTATACAACTCCCAGTAGGCAGCATGCATACAGACTAAGCATTAGAGTCTCCTTTCTATTCCTTGTCAGGAAATAAACTCCTGATAAAGGGATCACATGCTGTAAGAATGCCTACTTTATTCCCTATCACCAGAGATAAAGGACTAAGGGAAGAAGGATTAATTATTACTTCCCCCCTCCCTGCAATAAAAGGTTTCCTCTAGGTCTCCCCCACATAGTATAAAGCTGCAGTGCTTCCTAAAGCTCTGCCTGTGGGGGCCCTGGTGTTAGCCCTCCCATTAAACACAACAAAAAGTGTTTTCTCACCTCTGACTCCAAAAGAGTCCTACTTCTGAAACTGCTGTCTTGCAGCATTTGTCACTTTAGAGAAAGCCCTGAACAAATGGAGAGCACATTGACCTGTGGCTAAGAAAAATGTTGCTAAGACACACAGCTTAATTGCATCTGTCAAAAATTTATTCGAGCTTACTACACCTGATGAATCATCACCATACTTCTGACTGCCAGACTGAACTCTTTAAGGACAACAGAAGTCTTGGAACCCATTCACCTAGAAATCTTTAAATAAAGGTTCATAAATAATAACAGAAGTATTATATGGGTCATCATGCATTATCTCAGACAAATTCCTTGTCATGGCACTAAAACCATTGTGCTTATAGTCTTCCTGAAGTTACACAGAAGGGTCTTATCAGTTCCTCCTTCTACACTTCCAACTTTACTATATCATCCAAAACGGGTATCACACCCACCCTCCCCAACCGCATTTCAGCTGAAAGATAAGTGAATTTTAGTGGCTTGTATTTATTTTTGTTTCAGGTTCAGTTAATACTTGCAGTATGTGATCAGTCACTTCATCTGCAGTATTAGTAATAGACAACATACCATCTTATAAATAAACTACATTTCAGAGACTTCATGATGAACTTTCTTGTAGAAAAAGGAAAACTTAATGTTTAAAATACGGTCTTTTTTTAAAAAATCTTGTAGTGGTGTTGCAACAGAGCTTTGCAAACCAAGAGCTCAGAATAAGGAAAACCAAACTTTTGTCAGCTGCTTGACTACATGTTTTATGCAGAGATCCACTCATCACAGTAGAACTCCAGATAACTTCTCTAAGCATGATTTGGTTTTCCAGGTCCAGCTTTGTAAGCAAGACGTCACAGAAAAAAAGCATATTAGAATAAAGGAAGTCCCTGCTACTTCGGTGTAAAATTAAATCTAAATTTCATTCAGTTTTTTCATCATTTTTCTTCTCTCTTCAGTCACATCAAGGTTTACCGACAGTCTTTCACAGTCCATCAATATACATATCTGAGAATGCAACGCCAAATCCCTCTCCAATGTCTCTCCCTGGCATCCCTCCTAAGATTAAAGGCAGGTTCTGGCTACCAGTTTCCAGGACTTTATGTGAAATGCAATTATATTTCCATGAAGGTGAAGGAGTCGTTTAGGTTCCACTTGAAATATTTTGCAATGTGCAGCAATTATTCAATTCTTTCCAGCCGGGTCTTGGTTAAGCTACAGTTTATCACTGATCTGTCCGCTTTCAAGTATCCTGCTTCTATAATAAGCCATTCATACAGCATATTGATATGTTTATATGCTACATAAGGCTCTAACCTGTATTTTTCAAAGTGCCCTTACACTCCTAATTGAAGAAAAATTTCTTTCCTTAATAATCAACAATCAGTTCTGCTTTTACTGATGAAAAAAAAAGTGTTAGAAAGCCGAATTTATAGCCTGAGCTGCTTCTCTGTCACTAGACTGTAAGACTATTCCATTCTTCCAGAAAAAGTCACTTGATCTCTCCTTGATTGACTAATTCCTAAAACTCATATTCCACCTACAGCAGGTAAGACGTTGCTCTAACAGTTGTACTAACTGTGACTGCATGTATGGAGGTCCCCAACATTAATGTTATAATCCTGATCAAAGAACTCTGCTTTTGTTCATTGCATATGAATAAAGGAAGTCAGCTGACCCTTCTGCATACCAGTCTCTTGTAAAATGGGAAACACTGATGTTTACCTCCTCATAAGAAAATCAAAAGCAAAGCTTGTTAAGGATTTAAAAATTGCTAGATGGCAGAGGCTAAGTATTTTGCATAGGATTTCACAACAGCAAGATTTTAATTACTGTGGTTTCTCATTTGCTAGATTCCCAGATGAACTGATGGGCAGATACTCATTTATTCATGGCTAAATACACAAAATTTCAACTAGGGTTGAAACAGTGTTGTGCACAACTGAAGTCTGCTGTACTACTTGCTTTTTTGGCCAATGACAAGCATGTGCAAGAGAGAAGAGAGTGACCCCACATAAGACTGATCACCATGACATACTTTACTAAATTGTATCATACTCAAAGCAATGCCTTGAGCTAAGCTACATCCATGGGTTTTATGGCTAACACTAACCTCTGCAAAAGGTGTGTCAATCAGGAGACAGAGGCTCATTCTATTCAGAGTTTAACAGTAGATGAAGCTGCACTTTCATTTCACTAACCTGCAAACTAATACCCAGCATACTGGACAAGCTGTGAAAATCTCATGCAATGCTACTGCAACTTCCCAGGTATCTCTCACTTTGTTATCTAAGGCACTGTCTCTGCATGGACCTTTGGAAAACCCAACTGCTCCCCAAACTGCTCATCAAAGTGAACCTCAAGCCTTAAATTTAGTTAAGCAGCTTCACTTCAGACTTACTCTCAGCTGTAGCTCAATTTAGCATTTACTTAATTCTTCACGTTACAGTGACACAGGAATTTTACACTTGAGCTCAAGGTGTGGCTGTGATAGAATCACACTTTGTGCAACAGTTGAAGAGTCAGTGACTGAGTTAAGGCGACCCTCCAGGTTGATTTACACCTGTGTCACACAGAGTACTGACTGTGCTCTAGTCCTGGCAGCAGCACCCTCCTCTCTATCATGCAGGTAGGCAGGTATGAGCTGTCTCATGCATTCCAACTCCTTGACCCCTGCCTCAGACTTTTTGCCACCACAGGAGACAATGATGTAAGCACCTAGGAAGTCACTGTCTGGCACCTCTGATTTTATTTTACAGAATGGCTTGAATCAAGAATCCCATCAAATTGGCTAACAGAGATTCTGAGCTGTGCAGCATAAACCATGAAAATGGTCACTTTATTAGTATAATTATTATCTCCAGACTAGGCTGCTCCAGTCTCAGGAATTGGCTTCCTAGGCACTGTATAAATTTGAGCTTCTATCCTTTGCCCCACAGCTTCCTCAGGTGATAGCAGAGCAGCAAACCTTATGTGCTATTTGCTTACATAAGTGAAAATTCTTCTTGCCAAGGCAACAGCTACCAAAAGCTTTCACAGATGCTGCTTGTGCAGGATTACTAAAACAATTCCTGAACAATATCCTTAATGAGGAATGGTGAGACTTAATTAAAGCGTAAAATAATTAAAAGGCAATCAAGAGCATTACAAAGTTTCTGATTATTTTCCCCCACATTTAAAATGTATGATGTGGGGGAGGGGATTGCCCAATCTCCATTGTTTTCAAATGTCTTTTAGAACAAGAAAGAATGAAGAAAATATTAGACAAAGATGTGTAATAAAGGTTTCAACAAAGCAATAAAAATATGGACTGATACAATAGAGATAAAAAGGCATACATTTTTCATGGAAATAAATAGTCTCATCTCACTTTTCTCACTATATAAACAAAACATAGTAAGTCCAATGATACAAATGCATAAACACTCTGCCTATTGCTCTCTAACAGACTCTTGATCCCTTGACATTCATTGTAATGGCCTGCGCTCACAGCATTTCCAAAACATAATTATTGCAAAGGAAATGGGTAGCTGAAGCAGGAAACATTTCCTAACCTGGAAGAAATATCTTGAGAGTAATTCAGTTAGAGATGATTTTCCTTCTTCCTTTTCAGGAGGAAAAGAGAGAAGGCATTGAAGAATACTTTCTATGCAATTTTATAGCAATAACTCAGAATAACACTTTTACCATTACAATGAACAAGTGATTGAAAAACAAATCCTTTCCACTTCATTATATTAAAAAGGAAATTTTTATTAAACTATATTCTTAGACTTCCCTGGTTCCTGCAAGCCATCACCAGAGGAGCGTTAGGGAGATGCTGTTTGCATCCCACCAGCTCGGCTGGGTTGGGCTGAGATGAGTTGAGCTTTGCTGCTCCAGTATACACTGTTGTCACCAGCTTGTCCGACAATTTGGGTATCTACCTGCCTATTAAATATCTACAAAGTTTGGGAGTGCATCAATCATTTGCCTTAGAGGAAGAACAGCTGCAGGGGTTTTGCATAACAAGCCCATGACGGGGCAGGAATGCAGGATATGGCCATAGCCAACCCTGACTGTGACATCCCTGAGCTGGGTGGGGAAGATTTTCAGCCTCTTAATCACCCATGCCACCCCCAGGATCTCCTGGCTTGCGGCCACATCCTGAAACCCCTATTTTCCCAAAAAAGGGTGAAGTTGGAGAATAACTACGGCATATTCTGGCAAGAGAATGGAAGAAGCTTTTTGGGATGGCCTGTCACTGCTGGGTCACTAATCCACTATGTCACGTGAGCAGAAGGTCCCATGTTCAATATTTG
>JAOXXN010000065.1:17354715-17384579 GCA_026770055.1 Myrmophylax atrothorax
TAAATCCTGAAAAATATAAGGGCTTTGGTCTGGTTTTGGAGGTGGGTTTGGAGGGCAATTTTTGGTTTGTTTTGGTTGTGGTTTTTTAGTTCTGGGGGTTCTTTGATTGGATTTTTTTTTTGGTTGTGGTTTTTTCATGGTGATGGTTGGGTTTTTTTGTTGTTAGGATGCTTTTTCCTTTTAAATACAACTTTGCCTACTACCTAAGCTCTGAGAGACTGGAAACAGCAACTGATTTGTAGGAACAAGTATATGGTCAGGCCTTCCAGCCCCATAATGCAGGCTGCTTTGCTCTGTACTGTATACACATGGTAGAGCACATAACACTCCTTACACTGTATGTGGGGTGACAGTAGAGGACATCCTAATTGCTCTTGCTCACTGACTCCATCATTGACTACTACCTCAAATAATGTATGTTCACTGAGGCCAAAGCATGTAGAGACAGGAATACTTTTCCATATGAGCCTGCTAAGTAGGCAACTCCTTGTCCATCTTCTCCTTCCATAGGGCAAAGGGAGCCAAATGCTGCCTGCACCAATGGTACAGCAATACTGACAGTGATGATCTGCACCATCCCCAGGTATTATTGGCCAGGTTTACACATGCACTTCTTTGTGGAGTGAGGCAGGCCAAACAAAAGTCTGGCAGGAGAGAAAAATCACAAGACAGGCTTGCCAGCCATCAAAACAAAGACAACAAATGAATTTTGCTAAAATAATGAGAAAATAAAAGCTTGAATTGTGTCATGTTTGCATTTTCTTGTGATTTACACAGACTGGAAACTCTTCAAGACAAACAATATCTCTCCCTCACTTTGCATCATCAAGCACCACACTGGTACAGCCCATGATTTGTTCAATACAACTTCTAAACAGACAGTCAAACACACACAACTCCAAACATGAACCTGCAACAGGCAGAGCTAAAGACAGAAGAAGAAAAAAGACACTTATCAAGTTTGTGAAATTTATGATTTTTCTCAAACTCATGCTGGCTTTTTCCAAAGAAATACAAGCAGACAAAACATCCTTTTGCCACACTCCTTTTCAGTCCTGCTAACTTCTGCCCTAGAAAACATTGATCAAAAACTAACCCCAAGCTGAATGAGGTGCTGTCACATGCCTTTCATTCTTTTCTAACTTCTCCTCCTCCTAAAGAGAACTTGTCCATTGGGATCATCACATCTCCAGAGAGAGGAGCTAGCACACAATACCCATTTATTCAGCAGTTGACTCAACAAGCCTCAGAGCAACTTGGTGCAGGACAACACGCTGCTAAGAATAAACCAACACCCACAGAACAACACTTGCAGAGGCTGCCATCTCTTGGACTTAAACTTACTCCTATCATCACGTTTCAGAAATACTCTATGGCAAAATTTGTCACAGATATTTGTTGTTTGGGGCCCAAGACATTGTTCTTAAGAAGTTCTAATTGGTCTTGAAAATGTGGCTCGAGTGACAACTAGTGGAGATTTTCCGAAGTGCATCGCTGTACATTTTTCTGGACGATGTAATCTGCATCAAGATCCTGTTTCATTGAAATAAAACAGATGCAATCCAATTATGTAGAAAAGCTTTCCAGGAAAAGTGCGCATGCGTATGTGAAGACATGGGGAATGGGAATGTGTTCCCAAGACTCTAAGCTGTCCAGACATGCAGACTCACACAAACAGAAGAAACCAGCCCTACAGGGACGT
This sequence comes from Myrmophylax atrothorax, assembly GCA_026770055.1. Classification (NCBI taxonomy): domain Eukaryota; kingdom Metazoa; phylum Chordata; class Aves; order Passeriformes; family Thamnophilidae; genus Myrmophylax; species Myrmophylax atrothorax. The sequence continues at coordinate 17,356,418 of JAOXXN010000065.1, forward strand.
GGAGACAAAGACGGTAGGAGTCAGAAGTTAGGAGAAGTCAGCATTACCCTCCTCCTGGTACATTCTTAAAGAGGATGTACCTTTCCTTAATGAATTCCAGCTGACTACCAGAAGCTTAGAGCTCCTCACTAGAGGCTGGGATTGAAGTATTCTGTTTTACAGCCCATGAATGTCTCCTCCAAAGATTTCTCTAGACTGTGCAAGCTTTTAACCCTCAACACGATGTAGCAATGAGTTCCACAGCTCCAGTCTGTGTTACAGGAAAATACACTTTTCATTTACTTAAAATCTACTACTTATTTCATTGGATAGTTTCTAACGCCTTATTTATGAGAAGGTGAACAATCATTCACTAATTTATTTTCTCTCCTTTCCTATGATTTCATTAGCCTTTTCCTGCGACCTCTAATTTACCTCTTTTCCAGGCTGATGAGTCTAGAAATTGATGAATTCATGCACAGTAGGAAAAAAATCTTCCATTTTATTTGCCTCTTTAATCACCTCTGAACAGGGAGCTTATTCTTCCAAAGACCTATTAGGAGGAACTTTCCAATGCAGCATTAGTTGAACTATGAGTCATCATCACTATCCTCATGTACTTTGTCGGGTTTTTAGTAGGGAAGGGAAGAAGGTTATTTTGGTTTTGCAGGAAATACTTTGCATTTTAATTGTCATTTCATCACCTAGTCACTCACTATGGAGAAAACCTCTGCAACACCTCAAACTGCTTTTAAATCTGGCTACCCTGATTATTCTTATAACACCATCATGATTTATTAGTATCAGGCCCTGCAGCTCTAACATCATCATCAAAACATTAGGAAAACAATCCTCCTACACAAATAGTTAGAATCAAACAAGGGCAAGAAATTGCACAAGATCTTTGAGGAAGTTTTTGGAATTTACCCTGCTCAGGTTTCCTGTCCAAAGAATCATGGTCCTGGTGCATCGACAGTGAAAGTGATAGCTGATGCTATAACAACTTCTGAATTTGGTAAAAGGGGGGTGGGAGTGAAGGAATGAAAGAATGGGGCAAAAAATACCAACTATGCATGTGTTTCAAGAATCCTCAATTAACATTATTCATTGTTTGTCACAGAAAGCTGAATTTTTAAGGTGCTTTAAAACACATCTGAATAAAATACAGAGAAAGTGTCAACTTTTACTATTATTGTAAGTCTCCTCTTGAGCATAAGTGTCCTGTCTTTTAAAAAAAAAAGTACAAAACTAAGTTTCTGCTCCTCCTGACCGCAGAAGAAATCCTAACCCCAAATGCTCATAATGCAGAAGACAAATTAAAACCAAAACCAAATACTGTGCAAAAACCTCATGATTAAAAAAAAAATCTCCTGTTTCTGAAGATATGACTCATCATATGACTGCTTGTGGATTGGCTGTATCATTACAATGAGACTAGCAAATATGTCAATTAATTTATTAATATTTGTAGTTTCAATTTTCATGGCTGATAGAGAGATATGAAATACTGAACAAGAAAACAATTTAATCTCCCTCCAGAACACTTCATGTTTTTAAATCATCTCTCCATTCAATCAACACACTGAATGCAGCTGGCTCAATACATAAATGCAATAAATTAATGTGGGCTACAGATAAAATTCAGATTCTGCAAGAGCTCAACTTTCTCAAGAAAAAAATAAAGACTTCATGGCTGCTCCCCGAGATGCCTGGAAATATTTTTGGACATGACTGCAAGCAGCAAACAATGCAACGTTGTTCCCCTAAACAAAACCACAGAAAATGGGCACACAGCATGTGTTCAGCCCTTCCATAAGGTAAGGATGTCACTACAAAGTCTGAGTGCAGATATTAAGACTCGGGTATCAAGTGTGGGGCAGTCACTCAGATATCAATGGGCAGATTTGTCAGCACAGGAGAGCACAGGGGAATCACAAAGGCAGATCTGGAAGATAAAATGACCACAGCCACTGCAGTTTCACCATGAGCAGCACAGTAGAGTTTCTGGCTCGTTTGTTCAGGTAGAAGCATTTATCTGGGGATCAGGACAGAAAATTGCAGAGCTCCAGCAAGCAGTCACGCAGCCTACATCACACAGCAGTCACACAGCCCAGCACATCTCTAGTTGCTTTTAATACATACAATTTCACAACCTAGAAGTAGAGGGTTATGTACATCAGTGAGTGCCTGGTGTCCAAAACAGGAGCAAGGAACATGTCACTGCATCTTGGTTCTGCGTCACTCTTCTGGTCGAGATGCTTGGCTCCTCAGGCTCCCAAGTCTGCAGTCTGTTCCTGTGAATGCTCACATGAACAAGTATCTGAATTGTAACTACATCACTGAACCACCCTGATACAAATCCTGCTCCTGTAATCTTCCTCCTGGCTGTCAGGGAAGACTGAGCTGATGATCTTTGTCTAGCTGAATGCACATCCAAAGCACCCACTTGGCTCCACAGGGGATGACTGGTTGCCTGTCCAGTGGCACATGAGATAAAAACAAGCAGTAAAACACCAAGGACTAATACAGAAGGTGACAGTCACTTAGTCAGGAGCAGAAACCATTGGGAAAATATGGGGATAGAAAAGCTAGAGACACACAGAAGGAAGCTGCAAAAATATCAATGGGACAAAAGGTAAAGTGGAGCATAGAGAAGACTCAGGGCAGCCACAGTCACTTATGTATACCCTGGCCAAGAGGACCATGCACACAGGGTCTGCACTACAAAGGCTTTGTCTCCAAGGCACAGCTAACACTGCAGCACTTATTAGCATCAGGTTGTGATTATTGCACAGGTGAAAAAAGAAGGCTCCTGGGAATATATTTCACCAAGGAAGAGAATGATCCTTATCTCATCAAGCAAAGTAAATAGATCAGCACACAATCACTGAGAACTATAGGTAATTAAAGGTACAGTCAAAACCTACAGAAAAATCAATGGATAGATTCACAATCCCATGCAGATTCTCAATCAGAACTTCAGTTGTGATGCACATATATTGATAACAGAGCTGGATATATCATTTGGTCACAGTAAAAGAAAATATTTCCCAGGTTAGAACAGAATTACAGTTAGCTAAATAAAAAGGGTTAGAAGCAGACTGTCGCTGTTGTAGGGGAGCACAAGCATTGGGAGGGGGTACAATACATGATGTCCTATAAACAAAGACTAAAACAAAATTTCATGTGAAGACAGACATGAGAAACTCATAGATTCAACATTGAGGAGCTTGTTCAATAATTCTACCTTTGAGTCTTTATAAAGTATACAAACAACTGAGGCAGAGAACACAATGAGGCAAAAACAAGCCCACAAAATTGTCAACCAAGGAAGTGGAAGGGAGAAAAATTCCCTTTTAGGGAGGCTTTCATTGCTATTAGTACTGAGACCACAGCTGGCACTATTTCTCTCATTGATGAGGGAATGTACACTCCCTTTTACACACAACTTTAAATTTCACTGTGCTTTGTCATGGCAAGAGAGGAGGACAAAGCTTAATCAAGCATACAGTGACCAGCAGTGAAAGTACTGAAGGAATTACTGAGCATTTAAACCACAGCAACACCTCACATTTTTTAAGCATCTTACCAAAGACAGGGCATGCAGTTGACCCTGACCTAAAGAGCTCATCATCTAGGTCCCAGGAGATTCACCCCAGCTGTGAAGGAACCTGTCCTGATGGCACCACTCCCCAGACCAAAGCTTCTCAAGAGGGCACCCACTGCCGAAGGCTGAGGAGCCCTGAGCAGGGGCTGCTGCTGGAGGAAAAGCAGCAGAGTGGCTCAGCAGGGACCACGCCAGCCCTGGCAGGCAGTGGTCTCCCAGCCTCCCTACACCCTCCTCCCTGAGCAGCAACAAGGTACTGACATGGGTAGAGAAAGGGAAACACAGACAGTTCCGTCACACTCAGAAGCTTCTCCCTTGAACAAACACTTCTCAGGCCATGCCTGGAGCTTGGCTTTGCAGGTACTCCCTGTGCCACAGCTGTCTCACCACCTTCCAGCTTGTTGCTGGCACAGTAGAGTGCTAAGGGAAGACTGAAAATGAGAAAAGTTGTCAGCTTTGTTGACCTTTAACTAGGACTCCTCTTGGATGCCAGATGTGACACGGAAGAAAACACGAAGGAGGTTTTTTGGAAACGCATGACAAATGAAAGCTCAAGGCTTGACAGAGCAGATGGGGGTGATGTCTCAGTGCTGCACAGGACAAGATACACAGGGCATGGATAGGCTACGAAGAGCTGACAACGAAGATGGGTGTTTTGCATTTGGGTGATGGAAAAGGAAACTCTGTGAGGTGACAGAAAAAATGTTCGAAGTAATAAGCCAGAAACACAGTATTTGTAACCACATTCTTGAAACAGGCGAAAAACATACAGCTTTGACAGACAATGAACTGTCTCAGGAGCAACACAGACCAGAATCAACTGCACAACTAGACATTTTGCAGATTACTCTTGTAGAACTGTGCCCTGGTGCCTTAACTCTGGAAATCCTGGGAGGATTGCATTTTAAGTACTGTCTGAGCCTGCAGTCAGACAGCCACAATGGACCAGAAGGGCACAGCTGCCTTCCAGGCAGCCAGTGACAGCATTTAAATTCTTTGTTGTCCCTCCCACAGACAGAAAAAAAACCAACCTACTTTCATCTAATTTGCAACAATAGAGCATGGTCCTCAAAGCTCATGTTCTGGCCACTATTCCCCCAACTTGCCATTCATTTCTCAAGCCACCCAGGGCTGCACAGGGCGAGGCTTAGGAGTAAGTCTATCCAACTCTAAACTCACAAGTCCTTGCTCAGACAAGACACAGCTCAATAAGCCTCAGAACAGAAGGAAAAAAGTACCACCTTTCCTGGTGCTCATAGCAAGATGACTACTGTATCTTGGCACCTCTTCATCCAGACATCAGCAGACAGCAGTTTGCATGGCAGTCCTGCTACCAATTCTATTCCAGAATCCCGGCAAAAAGTCCTCCCACTGTATACACTGATCCCTATACCAACCTCACAAGTCCTCTCCTTGCTGTCCACAATACATTATACTGCTTCACAACTAATCTGCAGCCAACTGAAAATACTCAAGACAGAAAGTGAATATATTTTAATAGAAAAGCAATTCTACTCCCGGGAATTTGTTGCTTACTCCATACCTAACCACATGCAGTTCTGCTTTCTACTTTATGCAAAACCCCTACAGAACTGCTAGTTTCCACAGTAGTCCCAGAGCCTGAAACACAAAACAGACGTGACTGGTCAAGGGATGTGCGTCAAGTGTCAGATCCAGCAGCAAATTACAGTAAAACAAGCAGATTACAGTGTACGTGCTGAGATAGTTGGTTTTCACAGGGGTCCTCTCAACCTGCTGCAGCCACAAGAGATTTAAGCTACGTATCTATGGACTCTCACAGCTGGCCAGACCAAGATATTTGTTACTACCACTCTGTCCACAACATGCCCAAGGTCAAGCAAACAGAGATTACATTTCAGTCCTGAAAAGACTTTGTCCCAATACCATGCCATGATGCCACACTGGGAACGATGTGACCCACAAATTCAATATAATTCATAGGCACAAGTTATTAATTCACTATTGATATTCAAGATTATGGCTGACAAAACATTTATCCTAATAAGTATAAGGTACACCAGTTAACTCCACACAGATTCATGAAAACTCCTCTAATACACGTATAGAATGAGTGAAAAAAGGCAATAAGCATGGAGGTGATGGGGAAAAAAGCAAAACACCATAGTCTGTACCTTAAAAAAAGTAAATGCTAGGGTGGGTGTTTTTTCTTCCAGACAAAAATCACATCAGGTCATGTGTTTTTTAAGTTAAATTTACAGAAACAATGCTGGGACAAGACTTTTATCAGTCACTTGGGAAAAAACAACTTGTACAGAACAAATATGGACCACAATTGGGATTAAAATCAGTCTCAGCAATTGAAAAAAGATGAGTTTGTGAGAAGCAAGATGATGGCAGCTTTCTTCCTTCCAAATGACTAACTTCTACCTCTTTAGCAGCCAGCTTTTTGTACCTGGCAAAACCAATTGCAAGTCTCCTCCACGAGTGCCCTGGGAATAAACATTGCAAGCTCCTGCACCTTACCTGGAAAGGACACAAACTCTAAACAAATATAGGGTTTTTTTCCCCAGAGTGTTTAATTGAAATGGACATGAAAGAAAAGGAACTTCATTCAGAAGAAAACTTTACAAGTCTCAAAGAACTACATGGATCTGATACTTGGAAATGTTTTTTTATTTTAGCAGTCCTTCAACCATCACTAACTCCTTTAAGAAGTATTTGCTCTGTATTCTTTTTACCCATTATATGATGGAAAAATTCTCAAGCCAAATAAATACTTGTTTCCTCTTACAAGTCACCTTTAGGACTACAATCCATCCTGACACCAGGACGAGGAGTTCATTTTCAAGTTAAAAGTAATTCATCACTGAGCTAAGATCAAAGCTGCACCAAGAATAAATGTTTTTCAGAAATATGTAGTTGCCAAGCCTTTACACAGCCATTGGAAATGTCTAATGCAATCACAGTCCTGTGGTTTGCTTCCACTAGAAAGGCTCTTATATTTACATTAATCTCTGGGAATTGTCCTACACTACAGAAAACCACCGAGTGTTCAGATTATTGATTTGACCACACAGTACTTGAGCTGCAGACTCTGACTACTATGTGTTTGAGCAGAAACCTGTGAGTGACAGCTCTGTATCCTGAAAAAGCAATGATTACTCTGTGATCAGAGCCCAAACTAAGAGCATGTCCCCACCGTTTTAAAAACAAACCTCAGGATAAATCCCTGGCATGTTTCCACAGACAGGCTGCGAGGTAGGGAGAAGAGGAAGTATTTTATTGATTTTGCAAAAGAAGAACTGAAGCAGGTAGTTTTGATATACAACATCATGAAGGCACCTAATCCTTTTGAGATTGGTAGAAGTCAGAGATCTAAAAGATTTTTGAAGAGCTGGCCACAATAGTTATGTCCATAGCCACATCAATGAGATTTATGTTTTCCTGGGCAGTTGGGGATTGCCCTTGAGCCGCAGCCCTGAATCCCTAACTCTCAGCCTCTGGCTTCAGTCTTAAGAAACTGGATGGCTCTGAGGGCTGTGAAGCTCCACCAATGCAGGAGGACTGGCTCATGCTATGGCTCTGCCCATCTCTGTAGTATGGACAACTAACCAATCCCTGGCTTGCAGGTGATGTATGTGCCTAGTTGCCAAAATCTGTATCAAAACACCTGAACCCTTGCTTGGGAGCTTGCATGCTCTCTTGTCACACACATTTTGGACAGCAGCAAGGCAATATCCACTGGTTAAACAGACCACAGAAATCTAGCTACTTCCTTATTCTGAAGGGAGAGCTCTAGGCCAGGATTAGAAATACAGGCCAACTAATGTGGGGAAAACTGCCCTGTTATTATACATCTTTTACATTAACTCTGCCAACTCTCCCCATTTCATCTGTATTTGACACTTCACTAAGCACCTAAGCTTCTCAAGAGAGATCATTATACAATAACCACTTTTTCATTGGAGGCTATGTTTTATTTTAAATTTCTGGCCTTCATGTTTGTAAAGAAAAGCTAAGTGTGACCTTGAGTAGTGTTTAATGCAAAATGAGCTTGGAGAAGTGGCACAGTGGGACCTTGTGAGGCCTAGAATGTCAGATTTGGGATGCTCAGGGGCCACAAGAGTGGGACAGAGGGCTTCAGCCTCAGAGGTGTCATCAAACTAAATCATGCACGTAAGAGAAGACAAGAGGCAGAGTTCAAATCACTGGACCGTTTTAGGAGTGTATCTCGTCGGGTACTTAGTGTGCATGCAGTGAATCAGCCTTGCTGATTTACTACACCTTGTGCACAGTGAAAGCAGCCTCACTGCACACAAACCAGATTGTCACAGATACCACGACATTCAAGGTGGCACTTACGAAAAAGGGCTCCAGGTCACAGGTTTATGTCTTCTGGTGACATGTCCAGAAGAAACAAGAAGTGCAGGCAAGTACTTGAACAAACGTGCTTCTATGTACCTGCAGCCTTCTTAGCCATCAAGATTTTGCACCATTGCCGAAGATCACACCAAAACATTAAGTCTGGAATTTAAAAAGCCATGATAGCAGTATGACAGCATGCTGATAGTAAATGCAAACGCCATTCAAAAAATTCAGGAAAAGTCAAAATTCTCATAGCAACGTTAAAAATAACATATGCACCATGTGGATATGTTAATGTGCTGTCTTCCAGAATCACAAGCTGGGCTGGGGGATGGCAGGGCTATTTTTTTGGTGTGTGTTTTAAGAATAATTATGACCTTAAAAATAGTAATTCTTGCTCACTTACTCCCCAGAGTTCACACTTGGGATTTGCTGTCTCTTACAGGGAAGAAAATTTCTTTTGTCCTCAGAATCTCAGCAATGCCATTTCAAGTAGTACAAGGTTAAGGTTGTTATGCTACCGCCTCCACAGCGCCATACACTGAAATCCTCCCTACTGCAGCTTCAGTCCAACCACGGTAACACACTGCCCTTCAGCCACTCTCTGGTTCAGCATTGCAGGTGATTTGGCTCCTCCAAGGACCATTAAAATGCTGACCTCCGCCTCAGATGGCCCAGTGTGGCTGTGCCAGTGATGCCAAGCAGCTGGCCCTGGCATCACAGCACTTGATTAACACCACTGAAGGGCTAGGACATGGCAGGATTACACAGTGATGCCATATTAACAAGAAGGAACACTGACTTTTAAGGCTGAAAATCAGAATAGATGTGTGAGTTTCCCTTGAAAGCATGTTGTCTCCGAACAATAAAACACAGCATGGAAATAGAGGGATTTAAAACTGCAGCATTTAATTCTGCCACTACCAGAGATGATATGTTCCTGCTCCAGCCTGGCACAGCATAGTACAAAGCCTCAAGAATCTCCATGCTGATAAAGGCTGCTGAGTGACATTTACACCCTGGACACTCCACCATGGTCCAACCTCCTTGAGAGGCTGTGAAACCTTCCCTGCATCTCCTCATCTGCATGCCCTGGACTGTACTACAGAAAAGGTCTCTGCACAGCATTCAGCTCTGGTATGGCTGAATAAGAAAAGCACAGTTTTGACATGAGACGCTTGGAGTGAATTTTGCAGCAGACCACCAAACAACAACAGTGAGCAGTAATTTCGAAAAGTACCACTTTAGTCCTCATGCTGGCCAGGTACTCAATATTTAAAGACTGTATGTGGCTGAGTCTTTGATTAGTCTTATTCAACACAGCTCAAAAGAACAAGTACTGTATTACTTAGCCTCAGCTGAGGCTTAGGCCCAAAGTCCTCAGTACCTGTAAGAGCAGCAGCTTGATTTAAGTCCCCTCCCTGAATCCCCTGGGACTCAGAAGACAAGATGAAATGGAAATTTTCTTCTTTTTTTCTTTTTTTTTTTTTAAACAGGTTTATGTGACCAGTAAGGGCCAGATGAGACAAGATGGGTTCTTAAGAGGCGAGGTCCCCTGGTACTGAGCACAGACTCAATGTTATCAAGATGGTACATGCCAGTCATTAGGATGCTAATTGGCTCTGACAGGGCTCTGGTGACTGAAGTGAACATCCAAACTGTCACTACCTAGAAGCGTTGCTGCAGGGAACAGCTCCAAGGAGCCTAAAGGAAAGAAGTGGGTGTGAGGACGAAGAGAGATGGGGGATGTTTATATCTCTCTACAGCTGTCTGTATCACATATTTAAACAAGGGGGAAAAGAGTTCTGTCTCTCTACACTGCGCTGATAAAAAATTCCACTAAAAATCACTTTGGGTAATTTACATTTAAATGGACTTTGCACACAAGGTAGATTATTTTGCTGGTCATGTTTACAGTTCTTTCCCTGCTCCCTTTTCCCAGGACTCCATGACTCTTGTCTCCTACACCATCTTTTCCTTCTCTGTCTCCCAACCTGTCCAATTAAAATACCAAAAATAAATTAACTTGTCAGATTTCCCCATCAACAACTCTCTCCTACTGCTCTATTCCTGTCAGAGCTTTACCTCATCTTGAAAAATTCTGGTGTATTGAGTGTTTTTGTTTATTTGCTTAGGTGGCCAGATTTGTCATCTATGAACTAGATTTACAGCACTTACAAAGCAGAGAATCAAGACTTTCTAAACAGCTTACTGGTCACAATGAGAGGTCATTTCCAGTTTTGGTTGGACAACATTCTTGTAAGGCTGGGAGAGCACCAACAGAAAGGTCCAAAATTGAGACTAGATTATCTACAAATTAAAGAGAAGGCGCAGAATTATCCAAACATGGATTGCTGAAAAATAAATGTTATTTGACTGTGTTATCTTGTACTTCACTGCAAATAATCAACAACACTGACTCACTGAACCAATGACTCCATGCCCTAAATGTGACAAGGTAGCTGTATCCTTTAAGAGACCAGCTGTGAACAAGACACCTTTGCTAGTGAAATGCAAGAACAGACACTTAAAACACCGGTGTGCAACCCTGAATCACAGGTCAACATTTCATCCAGGCCCTGTGCATATGACATGAAACCAGAGAAGGTACGATGACATTTAATTTATGACAAAATCAAGGGGGCTCTGGAATAATATTCCCGGGGGGAAAAAAAAAAAGAAAAAAAAGGAAAGAAAAGAAGGCTCTCCTTACAGCCACAATCAGCTATTCCATTTTCTTAATCCCTCACGATCATAATCTCTTGGTAACCCAACATATTATCACCCTAGAACTTCAGGGGATGCAGACCAGAACCAAAGGAGCTGGTGAGATCCCCTCTCCACCCGAGAAAATTACCCAAGTCTTCCTGCACAGCCTATCATGCCCGCAAATGTCAGTTCCATGATCCAAAAAACCTGCTGTGGGTGAGATGTTCCTAGCAGAAATTATTCAAGGGCTTCCACATGTGAACAGGATGATAAATATTTGCAATGCAGGTAAGTCATTCTTCCTCCCTTGCATGCCATGAGAATTCCTAGCCTTCCAAAACATGCATACAGTAACACTGCATCAAGACTATATGACTAAGGTGATGTGGGAAGAGGAGAAAAGTAGTGTTAAAACTAGATTCAGTTACTAGAATTCCAACAGTGTCTCCTAAAATTACTGTAGATGACAGAGGGAAGGAAAAAAAAGTGGGGATGGAGGGGGCAGAGGGTAGGATGCAAGTCTCCAAGCACAGGCATTGCAGGAATAAGGTTTCTTCTTGAAGCAGTTTGCAGTTCAAGCAGAGAAAGAGGTGACAGAGACACAGAGGTGCAAAGCACCTGGGATTTCCACTCCTCTGACATGATTCCTCTGGAATCCCATTTTGCCATCTTCTCTGCTCACCTAAAACCTTTCCAGCCAGCCTCAGCACAACTCTTCCCAGACAGACTGCAGAAGGGAACATCTGAACACAGCCAAAAGGATCCTGTAGAGCCACAGAATCTGTGCCTCTCTGCTGCACACCAGGCTAGACCTCATCTATACAACAAACATGACTTGACAAGCCTGTGCTTCCTATTGTCACTTCCATCAAGCCCCTGCAACCAGCTTCGCTTTCCTCTGTAAATGGGTTTCATTGCTTCATAAAATGGATGCATTTAGTCATGAATAAAAACCAAAAAGTTACTGGGGAGGGAAGCAATACTCAATGTACCACAGTCAATAAAAGACAGAAAAAAAGAAAAATATTAGCTGGAGAGTTCCAAGAAGGTTAGGGTTACAAAGAAACAAAATATTGGCTCTGACATAGGAAAAAGCTCTTCTGAATACCAATGTGCTCCACACAGTGACAAAGAAGCTATACTTACCTCAAAGGAGATTAAGTAATATACTGCAGCACCTGAGGAAAGGGAGAAAGGTACGGAAAAAAAGGCAGGCAAGCATAAACACAAAGAGAATAAGGCCCCTGAAGTCTGTTTCATATAGCTTCTTCTCCTTCACAGAGGAGATTTATATCTTTTCCTTGGAAATTCAGCATTCAGGAAAGTGGACTTAGTATAACTCCATAATAATACCCTCTTTTCCAGGCCCCAGGAAACTATAATACTGATTTACTGGTCAAAGAAATAAATGTGCCTCAGAGTTCCATACAAGGTCTTTCTGAAGTTAATCCAGCTCTAAGATGGATAAGCAAAAGTGGAAAAATACCACAGAAAGCATTTGTGTAGATAAAAGGAGCTTTCTAAAGGCCAGTGTTCCTGTCATGATGGAATAATTTTCATTCTCTAGATAAAGAGCTGGAGAATAAAAGTAGAAAAAGTTATAGCACACAACTGGCTCCCTGGGTACCAGGACATGTTTGCTGGTTGGGGACTATACTTTATTGAAAACGCCTAATCAGTTAAATTTAAAAGTGAAAATATTTCATACAGGATTCATTTGAGCAAGTGTTGACATCAACATCTGACACCACAGTCGGTGGAGAGGAATAGTCACCTGCAGGGCAGGATTCATCTGTTTCTAAAGCAGTGGGCTAAAACAGGATCAGATGACCTATGTCTTACATTATCTCCCTTTCTTGTCTAGGAGAGTCCATGTAACTCAGTCAGATGCACACAGCTAGTCTGTAGGCAACTGAAGCTAATGGTGGACTCATTTCACCAGGCATTAAAACGATTGCAGAGATGAGACTCGAGTACATACAGGGAGTTTGCAGAAATTAAGCCACTTTCTTCTCACTATGATGACTGGAAATCTTACTCTGGAGAATGCAAATACAAGTCACAGGCTTCTGTACAGTCTGTGTTAACAATTAAAATGGATCAAAATACAGCTCTTATAGTTGCAGAGAAAGCCTTTTAAATGCAAGGAAAATGCAAGTAGAAGCAACACTATTCCTAAGCCTACAGATTGATATGAACAGGACAATAATGCTCAAGAGCATCATAGGAAAATTCACAAGACTGACAGTTTTATCAAATTACTCTCCCTCGGATTCATGTCAACAGAGATGTCCTTCAGTTCCTAGTTGTGGGTCTGAATGCAGCTTCCAGGAGGAGGGGGGAAGATAAGCCCCAGATTTCTGTTAAAACAACTCTTTTTTTTTTAAAGCAGTGGACAAGGCAAATGAGTCCTTAAATATAACTTAATGATACGGACCACAAACATCCAAATATATGGCCTGGCAGAAGAGCTCATACAGCCTTAATTGACTAGCCCTTAAGAGAAGTGGAATCATAAACTTCTCCTTTACCTCTCTCCTGACAGGTGCTGCTTTGTCCCATAACACAGATGGCTGGGAGCAGGTTGCAACAACAATCCACACAGCCCACAGCCTCTCTCCCTGTTCACCTGCATGGGGTTCTCTTGGAAGAGCACAGGCAGGACTGGGTCACCTTCACCAGGACACCAGCAGCCTGGGCACTGTCTTTCTCCACATGCTACTCAGGAAGGGAAGCAGCCTGCGTGCAAGGATGTTCCCCAAATTTCACACCTGGGAAACATTAGCCAGCTACCATAAATAGACCAACTGCACTGTGCATGCACGAAGTACAGCTCTCATCAGCCTGTAATATAAACAGTGCGTTCTCTCCACCTGGAAGGTTTAAGCACAGACAGAATGAAATCTCTATTCAGGCAGGAGCATTTACTAATGCAGTGGTCAATTATTCCCCATGGACTGAAACCTCTCTGACCAGAGACCATTTTCTTGTCCTGCAGTTGTACTGTGCTCACACAGCATGAGTCCCCAGTTGAGGCTCGTGAACATGCTGTGGTATGAACAAATGAAATCAGCCTTATTCAGACCAAATTCCAAAGCAGAAGCTGCTTGCTTGCCCACGTTGTAGGTTAAATACAGAGGTCTTTGAATTCACAGTAAAGCAGACAATGACCTTCTCCTTTGACAAGGAAAAATAGCTACAGGGAAGCTGCTTCAGGACTCAAAACAGTCATTTATTAAAACTGAGAGATTACGTCTACCAATGAAAGGCAGACTCCAGAATTGTGTTGTCCAGGACATGTGAGAAACTGTCCAATCTTAACCTCCATTTCAAATGCTAATTACTTGCCAGAACACTAACCTGAATTTTTATCTAGCTTCCCTGGAGAATAAAAAAACCCCTGACGTGTGTAGAGATCTTAATCTTTGCCTTTCTAAATTTATATGAATTATGTAATTGCACTTTTAAAGGACTAGAGCAAGTGACTAAAAAAGAAACGTAGAATGAACTAACACTACTTGTGACAGAGCAGGAAAAGAATACTTTTAAAAGCAGAAGAGCACATTCTTCCCCAAAAAAATCTTGAAAAGAGAAGGCAGATGACACTATAATTGAATATGTGAAAAATTATTCCAGGACAATGGGATATATGGCAAGTTATTTTAACAGCTGAATTTATTAGATACTTTAAATGATGTAAAGGATGTCCAGAGCACAAGGATGGCTGTCATCTTAGCAAAGATGTATGCACTTAAAGACACATACTGTCTTAATATAGGTATCTGATAAATTATATATATACTGATAGTGTAATGTAGCAGCAGGGGCTCACAGGCATTTTCTAAAGGCAAAAGCTTATAATTGTAAAAGGATTTACTAATTATTATTTTAACAAGTATGATTATCAAAGTTAAATGCCTGGAAGTATTTTGCCAAAATCATTTAGCTCTGGACTAAAACTCCAAGAAAAGGAAAGAGCAATTCATTTTCTCATGGCAGGATTTCATTTAAGATTCAGAAAGCAGCTTATATCCACTGGTATTTGTGTTTTCTTTTTTAAAGGTATGGGGCATTCACTCAACTGATATTAGGAAAAATGTATTTGTATTACTCACTTTAATGAAGACTTTAAAGCAAGGCCCTATGAAGCAGAAGAAAAACATGTCTTATGCTGAGAGTAACATGACTTTTCCCCAGCAGAAGCTCACAGGGCCATGATAAACGGTTTTTGCCTCTTCAATAAGCAAAACTACAGCATTCTGAATGTGAGAACAGGGATATATGACAAACAAGGAGCTCAGCCTGCCAGAAACTGTTTGGCAACAGTCAATTGGTCAAAAAAGATTAGAAGCCACTAAATTAGAGTATATTACAAGAGACAGTGTGGAACAAAACCCAGAGAATGGGAGAGAACAAGGAACCAAAAAAACCAAAACCCACCACTCCCCCTGAGCAGCATCCTAACAAGAGTATTTCCAACAGTGATGGTGTTAAGCCCTGCCAGCTCATCCTTTCAGGTGGGTTTTGTGACCACAAGCAGCCCTGTGCTACCATCACTGAAACCCCAATGGCTATGCAGCGAAAGAGAGTGTCATCAGAAGGGTTTATGAAATACATGAGCTGAGCAAAGCCAGGCAGAGCATCATTGCCCCCAGTTTAAAGGCAGATCCAGGGAGTGACTGCGCAGTTGCCTCATGGGCAGGCAGCACACCTGCAGCACAGCCAGGTAAGAAACCCCTGACTCTGAGCACAACCACATCCCGCCAGTCTTTGGTGCCAGCAGAAGGAAAACAGCACTACACCAAACATTGGGAGAAATCCCTCAAATCTTCATGATATACAAAGCCTGAAGGAATGCACATTACAGAAAGATTTAGTTTGCTGGCATGAAATCAAACGTATAAACCCAAGATTATTCACAAAGATCAAGACAACCTTCAAAGAAGCCAGAAATCCAGGGGGAAGCAAAGTATTTCCGAGTAGTTCCACTTTTCTCACACAAGCCAGGGAATCTCAGAGAGGGTCATAAATAACGGACTTTATTTTCATTCTTTGCATATACTCTTGCTGGTGCAGCGCACAGCGTTATCTGGAGATGGAAGCTGATAGTGAGCCATTTTTGGATACTCAAACATACCTTAAAAGGGCCTTTTTCTTGGAATATGAGTGTTTGGTTTCTGAAATACAAACTGTTGTAATTAACCCATTGCTTTACATAGTTTACAAGTATAAGAGCACTTCTAAAAAAAGATGTAATTCTGATAATAAAAGCCTCTCTAAAATAACAAAGAAAGGCATTTCAAGATGCAGTGACTGAAGGCAGACTATTCAAATTAAGGTACCTAGTTAACAACTAACCATTGACAGAACTCTCCTAGAGCAGAAAGAGTCACCATTACTAATGTGTTCAAAGCAAGACCAGAGTATTCCTCTCGAATATACGTATGATCATGCTTAAGCCACAGTTCATGGTTAGATGCTGAAATCAGATTAATAAAAGCAGACCTTTCTTAGACATACTTATTGTGAGCAGTTCTGGTCACAGCAAAATCCAAAGACGATTTTACTGAATTGAGAATAGGTGGACAAAAGTGCTGGTAAGAATAAGAGGCCTGTATCAGGAAAGTTTGACTCATTTCAAATGGCAAAAGACAGCATGACAGAGGACAGAATCACTGTCTGCAAACGCGCTTGAGGAGAGGAGCTGCAAGAAG
This sequence comes from Myrmophylax atrothorax, assembly GCA_026770055.1. Classification (NCBI taxonomy): domain Eukaryota; kingdom Metazoa; phylum Chordata; class Aves; order Passeriformes; family Thamnophilidae; genus Myrmophylax; species Myrmophylax atrothorax. The sequence goes on from JAOXXN010000065.1 coordinate 17,372,774, forward strand.
TGAGAACAGACACTTAAACCATAGGATTATCTTGGTGCAGAAAGGAGATATACCAACCACGAATGCCTCTCAGCTGGAGGTCAGAGAAGTCAGAGTAGCAAGTAGCTGTGATCTGGAGCAGCCTCCCAGTGGGAGAAGTGGAAGAGCAGAACAAAGCAGGAGAGTCCACAAAAATTACTCCTGCCCCATGTTGATGCCTCAGCAGCAGGGATTCTTCCCTGGGATTGATGCTTGGAAAGTCAGGTTGTCCTTTGTAGATCTGAACTCAAACACAGAGTTCAATAACATGGTAACCTTATTGGAAGAGAAGGATTTATGTTTTTTGTGGGGGGTTTTTTCTGTGTATTTCTAAACCAGAAAAGTTTTTATTTTCTTCAGACACAAACATAACCTCCGTTTTTCATCAGTTCTCCAGCAGCCCAGGAAAACACACAGCAGGAGTGACACATGCCAAGAAGAGATAATTCAGGATCTAATCTTGAGTAACCTGTGCAGTCAGGCAGAACAGCATGAGCAGCTCTACACTCCACCACCACAGGTGGACTTCACAGATGTTCCATTGCCAAGATCCTTCAGCTCTTATCGACAGGGGGAAGAAAAACCAATAGGTACAGCCTGGCAGCACCAGCTCATGGGTTATCAGTGGAAGTATGAAGTATGTATCCCTTCTTTCTACAGACTAGATCCACAGGCCCTGGATTCAGCCACCTTTTCTGCAGCACACCTAACTCAGTAATCATATGAAAGGTAAAGCCAAAGTCACATCAGACTTAGTAAGGAAGTCATTTGAGTTGCTCTTGCTTTTTTTGCTTCAGAATCAGCTTACCATACAACCATCAAAACACAGATCCTGGAACTCAGGACTCAGGCGAGCCAAGTTACCCTCCTGACATTCACCCCAAGGAAAAGTCATAAGCTTAGAATAACCACTTCATTGTCAGAGGTCCTCAAACTCTTTCCCTCTGTGCACAAGGCTTCCTCTCTTTGGAAAGTGTAGAGACTCAAAACCGTAACATGAAATAAAATCGTGTGTTAGTGATCTTTAAACTGACTTAATGAAGCTATTTCAATTCCACCCTTCCTTCCTCCCAATTACACCCTCTCCTTCAATTGGAAAATTTGTTTGAGTGAATATGGAAGGGGGAAAAGCAAGCTAAAAATAGCCTCTTTTTGCCTTAAAAATGTTAAAGCTATGAATAAACAGCCTGAAACAGGAATGCAGTTAATCTGCCCACCAAATTCCTACACTGTTTTCTTGTTCAGCTTTTCAAAACATTTTCCTAAGGACCAAACACAGACTTACATCTGCAGAGCCAGTGGTATCCCAGAACTGCCTGCTTCAATGCAGGTAAAGTGACTGGTTTTGCCATGAGGAAGAATAGTTTACGAGACTGGATGAACCAAAGATATAATCTATGACTGTTAAGTACTAGAGTATTTGACTAATCTCCTTGTATCAGGGGAATCAGTATGAAAAAAAAATAAGAAAAATGCACCAAAAGAACACAAAAACATTTCTCGTTTCCCTTTACTGTGCAACAGACAAACTGCATTATCTCCTGAAAATCTACCTTGGCAGTAAAAGGCACTCACACTGTTATCCCTATCTTAGACCCAAGTCACATCTGTCCCTGACAGCAACAGCTGTCAGCACTGAAAGAGCAGGGTGATCAGCCATCCTTTTCACCCTGGGCTGGGAGCCAAAGCAAGGCTGGCTTATGTATTTGCAGTGCAAAGCCAAACAAACTCTTTATTCTCTTCCCTATGCTATGCCATTAGCAAGCAAGAAGATCAACCCCAGGGAGTATCCTTGAAATCTGAATATTTGAACCCAAACTTAATTTTACTCTATTCCCCTTCCACTGTATCACTAGTGAGCTTCAGGTAATGCCGTAAGAGTCACATGTACCACACTATCACTGCAGACAGAAGCCACTTGGCAGAGTCGCCTTTCATTCCCAGGTTCCCATAGCATGAGGCATCAGAGCATGCTGCTGTGGAGTGCTATAGACACTGCTATGACACCCAATAGGAGTTGTATTTTAAAAAAGAAAACCATCTCCCTCCTCCTACAGCAGATGAGCCCTCTCGATGGAGAAAGGAAATGTCTCACTTTCATCTCAGAGTTCAGAGGGACTGTTTTATAGTTGTCCATCCTATCAAGATCTTATTAGTTGACACACCAGGGACGCTAGCTGTTTTGAGGTAGGCTGTGCAGCCATGGAATAGCCAGGTTCTGAGAAGTACTTTGCCTGGTGACATTTTGGAAAGCAAGGTAAAAGTCTTTTCTGTGACCCTAAAGTAAATGCTGAAAGCCAACATGCAACAGGCAGGCCAGAATGAGTTCAGCAGCTGTGACTACACAAGGCAAAAGCATATGAGGAACAAAGCAGCATCTGCTACTGAAATCCCAGGTGAGGAATGTGAACCCAAGTTGTCTGGAGCCTCTGGTGTCCCAGGTCCAAGAAAGCACTTGCACTCAGAGAGGCAAGACACACTCAGTGATCAGAGTAGGACAGTGGATGCTGGGATCTCACACTTGCACCTCAGTATCCCTGCCATGGTATACAACCCTGCATTCCCCATCCATACACAGTACTTGCCATCTCATTTTGACCTCTAAAAAGACTTCAGGAATACTATTTAGGCTGTAAAGAAATATTAGAGAAAGATGTCCTGGTTAAAACTTAAATTATTTCTTCAACCACTATACTGAAGCATTCACTGGTTCCATTTACACTCAGTTGCCACCCAAGGTAGGAGTGTCCTTTAACAGACAGCAAACTGGCACAGAGCTCTGTATCATACTGCTGAATTCTCAGAGGGAATACGCAAGTGGATCAGGGAGCTGAAACTTGCAGAGCTCTAAATCAGCTACCAGACCACTCTCCTTCCTACAGGCATATCTGCCAGTACACACTTGTGCCACTTACTTGGGAAGTCTGGTGGTTCAACAAAAGAGCAAGCAAGAACAGAAAGTGCAGAGTGGTGTGGGTCAAGAAAACAACTGCATCAGAGGGGCTACCAACATCCACCTGCATCCAGCATCACACCACAGCTGAGCTGCTCTGCATGGAGCCTTGCCCAAGCAGGTACAACTGTAGACTCCTGCCTTCTCAAGGGTGCTGTAGCACCCAACACCCAAAAGATGTTTGACATCACTCATCTGCAATCTTATCCTTTGTCACCAGCTAGTTTTGGCACTTCCAAGTGGAGGTGGCTTACTTGGGTTCAAGATTCAGCTTTCCCAGGGCACTGTCAAGAATTAGAAGGGAACAGACACTGACTCAGGAGAAATAGAAAGCAGACATAACTGTGCGGAAACAATCCAGCTTTTAATCGGAAAGCAAAAAACTTAAAACAGCCTAGGATGTTTCTTTGCAGAAACACAAAGTCTAGGGCTCCTTTACACTCAGCTCAGTGTATCTCAGACTGTGCATACAGTTACTGCTCCCAGTGACACGCCTACACAGTGACTCTCTTAAGAAAACACTCACAATCACTACAGATGATTTTTCACGATACTAATTGATATAAACCAGAATATGTTTGCCTCAGTAGAATCAACAGATTCTGCCAAGTATCTATCCATGTACCAAGAAGCTGCTCCTTTGAGTAGTGTTCTCATACAGCTGATACAGAGCACACCTCACATAAATCCCTTCCCCTTCCTGCATTTTATGCAGCCAAAATTCATGGTCCACAGTAAGATCCACCCACCCAACCACCCATGAGGGAAACTGTTTACACACAGGTTCAAGCATGTGTTTAACAAGTGAAAGCCGGGGGGAGGACAGGCCAGGGTACCGTGGGTAAACTCTGTGACAATCTTCAGCAGAGGCAACGTTCACTTGCTCCTTTACTCCTCCTTTCCTAGAGGACCTCAGAGGACAATACAGAGACTGAGTTCCCCAAATATTTTCATGGTTTTTTGTGATTAAATCCATTACTTCTGCACAATACTAAATCAGAAGGAAAGAAGGGCCAAATTAACCACCTCATACAATGCTGACTTCCCCATCACACCAGCAACAAGTGCTTTGTACTTGGTTACAGAGAAAGGACTGGAATTCAAAGGGCTAAGAAATCTTGATCACAATTATCAGGAAAACAGTGGTAATGCAAGGTACAACCATGGCCCTGATCAATATTCCCAATGCAGAAAATATGTGTCTCAGGGCATGTCTTCAGCACTAGAAAGCAGTCTTCCAGCTGAGCACTTGATTTTCTTCAACTCAGCCTCAGTTTTAACCACTCTTGATTAAAACTATTACTTTCACTCAATATTCAATTTCTGACAGGTAATATTCTCTACATATGTTGCAAGCTGGCTCCATCCTTCCAGGCAAAACACAATAGCTCCCTAGAAGCAACCTTTTTTTATTTTACAAGTCATGTATAATTTATGCATCCACAATATTGACATAGTCTACAAATACACATCATGCCAAAATCATCTCTTAGCTTTCAACAAATTTGGGGGCATTTACCTTAACCACTTAGGGGTTTTTTCTTCATTTAGTCCTCAAGTTTTTGTCAAAGCAAACACTTGCACATGCATAGATGTGCTCCTGCCCTTCTAATCTTGCAGATGGATTCTGCACAGGACATACACAACTGATATGTTCAGCTCTCCCAACCAGGTAAATAGTTGCCTGAAAAGCAGAGATGACCTTGCAAGCAATTGTTATGCCATTGTTTCAAAGGGTGCAAAATATTAAAGCACCAAAATCACCCGAGTGCATTTTACTGAGTTACTGGCAGAAGAATTGTAGGCAAGTTACAGGGACATTCACAGATAGCTGCCAGAAGTAGGGAAGCATTTTCTTCACTGCAATTCCTTTAGGTGGAAACTAAGAGAGGTAATGAGGATTTTCAAGAGTTTTCATTTAATATCCAAACAGCACTGAATTAGATAGCTTTCTTATACTGCTGAGAAAATTCTGCTCTCTCATTTTAAGAGTGTATCTAGGAACAGACTCAAACACTCCATCACTGACACCCTCTTTTCACCTGCCACTGCCCTATGACTATGCCACACAGGTATGGTGTGTTTGCTTCTGGCACTCTGAAAGAGTAGGGAAGTTTAATCTTCTTTGCCCAAGCAATACTTTACTTTCCTCTTTTCATTTAAGTTAGTTTTCCTTTTTTTAAGCTGTTCTCAGAAACAAAATATTTTGTCCAATTTTCAGCTTGGCTCTTGGATGAATAACCAGAACATCCATTCAAAGCACATAACCTTTGATCATCCCCCCTACAAGGTATGCAGGTGGCCAGAAGAGTTTGCAATTACGAGTTTCCAGTATGAGCTTTTGGAGGGGTGGGAGGTGTATGTATCCACGTGGCCTGGGATTCTTAAATCCAAGTTTTTTGCAGTAGTAAGTGAACTGACAAAGTATAAATAGAGAAAAACATAATTATCACAGATTACAGCTAACAAATCCTCACTGGAGAAAACAGAATGTGTGTAGGAGAAACTCACTGTAAGAGGTGGTTTTGCAGATGACACAGGAGATGCAGTTGGAAGGAACTCTTGATTTCTCACAGCAGTAACAGCTGGCCCTTCAGGGATGTCACTGCAAGACACAAAACAACAGATTTGTGAGTGAAACAGGCAGGTGGTGATCAGGAGTCACTTCACAAACAAACTTTTCAATCCAGGATCAATGCTTTCTGCTTCACAATCACTTTCCCCTCCTGTCTCTACTTCCCTATGAACTATTCAACCTCAGTGGAGTTTGTTACTAAAATGAAACTCAGTCACCAAATAAATATTGACTTATTCAAGAAAATCTCTTCTTGCACATTTCCAACACAGAATTAAGAAAAAAAAAACCCACATTAAAAAGACATAACTTTTTGACATTGAATTCCCTTACGAACGAACAATGTAAGAGTGAACATGCAATGGCAAGACACTAAGGCATGCTGGGCATGCAGAGAAAAGTCCAGGTAAAGTGTGTCTATAGAACAGAACCCTGTAATTTATTGTGCACCAGCACCCCAAGAAACAAACTTTGTGGGTCCCAGGATATAATGCACAGAAAGCACTCAGAAGAGAGCACAGGCTTTCATTTCCTATGCAGACAGAAGGTCACAGCAAGGAAGAGTAAAATTAGTAAATACTTCTAAAAATTCAAGTTTCTGAGACTGACAAATGGCAATGAAGCCAGCTCAGTGGATGGAAGCAGTTAATGCAGCAAATACCCACAAATGAAAAGCATCTTCTACTAATAAAATTTCACCAAGTGACGCTGCACAGGGAGAAGTAAGTTCATAGCTATTCAAATACACAGCAACATTGAAAGGCATGATCAGTCAATGGGTTCCAGGTTAGCTCCAGCTACAAAAGTGGCAATAAGGTCTGAGGGGCAGATAAATCTTTTTGAAAAGAACAACCCCTTCCTTTTCCATTGCAGCTTTATCACTGTAGTGGATTATGAATTACACCACTGTTTTGTGCCACAAGATTTTCATTAATGTATACAATTCCTTAGCATTAAGTTTGGAACTGCAGATAGATTTTTATAATTAAGCACAACAGAATTAGCCCTCCTGTAAATACTTAGGGTTAAAAAGCTAACCTCTTCAAAAGAACTATTACATCCTTACTGACCACACACCACTTTATCTACCCACTTGAAAGACAACTGTGCCTGGCTCGCCAAAGGGTAACTCCTAGGGGCTTTTTGTTGTTTGTTCATTAGTTTGCTTCTAATTTTGCTATTTCAGGTGCTTAAGGACACTAATTTCCAGATGGTCTAGAAATATAGCACACCAGAAAGCAGACTATATCCCTGTTACATGCAGCAGTGCTGCTGTCTGGTATTTTACTGTCACATAAATCAAGTTGGCTCCAAAGAGGCATCAGGAACGCATTCCATAAGCATTGTTTTATTTTGATTTTTCTAAAACAAAGAGCTAAGCAAGTAGGTATCAAGTGTTTCTTTAGAAGAATAAGCTGCCTGATGATTTTTAGGTTTGTTTTTTATTCCTAAACTTGACAATACCAGAAGCAACACCACCTTTTAAGGCAAAAGGCAGCTGAAAGCAAAATCCTTCTTTTAAGCCAGAGTGACTCATAACAGCAAAGACTCTTCCTAGAAAAACAAACTCAACCATGAAGCAAGAACAAGTTAGAAACTTTAATGATAATAATTCAAACAAATCCTTTTTTTTCCCCTGTGACTTTTGTGGACTGGTTTGGCTGGTTCAAGCAGGTGCTCTTGGATACTGCAAAAAAAGAAAATAAGACAAACCACTGGCCTGACCCAGTCTTACAATTCAATTACAGCCCCAGAAAGTAGAGTAAACACAAGCACAGATGCACAGGAACACATTTCATGCCTTATCTTTTCTACTGGAATGCAGGAGGAAGTACATATCTGAAGCTGTATCTACACTGCAGTCAATACAACCAGCTCAGGAGATAAGGTAGAGAAGATGCAGAGGCATTCACACATCTGCCTCGAGTGAGCCCCTGTAGTTGTGTATAACCCAGTGCCTGTTCACAGCATTGGTGAAACCCAGGTCATGCAGGGCTGTTCAGGCTGCAATGCTGTCTCCTGAAACAGCAGCTGTCGCTGCCATTGGAAGCAGCAGCATTGTACTAATGAGAGGATGTGACCTCGGTAGGCTGCATCTAAATCTATTCCTCAGGTCTAGAGGGCATCCCAAATCCTCCTCTTGGAGTAGTACCATAGTCATTGCACAGATTTCCCTTAACCTGTCCAACATGTGAACTCAGGCAGCTACATCTTCATCAAAGAAGGTGCCAATGTCACCAGCAGAGAAACTAAGGCCCCACATCCCTCTCTGCAAATGACCCATATAACCTCAGGCAAAATATTTTATCTCCTTGTGTCCCACTTCCATTCTCAGGTTGATTTTTTTTTTGTCTCCTCTTTTGACCAGGGACCATCTTTTACAAGATGTTTATGTCTATTTATCATGTGTTGCTGAGCACAAGGAGGACTCTAAGCAGTAAGTTTAATAACAACAGGAACCTCAGCTGCAGCATAACTCCAATTAGAGCTACAAGGCCTCCCTCAGACCCACATACACCAGACATGCTTCTCCAGAGACCAAAGGCATCTTTCTGTCCTGGCTTGTGTCAAATGCTTCCCAGCTCTCTGGCATGTCCCACACCACCTGGAGTCCATCTAAACAACTCTCTGACAACTCCCAGCTGCTTAGGAGATTCTTCTTTTCAGCCTAACTTCACAGGATCTCAACACACTGTTGTCCAGCCTGTATTTGTGTTTGGGAATTGCTCCAACCCATGCTTGGCTTTAGGAAGTGTGCGTGGGCCCATCTCTCCAGCCTGTGAGGATCCCACAGGATGACAGCCCTTCCCTCCAGCATGTCGACTGCACCAAACAGCTTGCTGTCATCAGAAAATTGCTCTCAGTCCCACTATCCATGTCACCAACAAACATGTTAAATAACAGTGGACACAATATAGGCCCCTGAGGGACTACACAGCACTGGTCTCCATCCAGACTTTGAACAACTGACCATTACTTTCTGGATGCAACCATCCATCCAATTCCTTTATCTACCCATCAAACACATGTCTCTCCAGACTACAGACAAGGACCTCTGCGTTTAGAGACAAGGATATCATATGGGACAGATCAAATGCTTTGCACAAGGTGAGGTAGATGATGTCAGTCACTCTTCCCTCATCCACCATCTCTGTTGACACCATCATAGAAGGCCACCAGATTTGTCAGGCACTATTTGCCCTTAGCGAAGCTATGTTGGCTGTCAGCAATCACCTCCTTATTCTCCATGTGCCTTAGCATAGTTTCCAGGAGGATCTGCTTCATGATTTTGCCAAGTACAGAGGTGAGACTTACTGGACTGTTTAAAGACAAAGACCAAATGTGGCAGTTTGGAGACACTTGGTACCATGATGTGCTAATATTGCCCAAGCTCTCATTCTTCTGAACTCAGTCAATAATTTATTTTTTCTTCTTCCCCTTAAACCAGAAAACAGCTTCATTTTTTGAGGTAAGACTCATAATGTGATAAATACAAAGCTGCAGCCATGTGGGGAGCAATCCCAAGAAAGTGAATCATTATCAACAAAGACATTACCAATGGCATTCAATGGTAACCCTAAAAAGGAGAAAAGGCTTTCTGTGTGAGTCTTCCCATGAGGCACTACAACATGGCCTTTTTTTGACAGTGTTCACATAGATGTCCAGGGCTAGATATTACCAGGGACAGCAGGAAGCAGGGAATTGTCCCAGTTTCTGTCACAACAGCACTCAGGACAAACATTTGCAGTACAACTCAACTTCCCTGTCTAGAAGAGAACATACAGAAATCCCTTGCACCACACAGATTAGGCACAGCCACCTTCACCAGTGGCAAGGGGTATTTTTCCACCTCTGCTCTGATTTCAACTACTGCAACTACTTCAGGAAATTTAATGACTGCCTGTACTCTGCTTGCACTAGCACACAGAGCCTGTAACAGGGAAAAAAAAGCTCTTCTCTGAAGTCCTACTAAATACAAAAGGCTGTTGAAGATTTATTTTAAAGCAGACACGAGTACTGCTTGCTCTTGTTTTCAAGAGGAAAAAAAAAAACAAAAAAAATGCCACCAAGTTTTTTCTCTCTACCACCACCCACCAGTCTTTTACTCACCCCTGCTTTTTGGTTTTTCTTTAATTAACGTTGTATTCTTTGCCCACATGCTCTCCTCTCAAACAAAACTTCACTTGACAACTTACAATTATTTGAAACCTCTTCCTTCCATTTCTATTGCTTGATGCAAGACATCTTTGCACCTTCAGAAAAGACAACTCTCCTGCCATGCCCATACCCATAACCATGTAGTCAAAACCGAGCAAAACTGTCAGGTAAGCTATCTCCAGCTGAAATCTTATATATGCATACACACACACACACACACACACACACACATATTATATGTATATAAAACATAGGGGAATCTATAAATACTCACTCCCTTCCCACTCCTATTTTAGAATTTTATGAACCCTACACTACACTATTCTTATCTTCCTTAAATCAGCATTAACCCTGACAACCATAAGCCTGCAACATTAGTTCACTCTTGTCTCTGGAAACCACTGAATTGATTTTACTATTTGGAGGTATTCTTTAATATGTCCAGAATATGGAATTACAGCATGCTTACATATATCAGCTCTTAAACTGATGAGCAGTGTAACTTCTCTTAGAGTTAGTGCAAACAGCAGATTGTCACTCAGGCACTCTGCCCTAAACATCCACTTGCACTCTGCATCCCTCCTGTGAGCTTGACAAGGCTTTGTTAAATATTTGCATCCTGTGTTTCTGCTTGCAAAGGCATCTGTGCTCAGCACTTACCACTGACAGGCTGGAAGATCTGTGATCCTCTTTTGGCTATTCCCAAGCCTCAGTCTAACTGGTGAGAAAGTTCCCTCTTCTCATGCAGAGGAGCTTTCACTTTTATCACTTTTGTTTCCAAATATAGAGCAAAAAGATGAGGCTTTAAGTTCTCACATACCCTCGGCACTCTAGATGGAATCAACAACATGAACAACCCGTCTTTTGGGTAGGATGAGTGTCCCAGTGCATTCTAACGCAGTTAGTCCTCAAAGCAGGTAAATGTACCAAGGAGGCTGAAACAGCTGACTCCTGAGGGCCTCTCTGCATCAACCACTGCTTCCTAATTCTCAAGTCTGCCTTTGTATTTATTATTACTAGATCCCAAGAAGACCTCTGCAGGACATGTTGCATCTCACCAGAGCACAAAAGCAGCTCCCACAACAGCTCCTTCTGCCAGAAGGGAGAGGCTGCCTCATGCTGACCATTCAGTTGTAATTCAGATACTACTATAATCTGCACTAATAATTTAATAGTTTCAATATTCGTAATTAAATCAAAGTGATTAAAAGTTCAAAACATGAAACCATGATTAAGGTCAGCAGCTTTAAACTTTAGTTTCCATTTTCAGCTGTTATGCCTAAAAAAAGGGCTGATTCTCCCTGATTAGTAACTATGAAAACATAGATGTTTAGATTAAAATACCCCATAGACTGTAGTTCAGCATGCAGATTTGATAAGGAAGATCTATCACCCTTCATTTATCTAAGAAGATATGCAATAAATGGCACGTTTATTCAAATTTCAACTTTTCCCATTTTATATGAATGAGTGATGGATTTGCTTTTTACTAAAGTTGGGGTGGGATTTTTCGTTCGTTTGTTCTGCTGGGATTTTTTTGTTTGTTTATTTAACTTCTACTGCCCTTGGAGGAAAACTGATGCTAAGCCCTTTCACATTGTGCAGCTCCAGTGACCCGAGGGGTGCCCCCCTTGACTCCCTGCACACCCCACACCCACACAGTCAGATAAGTTCCCCTCACTGGCTCAGACCTGAGTTCCCCCACAGCAGAGTCCCAGAACCCTGTTCTTTCAAAACATTTAATCGTGATGCAATAACACAGAAACAGCTCGAGTTGGTGCCTCCAGGGAAAGATCTCCAACAAAGGAATCCCCGGGATTTTGTACCTTCACAGTATGTGCACCCATTCTAATGGTAATATTTGGTCTGGGGTATTCTCACTATTTATTTGGGTTCTACAGAGTCTCTGGGTGACTGGCCACCCTAATACCCCACAACCCTGGCCAGTGCCACAGGTCCTTGTGCCCTTTATCGTGCAAAAGGTCAGCACCAGCTCACAGCACCTTATCTGGGGGTCCCACCATTTCCCCCCACCAGAGCACAACCTGTAGCTCACACTGCAGCTGCACACCCAGCTGGTTGTATCCCTAAACAACTGAAAC
>JAOXXN010000065.1:17385975-17403763 GCA_026770055.1 Myrmophylax atrothorax
ACGCTGTGCCTCACCTAAAAAATCCCCTGCGCAGGCTGGAAGGGCACACCCACGTGGGGAGAGCCCTGCCCAAATCTGCGTTCATGATGATGATACTCCAATTCCCAAAGAGCTGATACATCTCTTATAGCATTCCAATATTACACACATTTGTCCTTCTGTCATCCTTGTAAGCATAACAAGGACTATCCTTCCCATGCTGTGACAGGTATGGACCTGAGACAGTATGAGGATGGCAAAATCACCAGCAGGAGCAGGATCCTCCCTGCTCTCCAAGCTCTTTCTGAGCAAGGGTAATGCAACACTGCCTGAGCTCACTCATAGGTCACTAGCTAGGGTCACACCACACTCTTGAACAGGTGTTTGTGGCATGACATTGAGTCACAGCAGCACTTCAGGCCATCCTGAGATCATCCACAACATTTGACATCATGCAGGAAAACAGAAGTGACCTTCCCAAGGAGTCTGCTCCACAGCTGGGAGATGAACCAAGTGCACCATGCTCCAAGTGAGCATCCAGCTCCATGAGGAGCAACGGCCTGGAAAATGTCATGTCACAGTCATGCCTTGAGCAAACATGCACAAGCATCTGTGGAAGAGCAAGGGAAATCAGGAAAATCAGACACTGTAGGCAGAGGAAATTCTGGTGGTAACAACAACAGTTCACATGTCACTTAAATTCCTACCTCAATCAGTAAAGTGAAGCACTTGAGGACATGGCACTGTAAGTTTTCTAGTTCTGTAATATCTCCAAAGTACTCACTTGTACTTTTTTTATTTAAAGTTTTTCAGCTTTTTCTTTTAAGCTAGTGACTTAAAACAACTGTTACCTTAATTTTGTTGCTGTGGATACACCAAGACACATATTTTGCTCCCAGAAAATCTCCAAGGCAATAAACTACATCATACAATTTTTCTCATGGTATTTCCAGGGAGAAGACACATCTATTGTATCTTTGCCCTTTGTGGTAACTTCACAGAGGTTAAATCAACACATTCCCAATTTTAAGGCAAGTTTAGATCCTTTGCTCTCCTAAACCAAGCATCCAAAACACACAAACCAAGTAAGTTTTCCATCTCAGATTGCAGCAATTCCCTCTGCTCTGATCTTCCATCTAGCCACAGAGTAACTGGATCTTGCCCCTGTGCTGGCAGAGCAGCTCAGCATTGCTGTGAGCACATCAGCCAGCCATTACAAATAACACTCTCTGGCTGGACCAGAACTGCTGCAGCTATGGCAGGCACTGCCTGGGAAATGAAGAACTACTGTGCCGTAATTTCAGAGGACTGGTGTTTGGCATCAGCACAATCACTGGATGTGACTCAGGGGGTGAAGTAAAGCACAGCACAGATCCATCTGGGCCAGGACAGCAGCATTCCCACTCTTCAAAAAGTTCTTCACTGTGACAAGTGCTGTGCTCTAAGCAACTTCCTGATAGTCTTAACTACTGGATTCCCGCACAGACTTGCAGGCCCATGTCCCAGTCTGTCTGGGGTGAGCATTCACATTCAGTTTGCTTCCACACAAATCCCTTTAGATGCACAGTTACCCCCCTCTCTTGTCACAGAGCATCTCCAGGACTTCACAGACTGCTGCCCTACCCATCTTAAGTGATGCAAAAATGTCAATGATTCCAGTAATAGACACTCTCAAACACACACCCAGTGAAAAGACGTGAGGCTTATTATAAGCTAACTGCACAGAATACATTGAAAATTTATTTGTGATCTATATAGGCATCAAATTATGACCTTTCAGGCAGGATCAATTACAGTTTATAACCCGCTCTTACTTGCACTGTTTAGAAAGCACCTAAAGCAGCACCTAGGTATTAGGTACCTATACCAAAGACAATAAACAACTATACATATTGCTGGTACCTCAAACATCTTCCTTCTGGAGAATAAGAAATGCATTTAAAGGGAGTGTTAGCACCACTAAGCCTTAGGAAAACCAAACACATCTCATGAAGAATCAGCATTGCTTTAAGTTGCACTGTAGAAATGTAGGTTGGCTTAAACCACTGCAAATATTTTGGAATATTTTACACTCAGTCAGGAAACCCTGCATGCTTCAGAATCAACACTTTAAATTATTTAAAGGTTCTCAAAGGTTTTTGTGCCGAGTCAGTTATAGTAATGCCACATTACATTGTATTAGTTAAAGCAACTTGACAGCAGATACAGTTCCCTACCTCCTCTCCTCATCCCTATTATATAGGCAAAGCAGTTACCTACAGGGCTTGAGTCTTCACTTCTCTGCCCCTGAGTTCTTGAACACAATAGAGACAACACTCCAACTAATTGGTCTGTCTTGCAAATAAAACCTGCCCTTTGAATCCATCTCTCATGATACCTATTCACTATGTTTAACTCAGACAATTTCTGATTTTGTTTGACACAGACTGGGCATTACAGCATACAAGTAATTACTTGCCTATACATAACAAAAATGGAGGAAAAGAGGAAAAAAGATACATATACCAGAAATACATAAAAATATGGGAAAAAATGCAAAGCTCCAGACAAGTCTATGACAAGAAAGAGCCCATCTTGGAGCTTCTGAAATCTATACAAGACAAAAAGCATCCACCCCCAAGAAAACCCAAATTTAAAGCATTTCACTTTGACTGTCCTTCTGTCTTGCAGTTTGCTACAATCACACAGAGTTGGTCAAGTAGATTAAATGCTACAGGTGGAGATTAAACTTGCAGGGATAACAGCTGTTCACTGGCCACTAGTACTCTAACAGCATTATAGCTAACCAGCATATTTCTTGTTAGAATCACACCAGGCCCACAAGTCAGTAACAATAGCAATGTCTATCTTTATCTCTCCCCAGCAGTTTATGCCATCTGCCTTTGCTTTTCCATCTCACCTTCAGCCTGGCACAGTCTAAAACTACTCTCTAGTTTATACTTCATACGCATGTTGTTATTTACTCTGCACAGCCAGCACTGTACTCTCTTGCAAACTCAATGCTTGGCTGATGCCCATCCATTACTACATTAGAATACATTACTTTAATGAAAACAAAATGCCTCTCAACCCAGAAACCAAAACCAAGGAGGCCCCTTACAGAAAAGCCTGCTTATACAGTGCTGGAAGCAACTGGGGTTGTCTGAAGATCATGAGTTCGCTGGTCCCTGTCCTGAGCAGATGATCAACCAAATCACATCTTTAATTTTCAACTATAAGAAATGCTGCTGTTGCTACCTACAGTGAGACTACACTAAAGAAATATGCTGCGGCTGTATCAAAACTCTGTATCACTTAAGATATAAATTCCTGCTCTGAAGATAATATCCCCTCACTTCTGATCTGCTTTAACATTAGGCAGTTCATGGGAGGATAAAGCAGAAGGATGATACCTCACAGCTACAAGGGAACAAAAGCCAAGCCTGCCATAGGAAGTCAAGCAAAATTCTGGAAATGGCTGGAAGTAATTCCTCATTATGGACAGGTTGTGAAGCATAAGCTTGTACAAGTTGCTCATGTTCTACAGAGCAGGAGAGAGGCTTAAGAAACAACACCCAAACTTAGAAATACAAGTCTTTTCCCTGTAACTGGTCTATGCTTTCCATGATATCCCAATACCATAACATTCCCAACACTAAGCCAGGCACACAATTTCAGCTCTAATGAACACAAATCTGGCCAGCAGTCCTACACCATCTCCTTCCTATACCTTAATCACTTGATGCAGGTGATGTGCATCAACTCAAATGAAAGTCCCCCCAGTTCCAACGAGCAAGGTCAGTTGATACTGATTAATGATCTGGCTCAACATATCCAAGGAACCGACACACTCATTAGTTACCTAAACAGCAGGATATTACAGTAAATTATGACAGCTGCTGTCTGTAGCTTTTCAAAACTATTTTCTATGCCTTTAAACACAGCCAGCAATGGAGATGTTCTTTACTAGAAAAAACCAAAACATCTACAGATCAGCACTGTACTGAGTCCAGCAGTCTGTAAGTGTTGCTTGCCAGCCTTTACAAAGAAGTGATGAATATCGTGTAAAGGCTTTGTTAACACCAATCCACATGTACTGCTTTCAGTAAAAGTAGACACAAAAACACTCTTCTCTCCTTATCAGCCCCAAAGTAAAGCCTGCCATCCTCCCTGCCCTGCCTCTTCTATGAACCATCCAGTTCTCCTTTCTTCCTTGATAATGTTACATTTCTCTCACTTTCAAAACGCACAAGAATAAAGGTAGAGCTTGAATTCATGAGGTAAAAAAGGTTTCCCACACCTTCTGAAATCTCTTAAAGTCTAAACATTTAAAGACATTCTGTTATGTCCCTCTATAAAAACACCTCTTTACAGCCCTCAAAAATGTCACTCCACCTCTCTGCTGCTTCCACTCTGTCCCCTATCCATCCTGCTGTACTTACCACAAAAGAGTTGGCACAAGGGAGCAGACAGGACAGGATAGCTTGGGCTCTTTCACCTCCTGTGCATTTGCATAATGTGCATTGTTACTGCCTCACAGACATCACAATTTAAGCAGATGAGACTGGGAGAAAAGACAAGCAATTTACCTCATTTATAGGTCTTCAGGAGACTAAGAATTTTGCTTATGATCACACAAAGAAATTTACAGCAGAAGGAAGAACTGAACTCATGCATCTCAATTCATTAGTATGACTCCAATAACATCTTTCCTTTCAAGAGCAGTGTGCCCAGTCATTTCTCACCATGAGAGGTCAAGAAGCACTTCAGCTGCAGACAGACATTTTTCTCTCTCCTTCTCCCTGACCTGAGGAGAAGCGATCATGTTTTCCTGGACTTCATTAGTTGAATGCACACACATGAACAGTTACAGCAAAAAAATCTTAATGCAACAAATGAGGTGTGTCCTGTTCCTACTGATGATAACCGTTCTCTGGAGTCCTGTAAGACATAGCCTCAAAAAAACAGCCCAGTGGAGTCCCAGACTCATTTCCCTGACTGTGCCTTGTGAATTACTGGATTTGAATGTATAAAAATACATTGAGCCTTAAGCACATATAAGAAAGAGGAATAGGGAAATAATTCCTGCAGACCCATTCATTTTGGGAACTCCTTCAGTTTTGTCTTCAAGGTAAAATAAACTAAGAGTCCACAGGTTCAGTGGAGAAGAAAACACCAATCAACCAGGGAGAGGGGATGGGGCAAGTGGGAAAACTATACAGCAAAACAAGCTGAGAAAGCCCTGCTTTTATCCCCTCATGGAAGCTACCTGAAGGGAGCCCAAGGCTAGTACCTTTTTGAGTAGCAGCAGCAACCAGGAAAAGAACGGGAGACTGAAGCTCTCTGCCACTTTGTTATAATGCTGATGGAACACGACAGGATGCTGGTCTGGCCAGCATAGGACAGTGCTTCTTATCCTGTGCTCTCATAGTAGGAAAACAACTTCACAAGACCAGTGTAATGGTTCATGCCTCACACCCAACCCTCATTGTGAGAGCAACAGGCATGCTAAAGGCAGAAATCCTGTGCTATGGAGCTAAGGCTACACAGCAGCAAACTACAAGGAAGAGGAAATGATTCTTGTTACAGCTCTGATCCTTTTGCTCCTGCACCTGCACAAAAAGTCAAATTCAACGAATCTGCTTTACCAGTAATGTCTTTGCCATGGTACACAAAAGCCACCCCACTTTGTATTCTGAACTAGCCAGGCAGTGTAGTACATTCTCCATCTCCACACCCAGGAACTTCTCCGCAATTCTAGCTGGCCATCATTACATATAAACTTCTACAGTGACCATGCTAGGCAGTTTTGAAATGGGAACGAAGCTAGCAAATTATCAAACTTGAGGACAACTCTCATAACCTCTCACTAAGCCTCTATGGTACGATGTAAAAACCATAATATGCAGCTTCAGAGTATTTCCCATTTTAGAGGCTTTGTCAGAGTAACAGTCCTCACACACACAAACCATGAGTCACCAAACGGAGACACTTCACCTCTCAGTTCTACCCTCATGTCAACAACTCCAGTTTAACAAGCAGAGCAGAGAGAGAACATCAAACAAATTCATCAAGCTCCTCTCATCTCTCACTTGCTAAATAGAACTAGAATATTTACATTGGTTAGCAGCATCTCTTAGGGAATTAATATAAAATCAAGCATTGTTTTGGCCAATTTATCAAGTAACACGGATATTTACTGAACAAACACTTCCCTTGCCCTATTAGATGCACCCATCTAACCACTATACCAGTAAAGGCACACAAGAGAGTCTTTCCTCTTCAATAAGGGCCCTCACAGGAATGTAACAAAAGGGTTGCAATGGGTGTGAGAAACAGTCCTTTCAGAAAAGCATCAATGTGTTTAAATAAAGATACAAGCTTAGCAAGAACAAATAGACTGCAGTATTTTCCTTCAGATAAAAATAAGCAATGTTTAAACAAGGTAGTCATTTTGCACTGATGAGCCCAGTCCAACTACTGAAAAATAACATTTTACTGAAAAAGCTTTTCAGTTCATAGCTATTGGTGTTACCATCCCAGAATAAGAATGCTGTACACTAGTATAGTTTGTACTCCTACAAGAGAAAGTTAGAGTAGTACATTTATAATATTCTAACAGAGATCACAAATGTTATTCTCTATTCAGTAAAGTATCCGCCCTCCCCTTCAATCATAGATGTAATCACTCTCACATATTGTGGGATAGTCCCATTGCCAAGCAGGGGGATGCTGAACAGTACAGATGTGAATAGCTGGATTTCACAAAATCCAGCCACAGGAACAGAGAAGAAAGTATGCTTTACCCTCTGATTCCCACTTTCTTTTTAAGGAGTATGCAACTTTTGCGGATCTTCCTACCAGGCACATTTTGTAAAGCAGAAAGTAATTCCATTATAGATTTATCTTTCTCTTCTACTAACACTTCCTTTGTAAGATCAGCAAGTAAAGTTTCTGTAAGGTCAAAATTGGCTTTTTACCCTCTAGAGGCACAACTGGTCTTTTCAAGCAGTTTAATAGCCTTTATCTCTTGAAAACATTTCTGTTGTGTGGGTGACTCCTCTGATTCTCCTTGCATTATAAATATATCTGCAAACCCTGCCGACAGCTTCAGGCACACATGGCACAGCATAGCCACCAAGTGACATTTTTCTGTTGAATACACAGAATTACAGGATAACATCTATCCTTTAATGCCTACAACAGCTAAGGAGACTTTGGGCCATCTTGAAAAGGGGCCAGCCTCATTCTCTGTCAATATCCATGCAGCTTCAGCCTTTACTCCCCTGTTAGGTGCATCATAGCTCATTTTCCATGACTGCAACACTAGTAACTAGCACCTTCTTCCAAGCAGAGCTAGCCTAGCTTACAAGTGGCTGGACACCTGGCAATGGTTTTAAACAGAAAGAGGCAGGTTTAGATTAGATGTTAGGAAGAAATTATTTACTCAGAGGGCAGTGAAAGCAGTGGAACAGGCTGCCCAGAGAAGTTACACGTGAAGTCGCCTTTGCAAAGTGCAGCTGCAATCAGCCCCTATGTCTCAGTTCCCTGCAGCTATCCCAAGTCCCCAGTGCTGATTAACACATTTTTCCCACCAACAATGTAAACAAAACACAAAAATTCTAGGAGAGCAACTATTACACTTAGGACACAGATAGGGAGTAGCACTTCTGTTTGCTGTTACCTGCGATATTGACAGATTGAAAGTTTAAGGCATTAACAACAAGTGAAAAACAAACCCTGGGATCTAGCTCACACAGGGAATGAGGGGTAGGCATCCCCTGCCGACCTTTCCAAATCACCTTTACAAAAACTATCAATTCCCAAAGACACGTTCAACTTTTAATAGACACCAAAATAATACTACACCAGCAAGACAACAAATAACACACAAGAACAATTTACCACACCCAAATATCCAGTATTTGCTCATTTAACATACACACACGATCCCCACAGAAAGTTTGAAACAAACCCAAAGACAATAAATTACCAAACTTAGAACAATTGCAATCCCGAATCCAGGTCCAAAATCCAGCCCCAAAGGTAGACCAAAAAACATCCATCCCTTTCTTTCCAGACCCTCTTGGCCTGGGGAATTTGGTCAAGCTTTGGTGGGACTCTAACCCCCAGTCAAAGCCCTCATGACCCTCAGGTGGGACTCGATCCCACAATCAGAAGGCACAGCTCCCATTAGCTGCCAGCAAGCCAGAGCAGCGCAACACCAGCTTACAACTTACGGTTTACATCTCAAAACCCTCAGGAAAAAGGGTAAAAGGGCGCTGATATTTGAAAGCAGCAAACTGAATTCATTGGGTACAATGCAATGTACCCATTGCATTGCATTGGGTGAGTGAAAATTTCTTTTAAACACAATCTGGAAAACAAGTCTTAAAAATAAATTCTGCTGCTTTGTGTGCTCTTACAAGAGGAAGGGCCCATTCTTATTTAAAGACTTGTCTCAATCCGCCTTTTTATTGCTATGCAACAAAGCTACCAAAAGGTAGGTTTAGAATCTCCAGTTAATACAGACAGAAAAAAAGTAAAAATAATATTTACTAAGCATCATCACTTATGCAAAGGTGCAAACAAGATCTTTCCAATGGAGATTTTTCTGTAATTAGATCCAACATCTCAGGCAGCTCAAAATTACAGAAAATCCCAAACAACACCACTGGCACATTAAGAGTAAGATTTTGTGATCCACACAAGCAGTTTTTAAGAGATCTACAGATCACATACTACTACAGTCGCTGTGCAAGAACTTCTCTGGTGATACTGCAAATTAAGTATTTGGCCCCGACAAGGACCTTTTACTTAATGTGGCTTGGATTTCCCCCTATGCACCCTAGTGCACTGTAAAATAGTAAAATACAAACCAGTTTCTCCCAAGCTTATTTGGTTGTTGAGTATTTCAAGCTCTAGGTACCTCAAAACCTTAAATACAGCAAACCAAGTTGAAGGCTGTCATCTCACTTAACTTTGCTGACTGCAGAAAAATATCCTAGAAACCCATTTCCTTGCACAGCTAATTCATCTTCCCCATGTGGGAAGAAACCTGTTTCCTCAGAGAACAGAACAGAGTGCCAGAGACAGGCATTGATGTACTGGCTTTTAATGTTGATTTCATATATCTTGTTGGAGTGAAGCCATGACAGAGGCGTTTGTTATTCCTTCTCCTCCAAGCTTGCACCAAAACACAAACAAACAGGGTCTTCACCATAAGACCAGTAAAAGGCAGCTAGCTTATCTCCTTAAAGCAACATGAAGTATCTCTTATTAATTCTAATTTTTAGAATGCAAACCCAGTTTTACATTTATGAAGATTATTTTTTAAAAGGAATCACGTTACAACCTAATTCTTTCATATTCTATTTAGGACATTCAAATAACCTTTCAAGTATACCAGAGAACAATGTCCACCCCAAATTTCAATGACAGAAGGTTTAAAGTTGCACACATAATACAGGTTTGACTTTTGAGATTAACTCAAGCTTTATAAATATAGCACAGTGTCAAGTACTGCTTTCATTAAGTGCCAAAGAGTGAATGCTCCTTATTTGCATTTTTCCCAAATGTCAATACTTCACTTGAAAAATAGAATTGAAAAATCAGGATAGTTTGTTTCTCTTTCCTGCTCTACAGCTACAAACAAGGTGGGAAAGTCAGCAATCTAGTTGTTCTAGAAACTTAAATGTCATAGGACTCTTCTTTAAATTAGTGCCTAGCTACATAGTTTAGTGTTAAAATATCTTTTGCACATCAGAGCTCCCAGTGACCAGAAACAAACCTAGTAATGGCTCTGTTTAAAAACTGGTTAATGTTATACGCAGGACACATGATGATAAATCTTCCTTCCAGATCCTTTTTCTTAAGCTGTATTCAAAATAGTAAAGGTGGAGGAGGGGAGCAGGTCACGGGGAAAATTAATTAAAGTGAAACTAAAATTAAAGTACTGAATGGGTGTAATTTCAGACTCTATTCAAATGTATTCAAATCAGAAGTAATCAATTCAGCTACAGCAACCAATGACAAAGCTACTTGAATAAAACATACAGCACAAGATTTAAAGGAGTTGTTGAAGTTTTCTATTTGCCATTACAGATCACAGTCACCATCAGGCTTCTATGTCTCTGGCTTGAATTGCTGCCCTCAGTTCCAAACTACAGCCACATGTTTCACATTAAAATGAAGGGCGATCCAGGTTCCTTGAAGGATTGGACACAGTTATCTTTGAAGAATCACATCCTCTTCCATCCCATGGTTGCATAACCATGCACGAATGGCCCTCTGCACCCTCGTGTTTCCCTGTTGCTGCTCACATCTGACAGCATTCCCATGCTAGACACCAAGAGAGGGGGCAACAAACACAACATCTCAAAAATAATGGGGAGCAAATGACATTTCCAAGACTGGCAATACAGAGGACTGGGATAGCTGAACTGGTGCCCAGCCTGCCAGCAGCTTGGCTTTGTCAGACACCAGCGGTCTGGCAACCTTTGTTCGTTACCGCAGACCTCCACCAGTTAGGGATTGTTGTTGAGCTATTGAGAAACACTTAATGAGCACCACATGTTTCTCAAGTGTTCTGGGCTATAACCTAGCTCAAGAGAAAAACAAGAAAGTTCAACAGACAGCTTAATGGCAACACAAGCATTTTGGCTTTTATGTGTGTCCTGCAGTAAAACATGCAGTGACCCATACCCTCTGCCAGCTTTGGACAGCCTCTGCCATCAACGTGAGCGATAGCATTGCCAACAGTAAATCTACCACCCTGCTGGGATGAAACACTCCCAGCTTCGCTAGAGCCCTGATCTGCAGCTGGATTAAGATACACAGATCTCTGGTGTTGCAGGGCATACGCAGAATTTCTGAGCATACTGTGAACATATTATGCAGCTGTATCTAAAGACTTCTCATCAATATGAAGATAGGTAGCATAAGAATGCTATCAGAGAGCCCCATTTTCAAAATGTATATAGAGATGAGACTTTAAAAAAGAATTACACTGATTTAAGAATTTTCAAATCAGGCCTAAAAAAATACTACATTCAACTTAGCTCAGAGAGTCAGTTAGCAGCAGAGTTTAAAGTCTCCTTGGCCTCACAAACCCCCGTTCTCTCTGCTGCAGCTGAAGCAGTTATGCAAAAGTTATACACCACCATATGTATTTACAGCATTACACAATAAACCAACATAAAAATCAACACTAGGTTATATTGTGGGATGTGCCATCCAGATGGCAGGCAGATCTCGAGTTATTGCTGCAGGCAGCCAAGAAGAAGCCACCGGATGGAGGGATGCTGCACTGGCAGGCAGATGAACTAGAACAGCAGCTCTCAATAAGCAAGACCAGCCTCTTCAGCAAGGTGCCAATGCTGTAAGGATGAGATATTAGTGACAGCCTGAAGTATCCCAGTCATACCCCTGGCACCAGGATCTGAAGTTCAAGGCAGAAGGGAAGGGGATTCCATCAAGGGGAGGAGAGGGAAAAGAAGGGGAAAATTTTAAAATAAATAAATAAACCAGGGGTCAGTGGAAAGTTTCAGGTGGTTCAAGGCACTTTCATCTTTTCGGGGTTTTTTCCGAATTGCCAAAATAAATTCTCACCAACTCTGAAAAGGTTACACTGCTGGGTACCACAGATAAAACCGGTATGTAATAATGGAAGTGGAGAAATGAGATAATGCAACTCAGAGAAGGAGAGACACAGAGAGCATTATAAGCAAAATAGGCTAGAGCATCACTAAATTCAGCCTCCAAAGGTCCCTTCTTTAATCATCTAGTGCATAGTGCAGACAAAGAATACGTTACTTTTTAATGCTAACTGGTCAGGGTAACTTCATTTTCTATAAGGAGCATGCGTAAGACATGATGGAGCAAATGTCGGGAACGAAACAACTAGTGCGTGGTACAAATTTCAGAAACAACTATTTCCCAGCAATCATTCCAACAGTTGCAAAGCTTTATTGCATTGGGTTAATAGTCATTATTTTATTACACAAATAGAGCCCTGCAAAATGCAAAAAGAAAAAATAATCACTGGGGGAAAGTAACAACCTAACTGGTTCTCAATCCAAAACTTAATTGGTAGATTAGCTTTTTCAAGGAGATTTGTTCACATATTGCTAAAGTCCTAAGCGTTTCCACTTAAAAAAATAAAATTCATACTGGAGAATAGAAGTTGAAATAATTTACCCTATTTGCTAAATTAGTAGGTTTGCTAAAATTTCCTGCATGATCCTAAGTGATACCATTGTTACATTCATTTGCCAAAGGATGAAAAAAATAATCTGGCAATAAGAAGCACTGGAGACAGCTTCTAACATGAGATGCAGCTTCCTTAAAGCAATGGACCAGTTCCCAGCTTTCGTACCAAACTGCATTATACTCACTGCTTGGCGTACAATATTCCTTGTATATTTATTTTGGCAATCTCTTCCAAAACTTAGTGGAGCTAATGGGCTTCAAAATCAAGCTCTAAAATGGGGATGGGTCCTAAACTGAGCAGGTCAAACACAAGTTAATCAAACTAAACACACTGTGGGAAGGAAATCCATCAACTTTTTGTACAGCCTGGAATTTAAGAGCTCTTTCCTTCTACCACTGGGCTATCACCACAACAGGAATAATTCCAACTCTAAAACATGGATGAACATTTATGAGTAATCTCAGTGTGCCTGCTGGACTTCAGGGATAAATTAGTGCACTACTGTTGCACTAGCTCTGCCATCCATCCCCTCTGTAAGTTACTCAGCAGGCAAGAAACAGGCACAAACACTAAGGTAATTCCCTCCTCCTAATATACATGTCTGTTTCCAATAATTTTTCCATTAGGAGGAGAAAGTGAGGCTGTAATTGTGTGCAAGGTGTATGGTGCCACAAATCATGCAAGCATATTTTAACATTCAAGGAACCCCTCTTTCATATAAACTTTGCTTCAAGAAGGGATTTTCTCAAAGAATGAGAGCAGAATCCCCTCTTTGCAACAGCTCAGATGACGATTACAAAATCCACGCGCCCTGTGTGTCTAAAACAAGGATTCTGAGAACATCCTACACATGCACTATTGAGGGTCAGATTTAAGGCTGGGACCTATTTGCACTGACACAGTTACAGTCAGCATGCAAGTCCCCCAGCAGCAATCAATACAGCTACAGAAATATGGGGAGAAGGCAGAGACTCCAGACCTTGTTCAAGTCCTGAATGCTGAACAACAGGCTCTATGAATTTGCAAATTTATTGAGGAGATTAAAGGCACACACAGACACTTAAAGGGATTTTCAAAAGCACCTAAGCAAGCTAAAAGCTTTGAAAATTTTACTAAACATCTGTTCACATCTTTAGAAGCTTAAATACATTTGAAATCCAACCCCAAGAGCGTATTAAAGGCAAATTCAATCTGGGGAACTTAACAGGCATACTGGACTTCAGTCTCCAAAAACTATGTTTATTCAAACTTGCCTTAGTTGAGGAAAGCTTTTTAGATGTCTCTCTTCTAGACTGCCTGGCATGAGAAAACAGGAAAAATTGTTCATGTGAATGAATGATGAATCTAAAAATGAGAAAAGAGAGGTCAGTCTAGGGGACACCATGCTTTCTTACAGGGGTTCAGAAGAAATGCAGGGGAGCAACATGACCTGGCCAGTCATTTTACCCACTCAGAGCCACAGTGTTCCAAAGAAATTTTCAGGCTACTGAGTTTATGTGCTTTTTCGGTCAGAGATTTCACTTACTATAATACCCATACAGGGGCTAGTCCACAGCCATCATGACCTCTGGCAATGCCTGTGCTGCAACTTAGACACAGACAACCTGATTTCTAGACAATGGTCCCTAAACCTCCTCTAGACCAATTTTCTGAGGGGAATTTGGTTAACCATATATTTAGAACAAGTCAAGTTTTTCTATGAACATCTGTATATATAATACCAATGTTCATATGAAAGGGTCCTTAAACATCTAAAACATATGCAAACATGTTTTAATGTGCCTTTCTTTATATACATATATATAGATTCATATATATACACACACACACACATATATATACACACATAGAAGAATGCAAGCAGCAGACTCTTGTGTATGTAACTGGCATTTTATAAAGGTCACCTTCTTATGCAGAAAGACAGACTGCTGAAGGTTAATTAAATTAAATTGTACATTTATCCAAACTCTTCAAAGCAAGGACTTTAATAACATGCTTAAATAACAGCCAGCAGTTTTAGAATACCTTTGAGGACATGATGATCAGATAAGTCTTGAAGCACGACAGAGAAAATCAACTGCATTGTATGTACTGTTTTTCAGGTCTGTTAGAGAAGTTTGCAGGGGAGGAGGAGAAGGGGTTTAGTTGTTGTGTTGGGGGTTTTTAAATGAAAAAAATAAAATGTTGGAAGTAGTTTACTGCTTCTGAGCTTCTGCTGTTCCCATTCCAAAACCTGTGTTGTGTAACAATAACCATTTGCAATGTTGCCTACACAGGCCTTCAGATGGCAATGACATCCCCTTCAGTCAGGACCTCTGCTGATGTACAAAACTCAGCAGAAGAAATCCTGTAGTAATGAAACAACCCAAATCCTGTCAAAGGCCAAAGTCATTTCAACCATTACATTTCTGGGTGCTTGCTGTGAGCATGGAACAAAATACAAGCAGTGTAAAGTATGTGAGGTCTTATCTCTCTCGAGTTCAACACAGAGCATAACACATGCATCCCAACTGCATTAGGATCTCCCCCATACATGCCTCTTTAGGCCCCACAGTTGTTGTTCCTTTTGCACAGGAAAGAAGCCCTGTGATGGCATCTGCTTCCACAAGGCAGGCAGCAGGAGGAACAGTTCTCATGGTAGTAATGACAGAAGGGTTACACAATTCCCAGTTGAAAAGGTCAGAAGACATTGCCACTTTCCACATGTACCATAAATCACAAGCTACAAGTTATCACTAGATAGCTATAATCTATACTTTTTAGTCAAAACTTTGTTACACAGCAGTATTTCTCATGCATTTACTATCACCACATCTGCAATCTGACACAAGGAGACAGTGCCCTGCACTAACATACGGACAAAAAGAGAATCTACAAATGTGGCTTTCCAACCTTGCAGCTGAAACGCGTTCACAGACAGAATGAAAGGAAGGTACCAGCCCTGTGCAAAGGACAACTACCACAGGAGAGAACTCATGATTCTGCACGGAATAATGTTCTAAAGTTCTTTGCTGTGGACAAACCTTGTAGACAACATACAAAAACAGTGAGCAACAAGCAGCCACCTGTTTCAGGTATCTCTCCAACCATAATGCTATGCCAACTTGCAGAGAAGCAATGGCCAAGATGGCTCATGAGGCAGAGAATGACATTTGCTTCTTCAGAATTTCTTATGAATAACATACAACAGAGTCTGGTTTCATAACAAACTTCAGAGGAGTCAGGGGGAACAGTCTCATACTTTTACCACCTAGAGCAACCTTGTTAACAAATTGTGTTCTCAGATACCCAGCTGTTCCCATATAATAAACAGAGAGAGAAAGCCCATCGGGGTCTGTGCTCTGTACATATGGCTCAGAACATTAAAACTGTTACAGCAGCACTGTTAAAAATAGACTACCTATAAATAATGATTCCCTATCACAGATTTTATTAGCAGCAGGCATACTAGTGGAATCGGGTATCTGCTGTCCAGACCAATTAAAGCAATTAAAAACTAGTAGTTCTGCAAAGGCAAAGTACATAATCTCTCAGAGGCATAGCACCCTCTGTGCACAGATCCAGTGTAGGCCAGATCCTGGTGTATGAATTATTGGGGGTTACTAAATCCATTGAGAATCTGCCAATTTATAACAAAATGACAGCAGGGGAAGTCTCTCATTTCCCATGGTGCTGCAGACATTTCCATCCTCCTACTAGGTCTCCTCATTTAATTAGGTCCTCAGCATGGTGATGGAATTCAATGCAATTCATTGAACTGTATGTAGCCAAAACACGAACATCTGCTCCTATTCTCAACGGGAGACAATAGTCACTTCCAAAATTTGCTGCCTAGGACCTGACCTTCCTCAAAAGCTGCAACAAGACAGGGGGAATCAGCAATAATCTGCTGATTATTTCCAAACATACCACATCTACACATATATATCTTCATGAATACATCGTGATTTTCAGAGAGTGGAAGAAGGTGGTTCATCATTCTACTTGATCATATCAAATAGAGACAGGAACAGGACACAGACGGGTCATCTCTGTGCTCTGCCCAGCTCAGAGTCTTCTTCAGCTATGGGTCAGCATGGCTGGACAAACTACAGAACTTCATTAGCAGGCATAGAGTCCTGAAAGTATAAATATTTCCCACAGTTTAAAAAGGTGAAAATAAAGTCTTCTTTAACTAGAAGCTACATTATTTTATTAGACAGGGCTGTGTTTCACATAAATTTGTAAAGGTTTTCTTTCATATAATAAAAATCAAGAGTATTTTCTAAGACATACATATCAGTAATAAAATACAACAGATACATTCATATGTTTATATTTCTATTACCTTTCACATACCTGTGCATATTTGTCAATCACCTTACTTGCCTGAAAAAGTTAATCTAAGATTTTTCTCTACTAAAGAAAATTATCTTGGAGGATCCTTGTCAGAAGCTAAAGATTAGAATTCTCGTTATTCCCCTTATGCTTTATCCTATTGGAAACACTCTTCAGAGAAGTACAGAGACTGCATAATCTCTCCAAACTTCAGGCATACAACGTTTACACCAAAATAAGGTGGTGAAAAAACACCTGATTAACCCAAAGCTATTGATGCATTTAGGTTAAATTTGCCAAGCTTTGTTGGCTTAGGAAAAAAAAATCCCTGAGCAACAGACCCTCCTTCTCTACCCCTACTGTGCCTCATTGTTTAATTCTTAAGCGCATCAAGGAGTGGGTTCAAGCTGAATCTTTTCCACAGCCAGGAAAGTCATAACATCTAGGTCAAATCCTTGACATATCAACACAAAGCAGGGATTTGAGTCACAATCTAGGAGAGTACATTAGTAACTGGGCAGTTTGGAGCAAGGCTCACAATTGCTCCCAGAGAAATTGTGCTATTTGGCATAAACAACTCTATACTTGGCGGCCAGAGGAGACAGGAGAGAAAGAACAACATGAACTCATGGTCAGTCACCAGGATGTTCGTTTTCAAGGTAAGAATCCACATTGTAATCTTTGCCATAGATGACCACTCTAATGTGGAGGCAGATGTCATTTATGCAGTTTTAGTCACACTCCCATTAGAATTTAAATTGAATTTGCAGTGCCAGATCCTCCCACATGAAGGGGGGGGGGAAGAAAAAAGCACATTCATTTGAGCCAACAGAGCAATATAAACACTTAACAAAAAAATTGCAGTTATCTGCTTGGCTAAACCAAGCCTGTCTGTCATCTCTGGAGCTCTGGGTGTTTACACCACTTCAGCAACTGACCTCTCACTTTCAACCTGTGTCCAAAAAAAATCTTTTAAATATGTCAGCTGGAATAAAGCCACATTCGTCTTAGACACAGAAGAGAAAACAATATAATCCTTGATGTTTACTAACAATATAAATGAACTCATCATCATCACGGCTCGGCTTCACGAACGAAGATTTGGGCAGGGCTCTACCCACGTGGGTGTGCCCTTCCAGCCTGTGCAGTGGATTTTTTAGGTGAGGCACAGCGTGTGCAGAACTGGCCCCAGCCTTTAACTCCTGAGGTTCATCTGCCACGGCCGAGCAAGCTTGGACAGTGACAGTGAAGTCCTCAGGACTAGAACCTACAGCCCCCGGTATTCCCAGGAGGTCTCCCATC
>JAOXXN010000065.1:17403863-17417788 GCA_026770055.1 Myrmophylax atrothorax
TGAAGTCCTCAGGACTAGAACCTACAGCCCCCGGTATTCCCAGGAGGTCTCCCATCCAAGTACTAACCAGGGCTGACTCTGCTGAGCTTCCGAGATCTGACGGGATTGGGCGCCAGGGAGGCATTTGACTGCCTTAGAAATGAACTAAGGTATTTATAATATACACTCCCATATTTATCCTCCTTATTGGGAACGCTAATTTACTCCACAGAGAGCCCTGCTTCACTAGCAGAAAATACTTCACAATGAGTTTCAAGCACACAATTTGATTTTAGAGGGATTGCCAACCACTGGAATGTGGCATAAGATCAATTTGCTTGTTTGTTGTTAATAAAACACATGCAGAGGAAAACGGGAACAAACTGCACTAAGCTGCATGTTAATTATGTCACTTAACATGCTAGTGGGTGCTCAAATACTCTACTGACAAGGAACAAATACCCAACAATAATGCAACTGCTTTAAATGTACAATTATAGGGGAAATCCCAGAAACAGGAATTTCAGCAGAGCTACCATTTCATCCACCATCTTCATTTTCTTCAAATACATCTGTCCTTAAAATAAAAAGTAATCTTTTCTCCTTTATTACATACTCAAGACATCAGTAAAATTCAGTATCTAGCACAGTACTCCAATTAAGCTCCCAATCAGTAAAATGTATTTAATTCTCTCTTTAAACACACACATTTAATAACTCTTCTTTCTATACACAAATGAAATCAATTCTTATGGTGTTTTAGAGAGCAAGATGTGCTTTTGGTTTAGTTTGGGGGGCTTTTTAGTGGGATTTTTTTTATGCAGTTGTAAGAGTTATACCATTACTGGAAAAGCAAGCATAATTGTGAAGTTCAGAAAAGCTATGAAATAATAACAGCAGGGAGAAGGGGACACACAAGGAACAGAGGGAGTACAGAGAAAGTTATGTGGCCAAACTTCGTCTAAGTGTCTGAAAAAAGAAAAATACAGACATAAACAACAGAATAATTCTAAAATGTTTTCAAATACCAGAAAGGTAGCCTTTAAGCACCGATGAGTTCAAACTCTCCAAAAGATATGAATTCATTTCGGGTAGACTCTCAAAACATCACCTTTAATTTTGTTAGGCTCATAGCCTGACCTTGTGCCTGCTGTAGGGTGGTTTCCAAACTTTTAATTTCTACCTCAAACTACTATGAAACAGCATCTCATTTTTCACAATGCTACTCATGAAATTATTTTTTTAAATCTAACCACAACAACATTTTATGGTTTCATTAATATTCTCATCTGGTTAATATCAAAACAGGACAGAAAACTAATAAAGCAGGCATCTCATTCTCAAATTAACAATAATCTAGAAAATACACTACACAGATATCCAGTTCATCTTCTCAATTCCATTCTTTTCAGATAATAGATTATTATAATTGCCTTGATACACACCACAGTGTTCAGTGCTGAGCTTTCACGGGCAAGGAAAGAGACGCATGTGGTGAATGGTTAGGGAAGAAGGAAGGAAATTTTCTAGTATTATGTACTCTAATGTGTCTGGCCTGTAAGTCTTTGAAAGCATAATATTGTTCTTACGAAGACAGGCTGTTCATACAGTCAATAAAAATTGGAGGGAAGGGAGGAAAATATCCCCTAAAAAACCTCACCCAGTGCAATCATATGTCCTCCTCCTAACTATCCTTCTCATACTAAAGGAAAAAAAATCTACTTCCTAGTACCACAAGCCACACATGGAAGTTTTCTAAATATACTCAAAATAAGAAGTGATCCACTACCTGAAAAAGCCATCTATCAAAGCAGCTTCCACAGGTCAAATGAACAGGAATCTGATATTCTCAGTTCTGTTCATGGCTCTGCCATCGCCTCACCTTGACCCTGGTAAAATCACCAGGAACAAATGAGCAAAACACTCTGTGACAGCTCACAGCACAGCTTGTGGAGGCCCAGGAAGAATCAATTTTCAGACATTTGTATGGGCAAAGGCACTTAGGAAACTAGGCCAAAAGAAAGCACAGCAGCAGGACCATCATGTGTGCCAGTTCTGATTGCAGAAAGAGCAAAAGTCCATTAAGAAAGGGTTTCAGCTCTTCAATGTCATCACCTCCCATGTGCCTCCAGATGTCAGTTTATCTCTACTTCTATTAACTATGTAAAAAGATACCAAAAGCACGAAAGGACAGAGCCCTCTTGCTACATAAGCACAAGTACATTTAATAAATAAATCCACAATGCGATATAAATTGGGATGTCAGTATTAAGTACACAGTTACTAAAAGTCTAAGTCCTAGAAAAGACGTGTGCATCTCTGCCATTTCAAGAAGTCTCTCCTCGCAACATTTTTCCACCACCCACACAGCACTTCTGGACTCAATCCATGGTAAAGCAAAGAGTTGTGTGTGCTCACAGCAGCCACTGGAAGAGCTTTGCAGAGCAGTGGGGATAGTATGGACAGACTTTCTCAAAAAGACATCCAGCACATACACTAAAGAAAACCTGGCTGGTAGTCAGGTGCCTCTGCAAACAGAGCAGGTCACTGACATCAGAAACACCGTGCAACCCTGCATGCACTTACCTGGAGCAGGATACAAATTAACTCACGCTTCTGGTACACTTTGTCCTTGTGTCCTCTCCCTAAGAGTCTAGCCCTTCCAAGAAAGAACAAGCATAAACTTAAGTTCTACTTCAAACATTGGGAACCTCTTAAATAAATTCCTCTGTACTTCCAGACCCAAGTTCACAGGCATGCTTGATGACCCACGCTATTGGCGACAGACAGAGAGGAGCCTCACCACCTTCAGAAGGAAGCACTTCAAGAACAGCACAGAGATAGGTACAAGCAGCTGGACTTAATCTCTCATCCAAGAGGGCAGAAGACACCCCAGATAAGTGACTGGGTGCCTCATAGTCTGTGCTGTAACCACTCTGCTTGCAGAAAGCTATCAGGAACTCTGTCGTGCAGGGGCTGGTTGGCAAATCCCATCTGCATGCCTGCCTGCCCATCTTCCACTGGCCAAATTGGTAACATAGCATTTTGCCCCAACACCAGCTCCCACTTTCCATAACCACAATTCAAGGCCACCATGAGACAAAAAGCATCACTGTACACAAACAGAACTGAGCACTACTAAAGGAGTTCTGCCACCCTTTTTGTACTGAGGAGTGAAAGGGAACAAAAGGCACCAGGAGTCATGTGTGAGGGAAGCAGGGAAATCCCACAAGTGAAATGAACCTACTCTCCAGTACCCTCACTGTAAAAAGTCACACAAGGCTTGAGGTGTGATCTTCAGCAGCACTCACCAAGCCCTCAGTGACTTATAACGACATTCTGCAGGTCTGGGCAGCTCTGGCAGCAGCAGCAGCCACACACCCCCTCTCTCTGAAGGCTTTCAGCACTGCACAGCAGAACCAGCACAGAAAAGCAGGTCTTGCTGCAGGTCACATGCAGCTGGTCACTCTCAGAGAACGTGGAAGCTATGAACTGACTGGGAATCACCTTTCTGTCCTCCCCTCCTCAGTTCAACACCACAACTGCATTTATAGCTTCCTCCTGCTCTCACTCACAGACTGAGTTCTCAAAGAAGGCTCAGCAACCAGAGCAAATCAAATGCACATCCAGGTTTGCTGCCCTTTACACTCACAGGAAAACAGTCTTGTCAGCACTCACACAGTTCTGTGGGAAGTCATGCCTCACACAAATGAACAGCACACAGCTATTTCTACACACACTGTGTGTTGGTCTTTCAGTGTGTTAACCCATTGCATACATCCCTGAGCATATGCACAAAATCTCTTGTGCCCAGAGGTGCCCTCTGCTTCTCCCAGCCAGGATCATCTGCTCAAAGGAAAAAAGTACTGCACCAGCATTCACCCCTCCCTTTTTCTCTGTTCTTCAGTTCTACCATCTTTTTTACCTCCTTTTCCTTCAGAGGGGAGAAGGTAGAGTACATACAGCCCTTACAAAAAATACATAACTCTAAAGCAAGCCTCAACATTACAAGGGAACATAAATGCTGCACCTTCTGGAGTGATCAAAAAGTTTAGAGCTGCCTTGTTCATCTCACTTTCACAAGTAACATGTGAAGTTTGATTCACAAGTAGGCCTTGACAGACCACTGCCTCACTCCTCTCCTCCAGTCTGACCTCTACTCTGAGTTGCTGCACCTGTAAATGGGAACAACAAATGGTAAGACAAAGTTACCAGGCATGTAGCACCACACTGGAATCCTACATGACAAACCTGAAAAGCTCAGGTGTAAGGTTTTGAAATTTCCATCTCAGTAAGTTTACTCTCATAAAAGGAGGTCTCTTCCCATTGTTGTTTCATCCAAACATGAGCCAGTGTGTACGAGCCATCAGGCTGCCTGAACAGATTCAACAGGTCCGTAATGAGCACTACAGCGACTACGTTTCTGTGCAGCTACAGAACAGAGGGCTGAAGCACACTGAGGCACAGAGTAACGACAGCCTCTTCAGAAAGGCAGGTAAGTCTCAGAGAAACCTGCCAGCTGCACTGTCCACTGATGGCACTGCACTTTGCTCCTGATGGCAACAGAGAGAAGAGCCTATGGGGACTTACTGGCTGTTACAGCTCCAGGTAAGACAGATTCAAGGACAAAGCACAAGTTCTGTCATGAGTTTTAAAGCTATTAGTTTAAATAGATGCTCATCATCACTAAACTGAATGAGACATCTAAGAGGGTGACCAGCAGCTTTCTAAGGAAAGGTAGGAGATGGGGTTTACAATAGCTATTATATAGATTCTACTTCCATTTAGCACTGAACTCTGTTCCTTTTATTTGTACAGCTGCATTGCTAATGGTAAACACAGCAGATAAACAATAGTTCATGGTCCTTCCCTTGAAAAAAAAAACAAAACAAAACCACAAAAGCAAAACAAACAAACAAAAAAAACCTTCCTTCTCTGTACTTGACAAAGAGACAAGAGTAAACTCCAAGAACTGTTACTCCATTTTGCTGTCTTCTTTAGGTTTACTTCGTTTTAGACATATAGATTAAATCTATGTTTACAAAGACCTTAGAAATAGCTGCAGTCCTTAAAAGTCAGATGCATGGAAAACTTGCTCCTCTCCCGGCTTCTGTGAATGGCATCTTGTGGTGATATAATACATTTATTCTTAACTTTAATGGACAGCCACACCAACCTGTTCCAGCTGAAAATACATTACCCACCACTGTATAGTGAAGAAGCCTGAAAAGTAACAACTGCACGAACAAAGCATAGAAAAAGCCTGCCTCTGTACCGAACAAGCTTCTGAGGGCTGAATAGGTAAGAGTGATGCACCATTCACACACTTTTATATCAGGGGAAATTGACGGCATTTGGTTGACCTGGAGTACCAGTCAATCAAAAGCCAGGAGAGAAAAAGCAGAGGGAGAGGGGAAGAAATGAAGCTTGAGGTGCAGCAGTCATTTGCAGGGAGAATTACAGCTGAGAAAATGGTCTGATCTTTTGGGGATGCCTGTCACAAGCTGGCTTGGGGCACTGCAGTGGGCCATCTCCTGGTGCACGACACAGAAATCTTTCCTTCTTAAAGGAAAAGGCAGCAGCTAGTAGGCAAAGCATCAACATGTGCACAGGCATGCAAGAAAAACAGAACAGGACTGGCCTGCAGGTTAGATCTGGCCCAATTGCTAACACAGGTGAACATCTGAATTGCCTGTTTTTAATGCTCTTCCCATCTCTGATTACATTATTAATTTTTTAAAATATATGTATTAATACCTACCAAATTACAACTCATCTCAAAGTTAAAGATAACCTTTTCTCTCTGGAAGCTTGTTGTTAGAGCTCTGCTGTATTACCTGGAATTGCATGCTTCATTATGAACCCCTATCACATGCACCATGACCACACATTCAAGGTTGAACTGTGCAGAAAGAAGAGACAACAGATCACAAGGATACAAGAAAAAGCTGTTAAGTATCTGGTCAGTGTGCTTCCCCTTGCCCTCCCTCACCATGCTAGTTTGCTGCTTTTGAACGATTTATGAAGACCTGCAAAACCCCTACTACACGGGCAGCTGAACACAACAGCAGTGTGTCAGATACCAGGGCCTGAAATCCACTGAAATCCAATGACTGATCACCACCAACTCCACTAAGCCTTGGATCAAGCCCAACCTCCAAGTCTCATTAAACTCATCTTTATATAAAAATCAATAGCCCTTTTGCCTCCTTCTTCAGATGGGAGGGAAAGAACGGAAGCACTTCTACAATCAGAATTACATCTTATATAGGCTAAAAGAGTAAAGAGCTCCACAATGAAATTAATCAAAGTGAAGGAGTTATAATAGGCTTAAAAATGAAAGCACATTAATAACTGCTCCCCTGTGGTAAACAGAGCTGGTAATCAAGCACAGGTCCAGC
The DNA here is from genome assembly GCA_026770055.1 of Myrmophylax atrothorax. Lineage (NCBI taxonomy): Eukaryota > Metazoa > Chordata > Aves > Passeriformes > Thamnophilidae > Myrmophylax > Myrmophylax atrothorax. The sequence continues at coordinate 17,410,244 of JAOXXN010000065.1, forward strand.
AGAATCTATCCATCGCTGAAACAGAATTAGCTCTGTAGCAACATGAATGAGCAAGTGATTGGCCTGGACAGTCACAGGCAAGGGTGGAAATTCAATTCATCCATCAAATATCTCAGAAGAAGAAAAAGATACTCTTCTCTTAGAAAAGAGATTACATTTGCTGGCCATTTCAGAGCGAAGATCAAGTTTCTCTGTTCACATCAAGACATTTTGCACTGACAGCACCTAGCACAGCAAGGATATGACAGTCCCCAAAAGCAATACCCTTCTCACTATGACTCCAGGCCTAGCACATGATCCCAAGCTCTAGCTGGAATGACTCCATGAATTTCAGAGCAACTCTTCTGTGAAGACCAGCTGATAGGTGTCCAGTTTTCCTCTTCTGTTCCTGTGACAAAACCATATTCTGACAGCTCTTTGTTGCCTTTGTCCTAGGTCCAGTAATTTGCCTGGAGAAAACTCACTCTCCTACTGATCTTTCTTTTGTCAGCTTAGTAGCCTATGATACCCTGATGTTCTTTGAAATGTAGCAGAAAAAGCAAAACAAAGGAGTTTTCATCTCTAGTCTAAGTTATAATTTGTCAGTGAAATATTTTCAGAATCTTCAAGCTTAAAGCACTGAAGTGGGAAAGGAGAAAACAAAGCACAACTGGCTATATTTGACTTTTCACTTGATGCCAAAAAGGCATGGAACCAAAAGAACTGCTTAGAGACAAATTATCTTTAAGCAGCAAGGTATTTATTTTCCAACGTTGGGGGACAAGCCAGTTTGCACTGGACATCTAGCTCCAAAGTTACAGTGAAAAGCAGGGTAATTTATACAATCTTCAGACAAAGTTACAACATCTGGACATACATATTCATATAATTTTGACATCTAATTTTCATATTCATAATAGGTGGAGTTGAGGTGGAGCCTTCTCGAACCTTCTTTTAGCTGGGTTTTCAGGGGGTCATTCCGGCCTTCAGCCTCACTTTTGGGGTCTTCTGATTCTCCTCCTCGCTTTGAACTTTTCAACTTTCTTTGTTAGCCTGACTCAAGTGCAGAGACTTGTAGATCTTGACTCACATCCTCTCTATTTTCTCTGAGTGTCTACCTAATCTTTATTTATGATTACTAGGGTGCTTGAAGTACATTCCTAACATCATCTACTTAGTCAGAAGGACAGAATAATCTATCAAAGGTTCACACAGTACTTTGCAGAGCTAGACACCAAGATCAGTTCAGTTAACTCTTTAAGACCTTTTTCTTGTTTCGCACTGGATGTTCTGGTTACACAGGAACACACAATACTTTCTCCTTTCTCCATCCTCCTATTGACACTCAGTACATGAACTCAAAATCCTGATTGTACTTACCTTCAGAACCTCCTTGGAGGCAGCTGTATTCCTTTCACAGACAGATAAGCAGCCTGATAGACAAGCTGGTTTATCAAAGTCAAACAGCAAGTCTGCAGCTCAGCACTGAACTGCATGAGATTGACTTTTGCTTTTACATACCTACCAGTTTTAGCATTTTAAAATTCATTTGAGGAAAAAAAAGTTGGATCAGAAGAAAAGAAAGCCACACCATCATGGAAGAAAAAAAGCCCATACACAAGACACTAAAAAAACCCACTGCACTTGGCTGAAGTGTGTACAGCAGGGCTCCTCACACACTCTTTAACCAGCTCCAAGACACAAGACCTGAAGTGAGAATATACGCACAGTGACAAAAAATAGTAGAATGGGTAGACAAGCACTCACTCACAATAGCTGACCTTCCAAATGAATGACAAGCTACCAGGAGGAATGGCAGCTGAAACCCCAAAGGTCTGTAAACTTGGACAACAGTGGAATTACTCTGTGAGTTCAGGGGAGAAAAACACACTCCAAAACCCAAAGAGTTGACTTCCAGCTCCAAAACATTTGAGTTTATGTAACACAAGCTCATATTTCAAAAAGTCCTTTTTCCTTCACACTAGGTAGCTCCAGTGATCTGATGGGTGCCCCATTTGACTCACTATATGCCAGACTATTGTGCTCATGGACTGTAATGGTGTCTGCCTGCTGAATCTTTAGCTCCTGCAGTGCCCCTGATTGTCTGGGCACCTGGAAGATGCCACAGGTTCTTGTGCCCCACTCCGGTGCCCTTTGCTGTGCAAAGGGCCAGTGCCAGATCACAGCCTCTGGCCTGGGGCTCCCTCCATTTCCCGCCATCCAGGAAAAACCTGCAGCTCACACAGCAGCTGCACACCCAGTGACTGACACTAAATGTATTCCTCAAAATAGCCCATCCTGAGCAAAGCACTATTTGAGGTGAAATGAATCTCTCTTTTGTTTCCTGTCACCTACAGAAGGAAGCCCTAAAGGACTAGTTAGATGTTTAATTATTAGACAGCTTTAGTTACACAGAATTAATGTAAGCTGAAGGTTTTACTCTTGGCGAGAAAAAAAAATTGCTCCGCAGCTACAGCAGTCCCTGTTAAGTCAAGCATCTCCTTTGCAAGAAAAGCAACTCTTTGATTCGAACAAAACCAATCCTGGATAACAGGTAATATACAGTTTGAGGCTCTAAACAAAAAGTGATTTTGGACTTAATAACCCTCCTCCCCTCAATGCAGTTTTTAGAGTTAGGACATTAAAATAAATGTCTGGGCCAATTCTAAATATGATGTAAAGCATGGGGTTTCCTTGATCTTTACAGATTTTACTTATTACCTGAATTGCCTTATTTGCCTGATTCTCATAATGAAGGTTTTCAAAGCATCGCTTTGTTCTTAAGTGATAAAAAAAGGAATCACTATAAACAAAATCCTCAAGTGTTGTTTCACCTACTGACTAAGATTAGATGCCAATTTAGATCACAGAAAGCTGTAACACTTCAATTTCTGTGTATGATGATATTTTTACTAGGTTGCTACATAATTCTCTATTCATTTTTTAAACCATAAAATTATCTTCTGTCATATTCATGTGATGCCTTGAACAAAGCTTTTCTAAACTAAGCTTAGGAGCTTGTCCACACTACACTTTGTCTCACTTCTGTCATTTTTATGTTGCCCTTGCATAGCTGAGATGATCATACAGTGTCCCAATTCAGATGCATGACTGCGATCCTTAAAGAAGGGTTTCCATGAAACAGGGTCAAACAGAACAGAAAGCAGAGAAGAATTATAGTGGTGCCTTGTTTCTTCACACAGGACAGGAAAATAAAGGCAAAGAAATTTATCCAAGAAAAAATATCTCCAGGTAATTGTCACTTTGAAGACATTATCATATTTTACAACGGTACTGGCTTCAGGCCTCAAAAAAAGGTAAAAAGCTCTTTGAAGAAGATACAGGGAAAAGGCTATCTTTGACAAGGAATCAGCACAGGAACATGCCTGAAGTGCTTACAGTGTCCATGCAGACACATGCAGACATAGCATTTTTATAGCTCATGTTTCTTAAATGAAAACAGTACTTTTCAAGCTCAGTCTTTCAGGCCTAGGAATGAAAGTTCTCCATTGGGAAATGCTTTCAGAAATTAATTCAAAAATCAAAAGGCCAAATTGGGCAGGATAGCTTTGTTGGGGGGCAGGGAGGAGGGAGGCAGAAAGAAATAAGATGGAAAACCTATAGTCTTTTAACATCTTTCCTGCTCTCCAAAAAACTAAAAAACTACAGTTGACTTTACAGTAAGCATGTGAATTTTACACAAAAATAGTGACCAAGAAACTCATATATAAGGCATGAACTCTGACACCAGCACCCCCTTTGGAATATCAACAAATTTCCTTCAGTTGGCAGGACCTGCCACTGCAACCCCCAAACCCTTGCTATAGTCCATTCTGTAGGCAATATGGAGACAACACCTCTCCCTCCCCCCTCAGAGATACACAGTTGATACAAAAACGAACCATTTACTTCCCTTGGCTATAAGGCCTCATGAATTGCTTATACAGCACTGCCAGCACCTTCAGAAGGATGCTGTAACAGCATTCAGATGCTCTCCAGATACCCAGAGAGAATCAATGCTTATGCCTGGAGGAAAGTCAGTGACAAATAAATCCCTAAATCCCAAAGCAAGTTTTGTAAAAATCCTGTCTGTAAAAATCAATCAAGAAATTGTATTGTATTAGTTCATGGATTCAAGCTTTTTTTGAGTAGCAAATAGCACAGGTAAGACAGGAGTTTGCCAGCTATGCCATGGTGAGTTTTCCTGGCAGAAATGTCTTGCCTCAATCTTAAAAAGAGCTGCCTCTCTACTTTTTTTTTTTTTTTACATTTGCTGGAGCCACAGGGTGCTCTAGCTGTAGTTACAGAGTTGGGGGCTGTGGAGCAAAAACGCTTTTGGCTTAGGTGCTTAAACATAGCAGTGCTCTAGAGAAATACTGTGGTGAACATCAAACACCGTCTGCTGGCACAGACACTTTCTCTTCTGTGCAGCATCGCTTCTGACACTGCCTATATCACTGTCGTATCCAAGAGCCTCCCAGCAGTGCACTAAGTGCTGCAGCTCATATCTGACGCTCAGTTTATTCTCTCTCTTCCCTGAGGGAGAATCATATGCACAGCAGTAGGCATTGTTTTCAGAGTACAGCTTTTAAACAGGGGCAAACAGCTTCTACAGAAAGCTGAAAGCTTGTGTTCTGAATGAAAGGTGCTCAGGCACACCATGCTTAATGGAAGTTCATTTCCCAGACCAGGACCAATATCCTTCCCTCCCTCCCATTAACACATTATCTTCTGCAAAGAATGGCTTTATCCATTTGGAACAATGTTCTACAGAACCAAAAGCCAAATCATAGAACTGTTTAGGCTGGAAAAGACCTCTAAGATCACCAAGCCCAACCACTAACCCAGCACTGCCATATCCATCCAGGGATGGCAACTCAACCACTTCCCTGGGCATCAACCACTCGTCAAACACTGTCCTACCATAAAAGTTTATAGGACACATACTAGTGCTGAAGTACCCCATGACTGTACAACCAAATGCACTGATGTTTGTAAAGTATTTTGGATTCCTTGAATAAGAGGAACAATTAGTTTATTATCCAATATAGGATATCGGCCTTTGCTCCCTGTCTGTTTTGCAGACTCCCTCATTTTCATGTCACCTGCACCAAAAGCTTATACTCTCCTTGAACTAGAGCAACGCTTTTCCAATTCCTTAGCAATACTCCTCATGCTAATTTGGCTTCCTGAGCTGTGCACATCTTTATCCATTACATCCATTTCCTGAAACAGACCTGTCTAGAATATTTGATAAAATCTGAATGAAATTGCCTAAATAGTAATGTTATTAGGAAAATGCCATAGTTCTAGGGAATGATACAGTAAAGTTTCCTTAATAGCTTGCACACTTGATAGAGAGAAAGCACTTCCTTCTAAGAAATGAGCAAAACCAGATTAAACAATTCCAGTAACACTGGAACAAATAATTAGATTTTTCAATGCAGAACTTTTGCATCCAAAAAGAACAGTCTCCAGAGGTGTCTGAGGGTTTTGTTGTTGTTTTTTGACAAGTCATCAAAATCTACAGTCCCTAATAAGAAGAATTCTTGTTCATAGACCAGATTTTTTTCTGTATTGAGAAAAAAGGAAAAAAACCAAGAACAATTAAAAAAAGAATCCTACAGAGATGGAATTAAAAAAAAAAAACTAACAAGTTCTGCTGAAAAAGAGCTCTCCTATAATTCCCCAGGGGACCTACAAACAGCGACCAATAAAACACTTCCAAACTCTCCACCTGTTGATGTAGTTTTCTTCTCCATGAAGAATTAGAGTCCACATTAGCAGCAGATAATAATAAAAAAAGAAAGTTACAAGAAAAGAGACAACAGTATTCCTGTAGTCTTAATACTACTTCAGATTTTCAACAATAAGAAATCTTACAAGAGTCGGAAAGTCACATTTGAGTCCCATATGTAGGACAGACACAAACTGTTCTTTCTAAAATAAATTAGCAATTAAAATTTAGACATTAGATATAACTTCACACAAAGAAGTTTGCAAAGAAGCACATCTGCCATCTCTGCTGTGCTGGTGAACGGAGATGCTGTGAGTGCTAGAAGCACTCACTGTCAGCACAGGAACCTAGAGATCCTGGAGGTCCAGAGCTCAGGCCCCCAGCTGTTAGGTTCAAAGTCACTGAACAAGTTCTGGCAACAAGCAGATGTTTTAATCTGTAGGGGTCCAGCATGAATAACCATTTGATTTCTATGGATGAAAAAAACAAGTCCAAGGTGCATAGCATGTTGCTCTTAACACAGTGGTCTTCTCCAGAATGAGCATCTGCAAGTCTCGGCTGAGGACTTTTCTCAAGAATTGAGACAGGTGAAAGTGTCAGCCAACGCAAACAGGGCAGTGGAAATGATGAAGATACAGATATGGAAAGAAAATTATTATTCTTAGATTTTGACAAATGCACTAAAAGAATGGGATCAAGGTTACTCAAAAACACTACAACCAAACAGAACAATTCCCAGGGGTAACTTGTATCCTGAGTTAAAATTCTTCTACCTGTTCTCACGTCAGGCTGTCTATTTGTCCTATCTATCACAGAGCCAGGCTGCCTACAGAAATGGTTAACAAACATAGAAGACGACATAAGAAATATTCCCAAACTTCTGCAAAATGCTACCACGGAATTTGCACATATCTTTTAGTTCTGATAGCATGACAATCCACTTTGAATTGGCTCCCATAGTAACCACAACATTAAGGTCCCTTGAGAGTCATCTCACACAAACACACACATAGAGGATTGGAAGGGACACATCTTTAGCTTTGCAGTTGAAGAGACAGAACACAAACTTGATTCAATGCAGGGAGTCTCTCTGCAACAGTACCCTCCTTTCAGCTAATAGGATTCAGCTTTCTTTCCCTTTCTTTCTCTTAAGAAAGGAATTCAGCTCTCATGTCATCTCCAAGACTAGAGCATGCACTTCTCTTTAGGAAGTGACCCTTGCTACCTTCTTCCCTCACACCTCAATACAGCCTAACTGTAACACACGTACTTAAATCATTTCACTAGCAGATTTTTCTTCCTCAGCAAGACCCTGCCTTGTAATTTTTCGGTTGGTTTGCTGGAAGCACAAAGAAGCCAAGAAACAAAGGTCTCAGTCAACTCAAGAGTTAGCTGCTCTAGAGAGACTGCTATGCAATCAGCCTCCCCTCCTTCCTTTGCCATACAGGTAACTTCAATGCTCCTGCAAACAAAGGCATCCTTTGCTCACACATCTCATCAAATTCCCCTTTCCAACACCATGCCTTTCACCTCTCTCACAAATGATTTTCCTTAACTGGCCAGCCCAAGCTGCTGCAGGACGCCCAACATCATGCTCCCACAGCAGCCTGATTCAGGAGCATGGGAGTGAAATGCATCTCCCCTACTTCATCAGCTTGAGAAGACCGGGCAGCAATGACTAGACTGCAAGCAGTGAGGCATCACTTACTGCTCCACCACATCGACGTGCTGTTCACTGCCACACACAAGTCTCTGTCTTTCTCATTTCCACCTGCTAGCAACTGCTTTTCATGCAGGACTTGGTCTAACTCAGGTTCCCCCAGAAAGGG
>JAOXXN010000065.1:17417888-17428434 GCA_026770055.1 Myrmophylax atrothorax
AACAACACACCATAGTTATGTTGTGAGTATCTTTGTGACCTCTAGTTTGCTGTGCTGTATAAACTATGAAAGGCATCACAAATTTTTAATACAAAAAGATCTCCTTGTGTAAGATATATTTATCATCCTTTTCATGGAATACTCCTTAAAAATTTAGATAATCAGTCCCAGAAGAATGCCAGAAGAGGCACTTTCACAACATCCCACTGACAGACACAATTCCATCCACATCCTTCCTTTCCAGCCTGCTATAACTTATTATTGTCAAAATTTGTAAGCTCAGACTCTACCAAGACAGAAAGAGGGTGGAAAGTAGTTTGAGTGAGACCTATAGAAGAGAGAAGGAAATGTTTTTCAGGAGAAAATCAGGAAGTGTTGGTTCACTCTTTGCCCCAAAAGAGGTTGTGCCTCTTGGCAAATCAAACCCTTTTGTTCATCTTCCAAACATTTTTTGGCTGAGCTTTTGATTTCTAAAAAAGAGGCAGGAAACAGTAAATTAGTTATAGCATCATGAAAATAATAGCAAGCTAGAAGTTTATACAGTTTTTGTTTAAGGCTTCTGTTGGGGGTTTTGGTAAATTATTTAGACTCTAAAATTCTGCTTAATATTTATACAACTTCAATTACTTATAGATAACAAGCAATGCACACTATCTAATGAAAATTACTATGAACACTACCCTTCCTTTGGGAAAGTATCTCCAAGTAGATGAGCCAGAGATACTTACGCAAGCAACAGGTATTCTGATTCAGTTTCTCAGAAGTGAGAAACAGAAGAGAATTTAAAATTCCTGCCCATTTGGCACAGCACACTGCTCTTTCTGCCTCCCATTCTCTCCAAGACACGACATGGTAATTCACAAAGTGAATTCAAGTCCTGAACATATCTATTTTACATCTGGTTCCTGTTACTTTAACCTCAGAAGCAAATTGGAAAAAAAAATTCCTATTACAGATGATTGCTTATACTTTGCTGAAATTCCCTTCCTTTGTTCTATCAGCCAGGTTATTTAGAGGATATTACCCTAATCCAACAAAGAACTTAAGAATATGAATATTTCCAGTGAAGGCAAAGGCTCTAATGGATCAAAATGCTTTATTTATTAGATTTCATCAGCTCAGGCTTCATATCCTAACTGCTCCACTGAAATACCCTTACAGTTTCATTATTCTGCCTTTTAGTGATAAATCAGGCATCTAGCATGTAGACTGCACTTGGGAGTTCACTTTTACCTTCCTAGAGGCAACTTTTTATACATCAGCTATCAGATGATAATACTACTTACCAACTTCCACTGAACTTTTACCACAGTTATTAACAACTCACACTGGGCCAGCTGCCTCTGAAGAGCAAGCAGTCAGAGTGCACATCCAACAGCCTGTCTGCCTTAGGAACAACTAGAAAACTAGCAGGACAACAATTCTACAAAAGACAGCCAGTCCAGCTGCTGCTCTTAGTCCTCAGCACAGTCATGACTGCCCAAAGCAGACCTACAATCAGCTAAGATGGGGCCAGGCTCTCCTCAGTTACACCAGGGCATTCACCTACTCACTGCACTGGGTTGTGCTCTTTGCATGCAGCTTTGCAAGACCACAGACTTATTCAGTGCAGTTACAGAGCAAGAGCTGCAAGCAAGTTAATAAGCTTGCAAGGGCACATTAGTCACTAAAATAAACACTGCTCAAGAAAATTCCTACTGCTTCATTTGTCATGTGTCATATCGCTTGACAGAAGCTCACATGAATTAGGAACCAATGTCATCAGAATTAGGAACCAATGTCATCAGCACTGCAACATTCAAGAACTCAAGAGAAACGCATAAGACAGAAGGGTTGTTCCTGAATCACTGCTCACTTGCAGTGTTTGACACCAGCTGTCAGTGCTTCCACAGAACTTGCTCTATTCTACCCTTGCTCCATCCCATACCAGTTATCCAGCCCAGAAAACAACACCTCACACACAGGCAAGAGGCGGGGGAGAGGGGAGATAGTACAGACTCCCCTGGCACCTTCTTTCTCAAAGTCGTATCGCAGTGCCTCCACAGGAGCTTCTGCTTCTTGACCTCCTTCATAAGGGAAAAAAAAAAAGCATTATCTTTGCCTGCAGGTGTCAAGAAAACAATCTCAAAGCTAAGAGAGGCAAGATGCACCCTCACTTGGAACTCCCTGAAGTCAATCCTACACGACAGAGAACGTAACTGGCACTAGACAGCTGCTCCCAAGTATTAGAATCTGGATCCTTTTTACAACCTTCTCATGAGAGGCACATTGTACTCAGACATGCCTGTGTCAGGTTCCAGGCACCAACACGAGCCACCACTGCTGTCCAAAGCAGAGACCCTTCCTCTCCTGTACCTCACTCCTGGCTCCCAGAAACACTCCCTCACATGGCTGCTTGTGTGTCCCTGTTCTGTTAAAATTACTAGCATCTTCCCCAGAACAGAACTCCACAGTAAGACTCTTGGTAAAAAAAAAAAAAAAAGAGCCAGCAATTAGCAGAATTGGGAAAATGCATCTGCCCATGGAAAATCTTGTGAAGCCAAACTGCAAGTCCACAAGTCAGCAGCAACTTAGAGGTATTCCCAAAGCTAACATCTGTCTCTTCTCAAAGTTCTCAGGCTGCCCCTAAATTTTCCTGTTAAAACATTGTACAAAGGATCTTATTTCTCACAAGGGGAAAAAAAAAGGAGCCCAGAAATTGAAGAAACATATTAGTGCAAAAGATTTCAATGGGTATCTCTGGACAACAGGTACAATTCTTGTATTGGTGGCAGAGTGACAAGGTACCAAAATATATCACTGCTCTTCAGGAAGCAAGAATACAATACATATCTTCTTTATTCCAGCCTGTTCATTTAATCCTAAACAACAACTTTTGATATTTTTCAACCATTTCATAAAGTAATAGCAATAAAACATCTAGATAAGGAAACTTTCTACATTCAGCAAGGGGAAAACAAAACAAAAATCAACGAACAGCCTGGACTTCTCAGCAAAAACATTAACATACGTAAGTAAGGGAGCATGGTGCAGGGGGCAGGTGGCAGAGATCAAGAAATGGGATGTCACATACTGCAAAGAAGAAAAACTATTGCATGTTTTATGGACCACAAGATTTTTATTTGAAAACTTAACAGATTCTGAAAGCCTAACCCCCTTCCTTCCCTTCCTTTGTAACCATTCTGTGTGATACAAGGGGGAATGTGGGAGAGAGCAGACTGCAACATCTTGTCTCCTAGCAAGACTGCATTTCCCTTTCCAGGGAACTGTATCCTGTGTCCCAATGCTACAGTAACATTCGCTGCAGTTAATAAGGTTCTTCTCATCCCTAACCACCAGACCAAACCATAATCCCACATTTTGCTAAAGCAAAGAATAACAAAGATACCCATCTTAAAGTCTGTACTCCTGTGTGTCCCATGAAGTTTGCAAGGCAGCAGACCTGTCTACACATGAATGCAAACATGAATGCTGCAACTCCTGAACTGTTTGGCCTCACTCATCAGGCCCCAGCATTGGACTGCACGTGTTATCTGTTGTTTCATGGCCGTACAAGCCCATAGTCTGGAAGAAAGTGCTGGTTGACATCCATGAAAATCAGAGAACATTCTTTATCACAAGGAAATAAGAACTGTATTCAAGGCAGTGCAAGACAGTAATTGTCACTCTCCAAAACAACTCACAAGCTTCAGCGATTAAGGCACACAGACTGAACCTGCTGTGAGTTTTGAATAAGAAAATGCTTTCCTCTCTTTTATGTTAGAACATAATGTAAAATTACTATTCTTTACCACAGCAGAAAGAAAACACAGTTAAATGCTGACAAAAGTGTTGCTTGAGAGCTTCAACTAACTGCAGCCTCAGACCTCTACCTTACCACCAGGACTGTTTTGAAAAAGGGAAGAACAGAAGGGGAAAATCGTCATATCACACACCCACAGAACCTGCTCGGAAGGAGAGTCAAACTTTGAGTCTCTCATGTTGAAAATATACAAGGACACTCCATCTATAACTTTTTTTATGCTACCACCACTGCACTTTTATATGGGTCTGAATCCTGGATCATCTACCACCACCACCTGTGACTTCTCGAACGCTGCCATCTGTGCTGCCTCCGTACAATCCTAAACATCCACTGGACTGATTAGGTGACCAATGTGTCTGTTCTTGAACAGACAGGGATCACCAGTATCGAGGCCATGCTGCTGAGAACGCAGCTGTGCTGGGCAGGGCACGTCTCCAGGATGGAGGATCACCGCCTCCCAAAGATTGTGCTCTATGGTGAACTCGCCACCGGCTGCCGCAAGAGAGGAGCCCCAATGAGGAGATACAAGGACTCCCTGAAACAACACCTCAGCCTTGGCCATACTGATTATCATCAATGGTCCGCTCTGGCCTCCAATCGGGATTCATGGAGACACACCATTCATAACACTGCTTCTTCCTTTGAGAACACATGCAGAATTATTCTTGAGGAGAAAAGACAATGCAGAAAGAACCATTCCTCGCCATTATCGCCTAAGGAGACTTTCCACTGTGCCTTTTGTGACCAGATTTGCCTATCTCACATCAGCCTTTTTAGCCATCAGCACATTTGTAGCAAGCGTGGATAAAGTCCTTCTCAAACCTTCATTCATACTGCCTAGCCATGACCACTGCACTAAAGTCAGCTCTGTCATGAAGCTAAAGGATGCCAGGAGGGTACTTCAGTGACAAGGTGGGACCTCCACCTTTTGACAAATTTGATTCAAATTGGCTAACAGAGTCAAACACTATCACCATGTGGTAACTGCCCAAACGTGCCTGACAACCTCACACATAACATGATCATGCAGGCTCACGTTTTCAAGTGTAGTTTCCTAAGGAAATGAGTGAGGGAAAGGCAATTTTACTGGCACTCCAAGCAAAAACAGTTTAATCTGGCACCCTTCACAAGTACTCAATTAGCTTCCAATTCAAGAACAGAAAAGAACAAATTAATTGACTATCAGAATCTTAAAACAAGCCGGTACTGTGCCATCAAATGGAAATGAGGGGAATTAGGCTAGAAACAGCCTTGCTACAGGCGTCCAAAGTTGCCCTCTGCCAACACTTCTCCTATGGGACACCTTTGGTTCTCATCAAAAGAGCCAACATGGTAATTGCAAGACAGACAGTAGATTTGAAGGCATGTACCATGAGAATTTCCAGCAGTCAAAATCCACACACAAAAAAATCCAGAAGATGACACAGTCACATGCACAAATCAGACTACCAAGGGGTCTAGTTTACACAAACATTAACCAAAGCACAAATCAGTACTGTGACACGTTAAACAAAAGTGGATGGATGAAAGCCACGAAAATGCTGCATCCTGAAATTCATCTTTACACAGGAGGTCAATCAGCATGAGTAAATGAGTGAACATGTTCACTTCTGTGTGTGCAATATTCCCCAACGGTTTAGTCATTACAGCAAGAACCCAAGCCTTTAAAGATAGATGTGCCTAAGAAGCTGAACACTTCAGAGCAAAATTAACTTGGAGGTTAACTTCCCTTCCCAAAGAATTGTATTAGACAATTATCTACAGAAGTCAAAATCAGGCCAACATTTAAGGGCCACAGGGGGACTAATACAATGATTGCAAAGGAAAAAAGCAAACAATGGCTAGGAGCTCAGATTTGTTTGAGTCATATACACAGTGGCATTCATAATGATACTAATTTTGAGTTCTGCTTTATAAGGCATATTCCTAAAATGAACTTATTTTCTAATTATGAGCTCCAGTGATCATGCACATTAAACAATGAAAACAAACGGCAGTAGATATTAATGTTGTGACGGTCCCATTATATCTCAAGCAATGCATGAGGATAAAGCTGTTAACCATCCTCATAGGCAAAATTCACTTGCAACATCACTCCTAGCGAAGTTCCTACAGCTGCCACTTTACTTTCTTTCTATCCATACCAGAAGGAGGCAATTAGTGAAAACTGAATTAAAGATAAAAATTCTTACTTACCAAGAATATTTACGGTTTAGAGATCATGTCCTTAAAATGGTCTTCCTAGTTTTTTTAATCAAAACCCCAAAACAAGCTCCCTTGAAAGTGATTGGCACATTACTGGAATTTTTTCCTTCAAGATGATGAACTCATAAGGGATTCCCTGCTCATTGCCCTGCTTTAAAATGCAAGGGCAGCAAAGACTTGATCTTCTGGGTTTCATGTTCATCAGCACATGAGGTACTGCTGTTTGGCCACAGAGCACTTTAGGCTTCTAATGGTGCTTCATTATCTCCCCAGGAACCTCCACTGGCAAACACAGCAGCACTGTATTGCTCAGCTGAAAAGCTTAAAGAAATATCTTCTAGATGTGACCTCACGGCTCAGCCAAGTCCAACAAGCAAAAGCAGAAGCTTGATGCTTGAGAGCCCCAGCACACACAGCTCCTTAGACAAGGTTTTATTTCCTATTTTGTCTAGATGCATTAAGCAAGAACAAGAGAGACATGATAGATTCTGAAGACTCACAGCTTCAGCCTTGCAGCAGGTAAATGTCAAAGCCAAATGATACACCCAAGAGCAAGAAAACACTACCTGATTCAGAAGCAGCAGGGAAGTAAAAGATGTGCAACCTATGGTAAAGTTACAACACCCCCTTGTAAGACATGACCACCTTGAAAGGGGGTAAGCTAGGGCTGCTCAGCCTGGAGAAGGTTGCATGGAGACCTCATAGGAACCTTACAGTGCCTGAAGGGGGCCTATAGGGAAGCCAGAGAGGGACTCGGTCTGGAACTGTCATGATGGGACACAGAGTAAAGGGTACAAACTGAAAAAGGGGAAATTTAGATTAGCTATTAGGAAGACATTTTTTACTGCAAGGGTGGCAAGACACTGGAACAGGTTGCCCAGGGAGGCTGTGGATGCCCCAACCCTGGCGCTGTTCAAAGCCAGGTTGGATAAGGCCTTAAACAACCTTGTCTACTGTAAGGTGTGTCCCTGCCCATGGCAGGGGTTTGGACTAGATGATCTTTAAGGCTCATTCTAATCCCTCAGCATTCTATGATTCAAGAAAACATGTTACTTAATGGTTTTGTGCCTGCTGCATTAGTGCCCTCCCAGCATTACAAGTGATTCCAGACAGACATCAAGCCTGTAAAGAGAACAAATCTCAGAAGTCTCAGCCCGTACTGTCCTATCAGTGGCATAGGTACCTATAGGTGGTATTTCTTAATGTGTCTTTTAGCTTAAATATGCAGTAACTCACAATACCATCAATCTAGGGCTGAAACAAAAAATATGAGTGCTACAAGACTGCTCAGAGAAATCACAGGAAAGACACATGGACAACGTCTGAAAGATATTTGCGTTATCCCCACGCAGTGCAAGCGAGAGACTGAGAGAAGAGCAGCTCATCTGAACTGGGGAAGCAGGACTGCTCCCTTGCTCCTCCATATCCTAAGAAGTCTTCCTGTGATTACCCAGAATAGATGTTCAAGGACAATAGCATGTGATGAATGAACATTCAGAGACAAGACTGTGTAACATTTTTTGCTTTCTATGCACTGTTCTATCAGGGGTAAAAGGAGGTAAGCTGGTCCTCACCTTAAGTCTGAATTCTTGAATAGAGACACAATACAGGCATACACTTAAAACCAGCATTCCTAGCTGATTCATATTGAAGCTGGGACAGAGAATGACACATTCTATGTAACACATTTAAAAAGAATGAGACATCCAATTTACATTTCTTTCAATAAAAATAGATCTGCTTTATTCAGAATTGCTGCTATTCCTATTGTGGTTCATAAGAAATGCAAATACCTGGAAGCAAAATGCATTATTCACTTTCAGAGTGTGAATGGAGATACTTGCATAGATTCATAGAATCACAAAATGGGTAAAGGTCGGAAGGTACCACAGTGGGTCATCCGGTCCAACCTCCCTGCTCAAGCAGGGTCATCCCAGAGCACATTGCACAGGATTGCATCCAAACCGTTCTTGAGGATCCCCAGTGAGGGAGACTCCACAAACTCTCTGGCCAATCTGTTCCAGTGCTTGGTCACCTGCACACTTAAGAAGTTCTTCCTCATGTTCAGATGCAACTTCCTGTGAATCAGTTTCTGCCCACTGCCCCTTGTTCTACTGGTTGGAACCACAGGACAGAGCCTGGTTCCATCCCCTTGACACCCCCCGTTCAGATACTTACAGGCACTGAGATCTCCGCTCAGTCATCTCTTCTTGAGGCTGAACAGCCCCAGATCCCTCAGGCTTTCATTGTAAGAGATATGTTCCAGTCTCCTAATCATCTTTTTAGGCCTTTGCTGGACCTACTCCAGGAGCTCCATGTCTCTCTTGTCCTGAGGAGTCCAGAACTGGACACAGCACTCCAGGCGAGGCCTCACCGGAGCTGAATAAAGGGGCAGGATCACCTCCCTTGACCTGCCAGCAATGTTCTTCCTAATGCACCCCAGAATACCACTGGCCACGAGGGCACACTGCTGGCTCATGGACAGCTTGTTGCCCACCAGAACCACCAGGTTTTTCTCTGCAGAGCTGCTTTCCAGCAGGTTGGCCCCCAGCCTGTACTGCTGCCTGGGGTTATTCCTTTCCAGATGCAAGACCCTGCACTTGCCCTTGTTGAATTTCAGACAGTTCTCTGCCCCTCTCTCCAGCCTGTCGAGGTCCTCCTGAAGGGCTGCACTCTGGGGTATCAACCACTGCTCCCAGCTTTGTGTCATCAGTGAACTTGCTGAGGAGGCATCAATCCCTTCATCCAAGTCACTGATCAGTAAGTTAAGCAATACTGGGCCCACTATTGAAAGATGATAGTGAGTGGCTCAGTATGATATCCATCAGCTCTCTCAGCACTGTGGATGCATCCCCTCAGGGCCCGTGGACCTGTGCATGTCAAGTCTGACTAAGTGTTCTCTAACCCAATCCTCTTTGACCATGGGAAAGTCTTCCTTCAAACATTGCTTTACTCTGATCTCCTGGGTCAGAGGTTCTTGAGGGCTAGTCTGTTCAGTGAAGACTGATGCAAGAAGGCATTCAATAACTCTGCCTTCTCTGTGTCCTCTGTTACCAAGGTCCTCTCTCCTTTTAGTAACAAGCCCATGTTATTATTAGTTTTCTTTGTTACTGATGTATTTGAAGAAGCCCTTCTTGTTATCCTTGACATCTTTGGCCAGATTTCATTCCAGATGGGCCTTTGCCTTCCTTTTCTCATTTCTACTTATTCTGACAACCTCTCTATATTCATTCCAAGTGGCCTGACCCTATGTTCATCTCCTGAGTATTTCCTGCCTATGCTTGAGTAATGACAGGAGTTCTTTTTTTTTCATCCAAGCAGGTGTCTTGCCCTCTTTGCCTGATTTCATGCTCATTGCAATGCATCTTTCTTGAGCCTGGAAAAAACGATCCTTGAATATCAACCAAGTCTCTTGGTTTTTGAGAATCAGGATCTCTCTTCAAAACACAGATTCACAACCATTTAATTATTCATTAAAAATACCTTTTCTAGAAGGTACTTCCATTACCTTCTATTACTAGTCATCAGAGTGACTTGGAGGTGAGTTAAACTAATGCAAATCACATGAAAAATTAACCATAGGATCTACTTATCACACAATAGCAGTGACTGACATCATGGGAAATATTTTGACCTATGATATGACACTCCCAAAATATAAGGATTTATTTTTCTATGTGAGCACATAAGAGTAGCCTAGCAACAGCCAGAGTCAGTACCCCCTTCCACATGCACCTGAACCCAAAAAAGCACATCTTTTGTCCCAAACTCTAACAGGTTTTCCTGAAGAAAGTAGTAAAAAAAAAGCATTCCCAAGAAAATAATGAACTACATATACATACAAACATATTAAAAAAGAGCAATACATCCCAGTAGATTAAAGGTTTTTCAAATTTAGTTTTCAGTCTCATGTTCTCTGGGTGCTCGATGTATATAACCAAAATCCCATTTAGTTCCCTGAAAGGTCTACTAGCACTTCATTTCAAGTCCCGGATTGCGATCCTGCTTTTTGTCTTGTTTCCTCCACTCAGGATCCCGAGCTCCATCTCATGGCCCGTGCAGCCAAGGCCATACCCAGCTTTTATATCCTCAGCCTTCCCTGGGTTTAGCTGTGTATGTAGGCAGAATGCACTTTTTCTCCATACACTGCTTGTTCAC
Source organism: Myrmophylax atrothorax (assembly GCA_026770055.1). Classification (NCBI taxonomy): domain Eukaryota; kingdom Metazoa; phylum Chordata; class Aves; order Passeriformes; family Thamnophilidae; genus Myrmophylax; species Myrmophylax atrothorax. Next base: position 17,428,057 of record JAOXXN010000065.1, read on the forward strand.
AATGCCTGCTTTCCCCTTCCATAGTCCCTCACACACACACACAGTCCACATGACCACCACCAACCTTGTCCAAGTCATTCCCATCAACCAGAAGCAGATGCAAGCTGTCTAGGAACAAACCTGTAAAGCAAATACACTGCTCCCAAGAGCCCCCATCATCCATGTGTTAGTTTGAGGGGAAAAAATAAAATGTTTACCCACAAGCAGAGGAGGGGATTCCTCCACAACAATCACGCCACTCTATCAAATTTAAGAAAAGGAACTTTAATCAGAAAATAAGAAGGATAACTGTTCTTAACTGATATATATATATATATATGTAGGTATAGATATAACTGTAAACAGACCAGAGCAAGCTGCTTCCCCAACACCACAAGA
>JAOXXN010000065.1:17428508-17447988 GCA_026770055.1 Myrmophylax atrothorax
AAGAAGCTGTAGCAGTTAACTACTTCTTTTGTTAACTAATGGCATGGGCAGTTAGTGGCAGGGAGAGAATTTACATTATAATTCTAAACTACAACAATCCACATCATTCACATTTTGGGATGCAATCCTTTGGATTATATCAGCGTTCTATATGCTCCTGGAATACAGCTTTCAGTTTAGTTTTACCCAAAAAGGAATAAAATACACACTCTGAAGCTACTCCATTATTCAAACTTAAGTGCAGTAAGGTGGGACAGTCAGGAAAATGAGCTTCAAAATAGGTATTACTAATGCAAATTAACCGTCCAACATCAGTGCACATGTAGCAGCCCACAGGCAAATTCACATTGCCTTTGTTACAACGGACCAGTACTACACACTTGGAAGGTGCAAGGTGCTCTGCATAAAGCAACATCAGCAAACCTGAACCCAAGGAAACCTTGTCTTAATTTCCAGAATGTAACTAACTGCTCAGAACTCCCAGAACACAAAAGGTTCAGTATCTCTTCCAAAAGATACTTGTTGAAAAGTGCCTGAAAGAAGTTACCCCAAATAGCATATTTTAACTGTTCTACCTCAGTGGCATTTGAAGTATTTTTATTGTTATGACACAGAACTACTTGTTTTTGCAACTCATAAAAGGGACACAACCAGGTTAGAAATAAGCAGACACACTAAGTGGAAGTCGGGCTGAATAAGGATGAATCGTTGGCCACCAGTCCACTGTTTTATTTGCAGCATTAGGCAACATTTCAGCAAGCACACAGATGTATATGCTAATACACAATGCCCTGTCCTCCAGCCAGATACATTGCTTGGGCTCTTTACAGGAAATTCTACCAAACAGGGCACTAAGGCAAATGCTAGAGTGTTCTGTGTGCACTCTGACTAGACAAAAATGAACGTTAACAAACACTTTCCTAACTATCTAAAGGTTAGTAGCATATTGCATATATATATACACACACATATACATATATATATGTATACATGTGTATATATATGGGGGACAGGTCCGCGCTCACATGTCTAGCTTTGGGTATTTTTATGCAAATTGCCACAACAAAACAGCTATTTCCAGAGAGCAGCAGCTAAAATATATTACACATACACACAAAAAAAAAAATCAGCAGGCCAGCAAAGAGTGCCACACAAGACAGTGTATCCGCTAGAATCTAGGAAGCTGGATTAAACACTCAGGAGGCCCAAGTTCCATTCCCAGCTCCAAGTATGCTGGAGATGCTCCCTGGCCATCCTCCTTTACTCACAGGACATATTCCCAAGAACTTTCCTTGTGCAGTGCCTTAGTGCTTACAGGGTCTCTGATAACCAACAGAGCAAAGATTATTTCCCTCTTTTTCATGCCTGTCGGAAACAGGCTGACAAAACTGCAAGCCAACAGTAACTAAATAAGAGAGAAAAACATGTAATGGAGGCAAATTATATTTGGAAGAAAACACTGAAGGGAAAGGAACAAAACAGCACTCTTCATCAGCCGAGACATCACTTCTTCATGATCTGGAGTGTTCACACCTTCTTCGCTCTGTCATAGACTCCCACAGCTCTGCAAGGCACTGCAGCAGCACCCTGACAGCTCTCCTTCTGCCAAGCCTAAGCAGCGTAACAGGATCATTCTGTCATTCAAGTTCCCACTTAGTTAATCGCTGTAACACCTTCAAATCTCTGCACTGTACTTCACGCAGCACGTCTGAGCAAAGCAAAGCAGCCCCATGGGTCTGCCCCCACCAGCCCAGCACAAACTTCTGAGCTGCTGAACATGTGGGTAGTCTTGCCACCCAAGAGCACTGGGCTTGGCATCCTGATCTACCTGCATGCTTGGGACTACTAACAACCCTGTTCTGGTCACTGTTTCCTATCATTGGTTGTTTTTTTTTTTAATTAGTTATATGATACAGTTCAGAGAAATACTTTGGCACGTGCTGCTCTGCCTTGCCTAAACCAGACTGATGCAAGACAGGTCTCAGAGCCAAGGAAAGGGACTAGTAAGGACTTAGGAGGAAATTCTCCATGGACTCTTTAGGTAGAGGGTATCTAGGAAGTGCTGTTCTCGGTGCCTTCACAGACTTGAAAACCTTTGGAATGCACCTCTGAATACTTAGCTGAACAGGGACTTTTCAGTGCTTTGCTGAATAGGGATCTGGACTATAGCAGAATACATAATACAGGGTATTTATTTCTTGTACCTTAAAAATTCCTACCCAGTTCCCCTTTTGCCCTCTCAGCAGTGGCAATTTATCCATGTTACATCCATGCAACCTGCTCAGTTCAGCTCCTTCTCCATTACCATGCATTTTGCAGGTGATAAAAGGAATGTTTTGTTGTTGTGATAAACATTCTTTGTCATGATGTGGCATTTTCAACTACCTAAACAAAAAAGTTCATATTGCACCTCCCAGCAGCCAAATCAGCCCTTTATTTGAGACACAACGGTGACAAGAAAATTCAACAGCATAACCCTTCCTTCCCAATTACAGCTGTGGACAGCCACATGGAATAGTGCCAATAAAACATAAGTTTCTGCCTCCATGGAAGTGAAATAACTTCTATAGACTGCAAATGAAGGAGGAATAAACAGAAATCATTGTCAGGTCTTGTAACTCATATTAGTGCTTGCATGTGGTTGAGTGTTGACAGTTTCCAAGGCAAGACAGGGGGGCAGTTTTATAAACATATTTTTGAAACTGCAATACAATTGCCAGATTCATGGTTTTCAACCCTGACTGTTCCAAAAGTCCTGAGTACACCATTCTATTTGGTCAGACATGCTCTTCCAACTATATAGTATGGAAATTACAGCATTGTCATGATTCCCAGGTCCTGGTCTTCTGCCACAGGCTGTGAACCACTATCCTACATCCAAAGGGTCTGGACAAGCACAGAACCACCCATTCCACATATCCAGAACTGGGGTGTTTATCCAAGCCAAACACTATGGCTGTCTCTACACATCAGCTTGTAACCAAGTTTGTAATGACTCTTTGGCAGCTAAGTGCTTAATTTACAAACAGAGCTCTAGTTTATGTTGTTGCAAGGCTAAGTCCCTTACTCAAGCAGTTGACAATTATTTTACGTCTGTATAGTGAGAACTTTCAGCTCCCATACGGTTGTAAAGTGTGCTGCTTTGAATGCTATAGCAAGTTATTACCAGCAGCTTACATGCAGTGTATTTTTTTCTGTCCACTGTAGTAGCTGAGTGCTGCCATTCAACCAATTCAGGGAAAAAAAAATAAAATTCCTCCTATTATCCAATCTTTCTTATCTTACTACAATCACTGCTGGAAATCTACAAAATCAGTTAATCCCAAGTCCAGGGCTTGTTCCACCAGACATTTCACAGCAAAGCACTGAGTGAGTAGTAACCGGATTATCTCCAAAACTTACCAATACCCACTCAAATCCCATCTTGAGACCAGCAAAATTCTATTTCACCATTTATGCAAAGAGCACACAAGGAAGTGCTGGCACTAGACAATGCATCCAGCTGCTGGTGAACCTATCTATTTAATGCCAAAACACCAGTCACTGTAAGCAGGTACCGACTCAGTCAGAAGAGCTCCTGGTACAAGTCAGCTGTTTCACCAGCTATTACACTGAAAAATCTTCCATCGGATAGCTTAATAACAGGAAAGAAAGCTGCAACACGGACACTATCACCTGTGAACCACAGAGATGTCAACACCCTAAATGGTTATAAGATGGAAAGAAGGGGATAATTACCCTACGGCAGTAGACATTCATATTTTAGATTTTTTTTCTGGCCTAAATCTATGAAGGAATTAATTATTTTTCTATACTGCTGATTAACCATCCAAAGACAAAATGCTGGCTACTAGAGCTTTGTTTTTTCCTTCTCTTTCAAAATATATTAGCTACAGTTCAGATACTTAAGTGTATAAATTCAACTAGGCATGTTTAATGAAAGCTTTACCTTCTATCACTGCGTTTTTTAAGTAGAGAATAGGCAGACTTTTACCCTTTCAGCATCATAATGAAAAAGTAACTCTTTTCATGGAATTGAAGAAAATACTGTGGCTAGCAGAGCCCTGTTGAGAGACAGATTAATTATCTACTTGGGTGTGCATGCAACAGTAAGCTTGTCACAGCAAAGGGAAAAAGAAAAAAGGCAATCACTTCGGGAAAGGTAGCAAAGCTGCTGTGCTAACATTCTCCTCCTTTAGACCTCCACACAGCCCAGTGTAATGAGAGATATGGTGTGCAGGAACAGCAAGAAAGCAAAATCAGGCTGGAGAATTTGCTGCCTTTGAACAGGATTACTACTGGTAACCCACAGCGCTGCCTTACATAGAGTGCACCCCGCTCCATGGTCAGGAGTGGGGAAGCCACATTCAGAGTGGGCAGCCTAGAAAGGAACACGATGCCCTTCAAAACTGCAGCCACAAACCAAAACAAGCACAACCAGTGCCAGCTTTCCAGGCACTAGATGTTGCGTGAAGCTGCGAATGGCCCAGAGACACCCAGTGGTTGACTCGTACATCACAAGCACGTGTGAAGAGTGGCAGCAGTTAGGGCAGCATCCCCTCATTAGTACAACCTCAGGCTGGCATGATGGTTCTCTGCTCATCTCCAGCTCTCAGACTGGGTGTGGGAATGGATAGGGAAGTCTAGGAGAGAGACCTGATTCTGAATGAGTCACAAACAGCAAGAAAGATTGGGGGAAAGAGGAATCTGCAAGATTTCAAACCACACTTTCTCTTGCACCCATAGATGCTACTGACATCCTCTGGCCCTTCCTGAGGAAGTCCCTGCAGTCAAGACTGCCTTATTTAAGGTGTCTGATTGAATCTGGGTAACCATTACCTGCAGTCTGAGATACAGGCAAGTGGTATGCCACACTGAAGGTCAACTGGCAGAGAATGCTCCTTGTTGAGCTGCCATCCTAGCCAGCAGCAGCTGTGCTTCCTGACTTAAACCAGAGTTAATGACCCACAACAACTCAAGATACATGCATAGAACAAAAAGCATCACCCTTCATATTACTAACAGCATCGGACCAGGCTCTGTACTAGGAGAAAAGGGAAGAAAAACAGATTCAACTCGAAACAAGGTTTTAGCAGCTCCACAAAAGTATAAGCAGAATTTACTTTAACCCAAGTAGCAGCAGAGCTGCAAAGGTGACATGCACAATGGGTGCCCATTAACTGCTTCCCAACACTAGGCTTGACTCCAGTCAACCCAGCTTTGGGCACTCATGAAATACCCAAATTAGGCAGATCATCATAGTGGGCTGCCTCTAAGTAAATGAAGAGGGATGGACTCCTCTTCCCACCAAGATGCAAGTCATCACCTAGACATTGGCATCTCTCAAGCTCTTATTTGAGACCCATCAACTAAGTGACATGAATCCAAATGAAGGTCTTTTAAGAACAGTTGAATTACAACAGGGTCAACTAAACTTTGCCTGCACTATTGAAATCTAAGTAGCAATGCTCAATTCAGATAAAAGTAAAAGGTGAAAGCACAGTACCCTCCAGAGAGACACAGAAATGCACGTTTGTCGCTCCTTCTGGAAAACAGAAGGAGAAACTGCTTAAAACCCATACCATGAGCGCAAAGATAAATGCAACCTTCAGTCAAGTTCCAGCAAAGAAAACTTTTTTTTTTATTTTTAGAATTGAATTGTCATTTTTCTAAGGAAACAGTGCTTTTTGGAAATAGCAACAATATCATAGCAAGGGACAAACATCATGTAAAAGTAATAGGTCAAGTGCATGAATGGGTGACCTACTGTGATCATACTGCCTAAGAGATTTCAGAATAGTTTCATTCCCTGACAGGAAGCTCAGACATGCAGCAGCACTAGCAACCCAGAAACACTACGGTGACTCACTTATGTTCCATGAACTCAGATGCCATGGGGAAACAACAAAGGCATCAAACAGGACACAGCCTAGCCAAGAAGATGCAATATGGCAGCACAACCTGGACTCGAGCCATAGCTCCTTACACTGACTTGCTGAGCATTTCGCTTTCTGCCTCGCTTCTCACAGCCCATAAATTAAGCCCTATTTTAGCAGAAGTTTGACCTACAGGTGAGTATTACTGACCACCAGTAGGTGTTCTCAGAACACAAGGTGATCGTGGCATACTGATGACAAAAAAAGCAGCACAATGAGATTTTATGTTCCAACATTCCTGGTCCTGAACACAGAGCGGAAGTGAAAGAAGCTCAGACAGAGCAGCTGTATAAACCTGAGAAAACAGAGGCAGGCAAGGCTGATTACTGAGAACAGCATAACTAGCATGAAATGAGAGCACAAACAAGCTTGGAAGGCTTAAGGTCCTCTTGCAAGCAGAGGGGATCTACCCCCCTTAAGTCACACTCAATACCTGCTCTTGTGCTCTGCCATCAGAATTGGCAAAAACAAAGTAAGAAGAAACATGCAAGGGATCAAACTAGGTCAGATGCAGCCCCCTTCTCTCAGCTGCTCAGAGCTCCAGCATACAGAAAAACTTGCTGCTCTTCAGCTCTGCCCATGCACCCCTCTCTCACTACCACCTATGTGACTGAAATTTGAGGTACTTGCTCCACACCACTGTGCATACAGGGGCACTGACACTCACACCCTCCACTTGGCTAGTGACACATACAAGTAGCAAAAAATTAAGAGGGAGAGTTCCTTCTTCTCCCTTCCTCCTCCTGCATCATTAAAGCCTAAAGCCTAAAGCCTCATCTTTTTCTCTGTGAAGTTTTTAAAAAGAGAAAACCACTCTGAAATTAACTGGGAGGGGTGTAAAAAGTGCCTGGAACAAAATACCATATGTGCAATGCTTCTTCTCCTCTTCCATGAGCTGCAAAAGTAAACAGCACCTTCTCTGGCAGAAACAACAGGGATGTCTTATGTAATTGGGGGATGGAGGGAGAGGGAAGGGTCAGGAAAAACACACGCTGCCCACAGTTCAGAAAAGAGCCCCTTTCAGCAGCCATGAGCAAGAAGGCTGCAAAAGGGACAGCTTTGCTACCTCCCTGCCCAGCTGGTGCTCTGACCTGGCTAGAAGCAGCATCCAACACCACAGGAAGGGCTGGCTTTGTTTCTGACACTGCTGGCCAGAGGCCTTATACACAGGATGACAAGACACTGCTTTCCTCACAAGTCATGATGGGGCAATTTATTTTCATTGGCATGAGCAGAGGACAGTCAGTCTGATCCACCCTGCAGCAGTAGGACACTGTGAAAGGCAATTTTATATGTGTACATCGTACAGTCCTAACACAGTATGCACATTACACATCCCGGTCTTAGAAGCAGAACATTTAAGATAAACCTTTGAATTCAGAAGATGAACTGATGCACTCACAGTCATAATCTTCAACCTTCATTCCCCACCAATCACATGCTGCTACATCAAAGTAAAAACCTGGTTTGTCTTCCTTCGTGATTATCATCTTCTCATTCTCTTTCCACAGCAGTCTGCCCTATAAAGTCACAGAAGGATTTTCCCACCCTGCTGACATCATTTCCTCCATGTTACACCCAGTTCAGTCCATGCCACTCAGCACAAGCTGCAGGCTGAGTGCTGGGTAGAGCATAACAGATCCATCCCAATCCAGGGATCCTTGTAGATATCAAGGCTTAAGCAGCTATTACAAGTCAAGGACAAACTAGGGAGCAGCAACTTTATGTGCATCTGTGGCAACGCAAACTGTTCCACAGTAAATCTAGAAACTACTAATAGTCACACTCAGCTCTCACTATCTGCACACAGTTAGTCACTTACAGTCACAGGTGCTAAACACCCATCAGGCTTTTGCATCCTCATGACTTCTTCTCTTCCCAGTCCCTCAAATCTGTTGTGTCCACTCTGACCCTCAAGACTTAATAAATAAGGCAGCTCGTCATACTGGATTTCAGAAAGCCTTCTTTCAACTCAATACTTACAGCTTCCAGTGAGCCTCTTACACACCAGCTCTTCCAAACTGTGGCTCAGAAACAGGTCCTGCTTGCCAATATCCATGCAGCTGACCAAATGCTTAGCTCTACAGTAGCACTATCATATGTAAATCCTCACACGCATCAAATGTAAACAAGAAGTTCTAAGCTAAAAAAAAAAAAAAGAAAGAAAAAGAACTCCAAACAAACAACTTAAATGACTGCTAAAAACATCAATAGATCATCTGCAATAGCAGCACTTTGGAGAGGATTTTTCTGGGACTTTTTATTATTACTATTATCTTATCTCCAGAAGGCAAGCCAAGAGAGGAGAAATAGATGGAACCAAGCCCTGCATCTGAGCAAGCTCTCTGCAAGCAAATGCCGACACGTTTCAGGGCTGGCACAACACAGTGCTGAAATTAAGTGGTGTGGGCTCTGACGGAAACACAATTTTTTAGATCTGTTATGAAATCTGTAATGCATGCCACTGAATAAAACTTCCATAGGCTGTACAGCAGCACCTAAATATTTGTCCTACTGCTGTTCATCCGTAGCTGGCACACATTCAGACACTACAAAGACAAAGCCAAACCAAAGCTCAGACTGACTTTTCTACCTCCAATTTGCATTGCACTTTTCCCTCTAGGGATCTTGCACGGCTTGGTTTGGATTCCATCCCAGTTCAGTCCCAAACAGAGAGATGTATCAAACAATTTCAATGCACTGATACATTTCATTTTAAATTTAAGTGTTTGGAATTACTTTGAATGCACATTCTTGACATTTCAATACTATTCTGGGTAAATTTTCAATCCACCCATTTTTTTACTACATGCTTACAGTGTAGGGCAGTTGGACTAAAGTAAAACCAGAAAATTGCATCAAGACAGCACAAAAGTTCTTCGGGTAGAGTACTGCTTTCCCATGGGAAATTAAAACTTTCATCATTAGCTATTCAAAATTTGGTTGTACTAAATTCTGTCCACCATGACCAGGACAAAGCAGCAAAAGGAGAAGACTCCATGAGGCAAATAAGCTAGTTCTGGCTTTCACCCCTTTCACTGCAGATAAGGAGACAACTAAGTACCAAATGCCTTGAGAATGTGGAGCACATGTGAAGGGTTAGAGCAACTCTGCAATTTATACAAAAGTCTGCCCAACAGAACGAGTCACAAACAGGCAAAGGCAGGGTTAATACATAACCACTGTGTGCGTATGCAGATATATATACACATACCAATATACCAAGGAAATACCATCAGAAGGTGTCATCAAAATCATTTCCCTCACTGTAACAAACAACTTAGGCTGCAGTAAAGGATAGCTGGCTCATCCACAGCAGCACTTCCCTTCAGAATCAGTACTGTGCATAGTAAATGGACCTTCCATTGCCAAAAGCCACAGGGTGCAAAAGCAGTCTGACTTTGGATGAATCCTTGCTAGGACTGAACCTGCAAAGGTAAACTGGATGCATAAAGAACAAACCCTAGGGGGGAGAAAAAAAAAGCCAGAAAACAAGGCTTATTAAACTGTAAATGCTTTCAGACACAAAATCTTGTGTGTTCTTACACTGGCCAAAACAATAGCCCAGAACTGATTCTCCTTTCTTAATACGGTACAAAAGAACTTGAAACCAATATTGTCTAGCAATGGTTCATCATGTGCCCCATGAATTAAGGGCTTGGCAATAACCCAGCAGCCACAAGGCTTATGACAGCCTTACCAGGAACTTATGAGAATTCGACTTCTTTCCAATAAGTCCCTTAGGCTCCCAGAGGAATCCTCAAACAGCTTTTCAAGCCCTAGGAGTCAGGCCAGTTGACAGAAAAAAGAAGATACCCAAAAGGCACTGCAATGACAATCCCACAGCAGAGCAGGAATGCAGGCAAGCAATAAAATGATGCTAAGCAGATCCACAATAAACTGGCCCTAACCATAATTTGAACAGTAGGGCACTGCCAAAATGAAATGGTCATTTACTGACAAAGAAAGCAAAGAAATATAAAACCTCAATAGAACAGTAAGAGATCACAGACAACTTTCAGAAAGCCTACCACTGCATCTAGATGAAGAAATCTCCTCTTCTACTTCTGAGTGTAACTCTCTGTGTCCTCACCTCCAGTGTGGGAGCAGGATGTTCTGGGCAGTTCTCACTTTCGAGTATAAAGGTGTTCTATTAACCATTCTTCAAGTAAGAAATTCTCTTTTGTGACAAAAAAATCCTAGTCATCTCACAGTCCCTTTCCTCCAGATGTCCTGATTCTCTGACAAAGGAACAATGTCCTAACAACACTAACAGTACCGGCAGAGCCACTGCAGCAAAGCTCCAGTTAAGAATGATGAAAAAGGGCATCACGCTGGCACTTCTCTACAGCAGCAATAGCTCTCCTGTGCTCCAAAAACCCTTCTGCGACCCATAAAGTGGCTGCACATGTGCTGGGGGGGAAGCCATTCTTATACCCACATACCATTTTGTTCCGCAAAATATAAGGAAACAGTGCATTTGTTTAGCATGTGTTTTTAGAAGATCAATTAAACTGATTCCACATACCAGGGATGTAGCTCAACAGAGAAGCAGAAAAACACTTCCCCTTTGCAGAAATGCAAATACACCCAAACACACTTCTGGCCCCAGTGAAAACAGGTGGCATCCTTTGTGTCACACCACCCATGGCTAACACTCACCCACAATACAGATAAACCACTGCACAATTCAGTTATTACAGAGCTAAACAGAATCCACACACATGTTAAGCTTCAGAGGCTTCTCAGTACAAACAGAAAAAGCTGTCTGTCACAGAATACACGCACTTTCGTAATACTAAGTTTTTAGTTTCTTTACTAAGAATGTCAAGTGTCATAAATCAAGAAAAGCAGTGAAGCAGCATGACAAGGTCATACAGAGGGTCATGAGGAAAAAGCCCTGGCTGGGGGGGACATCCCAGAAAGAACCCATGTCCCTGCCTCACAGCATGCCACTCCTCAGGCCAGGTAGATGTAATGGTGAAATGTGGAAACACGTCTTTGCTTATGCCTACCTGGAAGAGAGTGAATTTAAGGAATCAAAATAAATCAAAATATTTAGCATATCCTAAAGGAGAAGGGAAAGTGCTCTTCCAACAGTTTTGGGGAGAGCAGAGGTATACACAGTTAAGTACCATTTTTAGATCAGGCAAGATTTTTAGGTTTGAAGGCAAGCTGCAAACAAAACTGCAAACCTTGGTCTCACTGTTCTTCTAACTTAGGCCAAAAATGAATGCAAAACCCCAACCAAACTAATCAGCCCCGGGTGCAGCTCAAGCAGCCTATTGCTCCAGGAGGACTTACCAATCACTACAGATAACCCTCTCTGATCAGGTCATATGATTGAAGGCTTTCCTTTCTTATTCCCTCACACCATGACAACATGAAGCAGCAGGAGTATCAGATCAGACAAAGGAATGCTGCCCTTCAGAGCTGTCTCCTGAGTTACTGCTCCCTGATGTGCACACGTGTGGGATTTCGCTGTGTGCAGCGGGAACGCGAGAGGAACCGTGCCACGTGTGCCATTACTTACTGGGTTTAAAGAGGCAACACAACCCAAAAAAACCAGGAAATTCACAAGTCAAGTTGGTCTTGTAATCTCGCATTTATTAAAACTTCTAGACTGCTTAAAACCCACTATGTTGCAGCATTCCCAAATATTATACATATGCCAAGGAGTGAAGAACTGCTGGGTAGAGGAAAAAGATGATGGAAAACTCAATGAAAGTAAGCCCTATGCAGCTCAGTTCCAGCTCCACCATGCTGTGTTTCACCACTGTGCAGGCCTCAGGGCTTCTCTGCAGCAAGCTGGAGACTCTCGCCCAGCCCTGTGGCTACCACAATCCAGAGTTGCCCAACCCTCTGCTACTCCAGTGCCACTGTGTTGTGATTAAAATGCTGGAACTGGCTCTTGAATGAAAAGGAAACTCACCTGCAAGCAAAACAACTTCAAAATCCATATTCATAAAGAATGTTTGAGAAATGTAGAGGCCTCTCTCTCCTTTACTCACTGAAACATAACAGTCCTTGGTCTTTCATATAAAACATGCCGCAATTTCTTTCTTTCCTGCAGTGCAGTCACTGTGCAAATGTCTATCACTGTGTTACCTCAATATTTTTTTCACAAAGCACTTCTCTAACAAAAAGGAATTCACTGGTACAAAGCAAACAGTATTGCTTCAGCAAAAATTCATTTGAGAATCCACAGCTAAAGTGCAGGACCCCTACAGTTACCAGTTCTGCTGTGTGATAGCTTCAGCATCCCTTGTGAGATGAAGCATGTCACCTTAATGCACGCTTAAGGTGAGAGAACGACCGGGTTGATTGGCTTCATCACCCTAAGGACACAGAAAGTGACATACTTAATCTGATGAGAGACACTAAAGCAGTGCCTCTTAATATTTTATGAAACATTTGGCTGGTTTTGGTTTTAAAAACAGCAGCTCAATAAACAATGCAATGGAGCACTCCCTGTGGATGGCACCATGGGAGGTACACAGCAACCCACTCGGCTGAGTGATGATACCCAACGCATTGACTCTGTCCTGCTCCCCACATCTGTGCTGGAAAGCCTGTGCACTGGGACGGCTAAGGCTCTGTACACCAACAGGGACTTCTCCAGAAATAGTTGTCTCTCACCAGAATGCAGCACATAGCAGCTCTGGAGCTGGTTTAGGACATCCAACTTCTATCTAGCACAACTTAATCTGGACACAACAGGCTGACCTGCTCAAGCTGATTAAATTGTTTTAATCTGAAAAACTGCATTTTCTTCACTACTTGCTCAGTTCTGGAACAAGGCTACAGATACAGATTTACATGAAACATAAAATGTAAGCATCCCACTGTATTGCTACCAGGTGCTTGCTTTAAGTTTACCTGCTTCCTTAAGCAGCCACTACTGGCCACTGTCAAAAGATAAGGTACTCAGCAAGATGGATCTTTGCTCCTACTTATAACAATCACCTTCTATTCTGACTCCCATGAAGGTGCAAGAGCAGCCGAAAGACAGATGGAAGAAAAAGACCAAGCATCAAGTTTGAATACAGACTAAGTACCCCCAATGGCCCAAAGGATAGCCTTTGGCAGAGCCTGCTCTTTAATTCTGTGCTCCAAATACATCCATCATCACTTATGAAATCCTTGGAGATAAGATTTAAAAAATAAGTTAGAAAATGCCCCTATTCCTTTTCATTGGAGTTCAGAAACTCATAGAGGACAGGGTCAGCTCCTACAACAGGGCTGGTTTGCTACAGTCTCATTCAGATACCTCCTAATGGCAGAGGACCTGTGTATACACCCAAAGGAAGAAGTTCCCAGCCAAAGACAGGACACACAGTGGAGACAAAAGCACATTGATGAGCTCAATAGGAATACACACAGTCCTCTCACCATGGAAGACCACCACCTTGGGGCTCCTCCCTTCAGGCATTAATAATTAATTGATGATTCCAGCCTCACCTCAGCTTCACAGTCCATTCTTTACTCTGGAAAGAAAGATTCTGCAGAAATTAAAAGCATTATCCCAAGAAAGGGGATTATTTTGTCATCTGAGGACACTTGCATGGAAGAGCAGAGCTGATGGGTAGTCTTGTGATCTTTCTGATTAAAATGCTGCCTCAGGATATTACTCTCCCCCTTCAACATGAAACAGTCAATTAGGTTGTGATATATTCATGTAATAAAGGCTTTTTCTTATAAAATAAGCCAATGCAAGACTAGCAATACTTTTACCTTGAAGTGACCTTACTAAGAAGAAACATGACAGATAAAACCAGTCTTAAACTAGTTAAATACTGGCATCTGAGGAAGCAGGAAAGTGAGGCAGTAGACAGGTATACTTCTCAATTCCTTCTCAGTGCTTTTATAAAAAAGGAAGGGGTAAAGGGCTCCCTTATTGATTTTATATACGTGTACATATCTCCATATCCATACACACATCTACACTCACCTGCCACCTACAGCAATCTCTACAGGTACAACAGCATACTAAACTCAACAGAGCAAATTCCTGTGCACAGCATCAGATACAATGGTGTCAAATGACCATCAATGAACAATTCTCAGACCAGTCTCTCACACCACATTAAAAAAAGTGTCATTATTGAAACAAGAACTGCCTTTGTGGAGCATCCATCCCTAGCCAGAGCACCACCTCAGCACCAGGATCGCAGACGGTGCAGCTACACTTCTCCATAGCAATGCTCTGCCTCCAAGGTCCCAGTGAAACAGCACCAATATACACAAGAAGCAGGGACTGCTCCATAAATCTTAGAAAGTTACTCAACACCACAACTCCTGGCCATTTCCTCCTAGTTCGTTAGCAGGAGCAATTGCTAAATATGTCACAGAGCATATTAAAGATATGTTAATGAATACCCTGGATGCTGTCAGAGTCACAAGTACAGAGCACCATCCCAGCATCCTAACTCTTGTCCAACAAAGAGGAACAAAGTCTCTCTCCCCTTCTCAAGTAATAGGCAGTGACCTTTATAGCTAACACTAGGACACCTTAAATAGTTTTTTGGGAAAACATTTATATTTTTGGATGCATCTATGGGACTTCCTCATACACTCTATTTAGCAGAGACATCTGTTACTCAATACATATATATCTCATCTAAATCCCACCCTCTAAATCCTTTCCATCAGTTGTCACTAATGAAGCTTTGTGTGCGAAACCAAGTGTATTCTGCCCCCATTAGGAAGCCAATTACAGCAGGAAAAACAAGCAATTAACAAGGTGCAAAATAAACATCTTGCCACCTGCCTTTTAATAGCAACTCCACTTCAAACAAGTCACAGTCTCAGCACAGCTTTCAGAATTGGCAACTGATATTATATATGTATTTATGCAGCAGCTGTTCTTCATTGCAACAAATATTACAGGCTTACCAGATAAGGTCAGCATATTTAAAAAAACATATAGCAAGTATTAAAACCTGCTTTGAGGTCCTGAATGTTGCTTTTAATGAAATCAGCAGCATCAGGCGTGTCTGGTATTACAGTGAAGCTGCAGTCACATCCCCAGCTTAGAGAGATTTCTTCTCATTTCTACATGCTTAGCAGCGCCTGTATTTGTTTCGCTAAATCCAGAGGCCTGAGCAGCTATCAAACTGCATGCAGGGCAACCAACAAAGCAAAGGTCTACAGAGCAGATGAGTCTCTCCTTCTTCCACCAGCCCTTCCTCTCCTTGGATTTCTTCACCTCTCTACCATCACACCACAAAATCCAATTGCATTGTGGGGCTGGGGAGACATAATGGAGTAGAAAGCCATCTACTCAAAAAAGAAAAAGTATTTCAAGGCAAACCCAAATCTAGATTCCAACTTAATTTTTGCTCCTTCACCTTCATGGTTTAGAGGGGAAAGGAGGGAAATCCTTCCAAAGTTGCACTAGCTAGCTCTAGAGGGAGCCACTTTTCACTCCCTTCTGTGGAACAGGATGAATGTCACACTTTTGAGTAGTTAACCAAGACTAAAGAAAGCCCAAGAGTAAATCTGCAGGATTTAATAAACCTGTGAGTGCATAATGTGCCTGAGAAAACAGCAGCCAAGCTTTATCTTGCATGTTTGTTTTTCAATCTTCCCCTCTGCTCTGGCTCTCTAGAGCTACATATTTGTTACGCTTTTCATGTCACATTTCAGTTCCTGTCTAATGTCCAATTTAACCACCCATTTAAAGATTTGTTCAAGTCTTTTCCTCTTAGAGTTCTTCCCTCTCTGGCTTTGTTGAGATCTGAGGAGTAAAATACTGAATATGGTGCTTTCGCAATCACGTGTGGGATTCTGGGGTGTTAGATGGAGATGGAGTGAAAACAGATCCTTCTCTAAATGACCACAGGAAGAAACAGGAAACTGAGCTTTTAACTCCAAACAGGGCCAACAGGGCTACCCAGAGTTGTACAGAAGGCTGCAAGTCCTGATCAATAGTAATAAAACAATCCTTTGATAAAAAATTCTTCTAAAATGTCCTGTATTTAAACAACAATCCACTGCCCTTGAATACACCTGCTACCTCACTGGCAAGTCAGATCCTAAAAGATCCATGTCTTCAGTTCTGGTGATTACCTGTACATATAGAATAAACAAAGTCCGAAGAAGAGGAACAATGACAGAAGGTGAAAAGCGGTGAAAGGGGAAAATTTTCCAGACTCGCAAGGGTGCACACCTAAACTTGACTTATGGCAACCCACAAAGTGAAAAAAAAACTCTCAGCCACCTTTTCTCACATTACCAGTTCAAGAGCAGAGATCCCACAACTTTTTCCTACAGCCCCAATTACAGAGACAAGGTCACAAAAGCACAATCTGCCAACATGAGCTGCAGGAGGTCATATGGCCACTGTAGCTATAAAAGTATTTTAAGAGTAGTTTAGTCAGTCAGGTCACTTAACTGACTCTATTTTTGTCTGTTTTTTAAACAAGCAGCAGTATTTTCCATTACATTTTGTGGATGGAACAGGAAGCAGGATCTACTCCTTAGTCACCAGCCCAGTATTTCATGTTGGCCACCGCTAACAATGCTATGGAGCCGTCATACAATGCCTTGCTGTGTTTCGTAGGTCTACATCCAACAAAAAATGCCAAGAAGGAGCCTTAGCCCAGCAGTGATGGTGGGACAGATTATTGGCATCGTTCAGAAGTTGTTTGGATCACAGGAAGAAATCCTGCCCTACATTAACCAAGAAGGGGGATGTATAATCTGCAATGCCCCTCAACAAAACCTCACATGACAAAAGCTGTTCCAGCTGCACATCAGGAAGGCAGCCCACAGTTCCCAAGCTTACTTCATCAGTTCTAGGGCAGTCTCTTTTGCTGAATGCTTAGGAGGGCCCAAATGGGTTTTCTAACCAGAAGGCTGCCTGAAGACCCAAAGAATCAGCAGTCTGGAGACTGCTGCTTGTTGAAGGTAGCAAGAGACCAGAAATGGGACAAGAACTTACTGTAAGAAAGCCTTGCAGTTCTATGATTAGTTCTAGGAGACAGGACTCCAATTCTTACTTCAAGGATGCTTAGAGACCTCTAATTCTCCAACTCTTCCATCCCTCTTCAGAAAGATGCTTGAAGAGACCAAATCTGACTAAATACTAAACTACCAACAGCTGAGTGTCAACAGTACCCAGCTCACCTGAAAAAGAGTTGAAAGGCAGCAATGCCACAAATGGTTCACACTGCAGAGTCCCCCTAATCAGTGTGAGCTACAGCCCATAAACCACTGACTCTGATTCCCAAGTCACATGTTCACATTACCCCCGCCCTACCTCAGCCCTTTTAAACAGATTTCTGTGGTTTGGCAAATGGTCAGATTAAGTAGAGGATACATGAAGTTAAGCAGAGAATATTCTCAGTATGTAGCAGTCTCTGCAGGTCATAGATTATAAAAATCCTTACAATTTCTAGAATCAAAGAAGCTACAGCCATAAAAGACTATTAGTTTGCTAAGTTGATCACCCAGCCAAAGCAGGTTATCCTGAAAAGATGTGACAAAGTTAAAGTAATACTGTGTGAACAAGCTGAATAAATTTTTATTTGAAAAAAAGACAGTAAGCAAAGTCAGATATATGAAGTGGTCTGAAAGTTAAAATTCAGTTTTGTTTCTAAGAAATAAGCAAGCACATTTCTACAAGGCAGCTATAAGATGCTAACCTACATCTAATGATGTGGGTTTGCCATGAAGCCCCAGCAACAGTCCTTCTTTCTCACTCCCAATTGCAAATTTCCATCTCCAAACACAAATGTCTTTCACCACACAGTTCAGTAAGAAAATTACTTTGGAGCCCTGGTGCTGAAAATGCATCAAAGCACAGTCTTCAAATTCTCAAACGCCCGAAAAAGAAATCAAAGGAGAAAAAGAAAAGACACAGTTTGGCTCCCGCTGGCCTACAATGACAATAATGATAATAATCTAGAGGTTGCAGGAGGTGCGTCTACCCGCCATGCCAAGTCAATTCGCTCCGTTCACAACTGTGTGTAATTGTCCCTGGGACTGCAAAAATTACTGTCTTTTCACTCACAACAGTATTGCAAAAATGCTTTCAAACAACCTCAAACCCTTATTTGTTAAAACAAAACTATCTGCTCTTTTACGGTTCACGTTAGGTCTGGCACTCCTGCACAGAGGGTCAATAATCCAGTCGTTCAAAAAATAGTCACGAAAGGCGTATTAACATAAGCTGTGCATTAAGACACAATTATTTATATGCCTGACAGTAATGGCTCCGCGCTGTGCACTGTATCAACTCAAAGATACTTTAGCAGGAAAATAAAACACTTTGGGAGAATTTCTGCACTCCCAAGGACAATTAGCATAACACTAACGCTGAAACGAGACAGCGATAAGGACTGACAGAGTAATGCTTCATCCCAGTGCCTCCAGAACAGCAGTGCCAGTCCCCAAAGTTTGTACCCATGACAGCATGCTTCCCTCTGCGCAGCGCACACAGCCCGTGCCTAATGCTTCCCCAATCCTCAGATTAATGAAACACAAGTAAGCAGTTTCAAGATGCATAACCCTCTGCTACCAAACCTCCCCGGCGCGGGGCGCCCAGTGAGATCGGCCGCAGTGCCCGCAGCCAGGCACTGCCCCCGAGCCCGGGGAGCTGCCCTGGTGCTCGGACACGGCGAAGCGCTGCTGTCCGTGCGGGCTGTGCCCGCAGCGCTGCCCCGCACAGCGCGGAGCCCCCGCACAGCGCGGACACTCCGGCCACGCACAGCCCCGGCAGGGCGGAGCAGCACCGCGAGTCAGCGGGCGGCGCCGAGTGCCATCCGGCCCCGGAGTTTGGAAACTCTCGGCAAACCCACCGCCACCGCAGCGCCCACAACTTGGCCGGGGCTGGAGGGCGCGAGGGGCTCCGGAGGGAGGGACAGCGCCGGTCCGGTCCGGGCTGTGCCGAGCGGGGAGCATCCCCCAGCGCCGGCAGGGGCTGTGCGCTGGGCTGGGCTGGGCTGGGCTGGGCTGTGCCGCCGCCCCCCGCCCGCGGGACCCCGAACCGCGGGGGCATAGCCCCGACACAGCCCCAAAAACGCGGGGAACAGCCCCGAGAGGCTGCGGCGCCGCGCCGACAGAGTCGCGACAAGACGACCGCGGCGGGTCCCACCGTCCGCCCTCCCTCTGTCTCGGCGGCCGCCTCTCCGCGGGGCTCGGACAGGCTCTCCAGCGGCGCAGACACCCGCCGGCTCCCCTGCCCGCGGCGCAGCGGCGGGAGGGCTGCGCGGGTCACCCCGGTTGCGCCCCGCAGCCCTGCCGGCCGAGATGGACCCTCCGCCGGGATGTCCTACCCGCCCCTCCGCAGGGATGTCCCGAGCGCCGGGATGCGCACCCACCGCTCCGCCGGACGGGGCTGGCGGTGCCGCGCTCCAGCGCCCACCAGTTGCGCTTCCCGCCCCGGACGGCTGCGGTGCCTCAGTCAGGACGGGATGCGAAGTCTCCGCGCTGCCGACGCCCCTCTCGCAGTGCAACAAGTGGCGGTGGCGGGGGCGGTGTCGGGGCGGGGGCGGTGGCGGAGCCGCGCAGCGCTCGGGGCGCCCCCGCTGCCACTCACC
>JAOXXN010000065.1:17459437-17470457 GCA_026770055.1 Myrmophylax atrothorax
CCGCTTTGGATCCACTGAGCATTAAATGCAGCATAGACAAATGTCTGCTTTCCTCCATTAAGCAACATTTTAAAAAGTAAAAAAGTAATAA
Source organism: Myrmophylax atrothorax (assembly GCA_026770055.1). Lineage (NCBI taxonomy): Eukaryota > Metazoa > Chordata > Aves > Passeriformes > Thamnophilidae > Myrmophylax > Myrmophylax atrothorax. The sequence continues at coordinate 17,459,529 of JAOXXN010000065.1, forward strand.
TTAAATTCCACTGATGAATAATTGCTTCTTATAAATAAAGAGAAACAAATACCATTGGCCTCAGCAGCTTTTATGTCAGTGACCCAAGCTGCTACCGAAGCAAATGGACAATGTGTGCTGCAGGAGCTGGGAGCAGCACCATGGAGAAACTCCCATTTCAGCTACACCAGAAACACACCGAGACATGGTTCTTTACGTTTGAGCCACAGACAGAACCGCGTGGCATCCACACAGTTAAACTCCTTTTATCCTGCCTTTGCCTCAAACAAAGTGGGCAGACTTTCTTTGGGCCAGGTCCAGGACATGGATCCATGTTGTCCAGAGCAAAGCTTGATCCTCCATCCAGGATCAGGGTGATCGTGCACTGCCCGAGTGAAGGTCCTTCATGGAGGCTGGGGCTAAAGTGCCCAAGACCTGCCACAACAGCTTATCCTCACTCCCTGTCAGAATAGTATGCCAGCAGGCCAAAAAACTCCTACTGCTTCCACAGCTCAACCCAGAGCAGATTTCCACAAAAGAAGGTGACTCCTACATGGAATACTTGGACAGCAGAGCTCTTCGTTCTGTTGGAGACAAATTGTCATCTTTTTTTTCCTCCCATCTCACCTCCCTCAAGCGTATTCCCAACTCAAAACATCTGAAACTTATTCCAAACTCTGACTGTGATCAGTTAAACATAACCAGACAGAGCTTCAGGCCTTCACTCCCTTTTACACATCCACCTCCAGAGCAGTTCACAGAATCACAGAATCAATTAGGTTGGAAAAGATCTCTGAGATCACCAAGTCCAATCTTTGACTCGATACCACCATGTCAACTAGACCATGGCACCAAGTGCTATGTCTAGTCTTTCCTTAAACACCTCCAGGGATGGTGACTCCACCACCTCCCTGGGCAGCCTCTCTGTGAAGAAATTCCTCCTGATGTCCAACCCAAACCTCGCCTAGCACAGCTTGAGGCTGTGTCCTCACATCCTGTTGCTAGTTTCCTGAGAGAAGAGATCGCCCCCCACCTGGCTACAACCTCCTTTCAGGCAGTTGTAGAGAGTAATAAGGTCCCCCTTGAGCCTCCTCTTCTCCAGGCTGAAAAATCCCAGTTTCTTCAGCCAACTTCTGCAGGCAGAAGCAGGGAAGTCATATTGTGTATGAGGTTACTGCAATATCACAAACTTAAGCTGGTTATTTCTTCCTTCTTTATTTTAAAAGCTACAATATTCAGGTAGCTTAAGGAAAAACAACTTTTGGATTTTGTCTGCTCATAAATCCATCACAACAGCTTGGGGGAAAACAGTAAATAAGATACTGGAAGAAGAGCACAAGAGGCCAAAAGAAGAGCATCTGCCTCTGGATGTGCTATTTGCAAGCAAAGCCAGGTAGCAGGCTGTGATATTAGTGTGTGGTATTGATTTGTTCTTAATCCAGAGAAATGCCCCTGTAATGAACTCTGCTGTGCCCTTAATGATTTCATATTGAAGGATGTTAGGTGCCTTGCTCATAACAGAGTAACAGCAATTCCAAAAATAGCAATCCTCATAATAAAATGTTATTGAAGATCCTGAATTTCAATATAAAAGGGACTCTGCTGTACTCAAGGGCTTACTAGATACAAATGCATACTTTAAAAAGTTGTATTAAAGTCATGTTGGTACCTGAGTTACAGAGGCAATGTGAGATGCTACTCCAGGGAGCAGCTGAGCCCCATGTCCCCAGGAAACTTTTAGGCAGATGTAATACAGGCTAGATTTAATCCTGCCAGATGAATGGGGCTGGATATCTACAAAGAGCTAAGACACTTTTGTGAGCTGCCCGGAAGGGCAGGAGAGTGGCTGCTGTGCTCCTCAGAAACCAACAGGGACAGCACAGGCACGGGGTGCTGGGCCAGGTGCCATGTGCCTGATCCTGGCTCTGCTGCTCATCCCCTGACCTCAGGCAGAAGCCTTCCAGAGGGCCACCGGCGAGATGCCACTGGAACTGGCCAAAAGGGGGCATGTGAGAGAGGGCAGCCACTGCCAGCTGATCAGTGGGAAGAAGCATTCCCACTAAGCTCAGGGCCACCACAAACGACTCAGAGCTGGGAGCACCAGGTCCAAAGTTGACTTGCACTCACCTGCAGGTGATTCTTCAGCCTTAGCTTTGTCAGTGCAGCAAACAGCAGATCCAAATTAAGCCTGCCAGCTGGGCTTCCCAGCCTCTACCAGCAGGGGCCTCATCCTGCAGGCTGGCCCAATGGATAGGACCCCAGTGGCTGGGAGGGATGGTGACTGTCCATCTCCCACCAAACACTGGTTTTGTTGGTGCCAGAGCCCCTCTCCTGGACTGGAAGTGCAGAGGGGAAGACTCAGCCCTGCAAAGCGTTGTTTGGGAGTAGCTTTAAGCCTTCAAATAACCCTTATATACCAACCAGCTTAATTAAGAGCAACCAGGGGTATCTCCTGCCACCTCTAGCGGTTCTGGGGACAGGATTAATTAGCTAAAGGAAACAAGGGCTGAACATTTGCCTCCTCCCAAAAGGGAGCTGAGAATTTGGCTCATAGGTTATCCAGGATGTAGACTGGAAAAAACTCATTAGCTCAATTATGCCTAATTTAAAGCATAATTGCCTTCATTACAGCCATTTTTTTTCTGACCCCTGCTCAGGAGGTGATGTCAGCCAGGCTGCCCCCGAAGGGTCTGTGCACGGGGCAGGTGGGAGCACCTGAGGGGGCTTTGGCTTTCTGACTTCTCCCTCCAGGGCCCTCTCCTGGGCAAAAATGGTATTAAAAACTGGGCCAGAAAGGTGAACTTGTTCCCCTGAACTGGCTCTCAGCAGGTGAGGCAGGAACTGCCTCCCTTTTCCCAAACCCTGAACTTTCTCTGCTCTACCCTAGTTCCTGCTTCCATAGGCTGGCAGCATGTGGTCCTCCCCTGGGAGACAACAACCATCCTTGGATCCCGTCTCCAGGAAGGGCTCTGGATCTTAAACCAGTGAAACAAGCATCTCTCCAATGCTGTGTGGAGAGCAGAAGTTATTTGCATCCACATGCCAGAAACCTCTGCCTGCAAGAGCAGAATCAAGTTTACTCAAAGATCCAGGCTATGCAAAACTACAAAAAATTCTAAACCAGAAGGTGCAGTTTGACCCTGATGATGTGTATATGCCATTGCTGGTTTCAGAAGGAGTGCCACCAGAGTTCAGCAGTTTTGTAGGGTCAGAACTCCTTTGGAGCAGTATTTTTATTGCTACTTAGATTACAGGCAGAACTGAAGTGATGCAGCTGCACTGCTTGAACGGACACTAAAAGGCAGTTTTCAATCTAAGAGGGCAAGGAAACGGAAACACTAATAGGAATTTGTCTGCTGTGCTTGGCAGGGGGCTCAGAGGTACAAAGGAGCTCAGCCCTCAAGCAGGTGCAGGATGGAATTCTCCTGCAGTGCTGTCTGCTCCTCCACTCCCATCCAGCACCAACAACATCTGAATAGCTGGTCACTTTACTAAAGGGGTCATGAGCTCTGCCAAAAACCCTGATGTAAGAGGTATCCTCAAACCTCCAGGCAAACTGGGGACACAGTACCAAGCTCCTGTATTCCAGTCAGTACCTTAACCACGTCCACACCAGCCCACTGCTCTGCTTGTGAAATGCTGCCTCTACTCGCCCACAGTTATTTAAATACAGTTCATTCCCAGAAGGCAGAGTCAGTTTTTTGGTGTAAAGGGGGCCAAGAGCCTGCATTTGTTAGAACTGTGATTTTAATAACAACCCCATCTAGTGAAATTACTTATATGGAAAGGTAACTATAAAATACATTTGAAAAACATGTTTAATACATATGCAACCTTCTTTGCTGTTCCATGATTTAGGGCTCCACTCCCTGTCCTGGAGTTCAGGATTGTTCAATTTGAAGTTTGGACAAACCTCAGAAATGCTTCTTTTGAGTAATCGTGCCACAGCTGTCAGCTAAAGCCCAAACAAGCTGAATCATTCATGAGCCCATGCGCTGGGCACGAGGCATTCAGCAGAGGAAAGAGCAGGTAAGCCTTTAACTGACTGCTATTAAAAACTTTCATTGAAGTCCTGGAAAATGGTGGCGGGAGAGGGAGAAAGGAGGAGCCTAAGGAAATAAATTATAATATTGATCATGGCAGTGGAACGATGATGGAAGTGGGCTGGAAAATGCAAGAATGGACAAAATGTGAATAAGCCTGGGATATCTCAGACTGTCAGGCATGTTTAAATGGGACAATATCTAATTTAGGTAAATATAAAATAGTGCCTGACAATGCTCAACATATAACAGACAATAACACGCAAGTGAGGAGCCATAAGAGCTGGGAATGGAGAGCGTGCCTTCAGATGTCACTTTGCAGTGACATTAGCTGTTATTTCAGTCTGCAGGGAACTGAGCTGATACCTTCCAAGTACAGAAATAGCAGTTGAAGTCCCAAAACTTGAGCCTGGTGCCTCACATCTCAGGCCATCACTGCTTAATGCCACATCCCAAAATGGGCAGCAAGACATCAAACCATGTAAAAAAACATGGGAAAGCAACTAGTCGCTAAAGACTTGCATGGGAGGGTAAATAGGTCATCAAACAGTCCGCTCTCCCAGAAACTGGAGAGAAGGGAGAAGGCAACCATGGCTCTGGAAGGACTGAGAAGATTTCTGGGTTAAGGGGGTTCCAGCATTTTTGAACAAAGAAATACAAACCTCACCTGTCTAAGTTCCAGCAGGCAATGGAAATCCTCCAGCACGGCAGGAGACATATAGACGTACGTACACACACGTGCAGTCAGAGCTGTAAACCATCACCCCACACCCTGCACCCTGGAGTCAGTGTTTGGTTTGGGGTGGTCTCCAACCACGGAAGAGTGCAAGGGGCTCGAAGTGACCCTCATGCCACCCCCATGGCAGCCAGGGACACATGCTCAGCCATCAAAGTCCCATCTGGGACTGCAGGGGGCAGGGTTGGCTTTTGCTGTCCCAGTGTGGGAGACAGCAGCCGCTGGCAGGATCAGGCCCTGCCAGGGCACTGGGCTCTCTCTACACACTGTGGGTAGAAACTGCCCTTTCCTCGCCAGCCAGCCAGTTGACTACTCATTAAAATGAAGCCTGGAAATACCTGATGCTCAGCAGCTCCTTTTCTGCAGGCAGGAACCATAATCAAAAGAGGGAAAGTTGCTGATCCTGATGGCCTTGGCACGTGCAGCATCCTTTCGGTTAATGCAGGCAGCTGGGAACACAGAAGGAGCAGCCTCCTTTCCAGGGAGTAAGAGGACTTCGAAACCCCAGCATGCCCGATGATCTGCTGTGCTGGAATGACTCACTGAATCCATTTAGTGGGCATCAGCATCCCTGCTGTGCGTGTGATTACAGCTCATTTGAGGGCATTACGCTCCCATCCCACAAGGAATTTGTCATTTTTGAAGGCGCCACATGAATCTGGTCCCCAATGCCTCCTTGGCCAGCTTGGCAGCTCCCCGGGGAGACGGCGCAGAAGGGCCGGCAGCCCGCAGAACTGCTCTTTAACAGCACGGGAGGCAGCACAGAGCCCCACAGAACAATCGGCGGGGCCGAGAGAAGCCGTGAGCCTGCCCACCACAGCCGTGCCCCGATGCAGCAGCAGCGCTGCCTGAGCCAGGTCTCATCGCCGCTCCGCGCTGCGTGACCAGGAGCGGCACAGAGCATCCAGCATCTTCCCCCACCCACACAGGGAAACTGTGGAGGTTTCACGGCAGGAAAGGACAGAGCAGTCCCCTTTGCCAGTTCCCAAACAGGCTGTATTTGTCCTGTCTCTCCAGGGAGAAGAGTATCACTGAGCCAGGACTTTTCCTCTCCACCACCACGGGGCTGTGCTCAGTCCAGCCCAGCAGGAAAACAAGGACACTACAACCACTGCCGAAGGGAGGCTTCATAACTGGGGAAAAAGAAGGCAACAAGGCCTCTCTGAGAGCAAAATTCCTCCCGATTAAATGGCAGAAGAAAGGGCAGGCCTGTGAACTGGTTTTGGGTTAGAAACAGCTCTGCAGGGGAGCATAAAATACTTGTGTCTTCTTTGAAGCTGCAGGAATAGAGTGACTGCCCACAGCTGGACCCTTGCAGAAACTATTTACTGCTACATCTGTTTTCCCTTTTATTCCTGAACAAATTTTACTGACCAACCCGCCCCCCCCCCAAGGAGAGCAGACCCCTTGCTGAGCTAACTGCTGAAAGGGGCAATTAGCACAGCCCTAATCTCCAAAGGGGAGAAATCCCTACTTCTGCCTCAAGAGAGGTGGCAGCGTGCGAGACCTGAGGCTGCAGCCCGCAGGGATGCTGGAAGATGGTAATTGCACCCTGATCACAGACCCTGCAGAGCCCAGCGTGCTGTCACCATGCAGCACGCCGTAATAAGAGAACACCTGCCTGCTAAAACTCATAAATTGAGGCTTGGAGGTTTCTTTAAGAGCCGATTTTACGCAACATTTCAAACAAAAAGAGAAATCCCTTTCAAGCAATTGCTCCATGCTTAAAGACACTGTGCTGCAGACTTCATAGACATCACCCTGTGACAGTCTTGTAGAAGGGGTGCTAATTCCCCTTTGGAGGTAGAAAAGGGTGACTGTGGCCACACTGCACCCCTAGGGACACAGAGGGGAACAGGACAAAGCACGAGGCAGAGTGCTGTGGACATTTCTTTCTCTGTGCAGCAGAACTGCTGAAGTTGGGTTGAGAGCTGTGTGGGACACACAGCACAGAATCACAGAATGTTCTGAGTTGGAAGAGACCCACAACGACGATCAGGTCCAACTCTTAAGTGGCTCTCCCGTATGAGGATTAAAAGTGTGACCCTGGCGTTATTAGCAGCATGCTTTAACCAACTGAGCTTATCTCAGGGATGTCCAGGGAGGTTGTGGCTGCACTATCCTTGGAACACAGAGCCTTCTGTGTCTCCGCTGCTCTGGTTGCAGGCAGGAAACAGCCTGTCTGCTCCTCCAGCCCCACCTCAGCAAACAGCTCTCCAGGACAAGCCCTCCCTTTCTCGTTTGTGCTCCACCTTCAACTTACCTCTCCTGAAAACACGGCTTGGGACAAGGTCTCATAAATGGACATGACCACATTCCTGTCTTACCCAACGCACTGAAGGAATGCAGACCCTTCCCACAGCAATACTGCAGCAGGGGCACTGCCTCACCGCCACTCCCGAGCCACTCGTCTGTCTCCTCTGCACAGGCAAACATCCTTGTGGATGTTTTTGGCAGAAATCCTTGCTCCGAGCCGAGTGCTGGCCAGGTCAAGCTGCCAGCCTCAGTCCTGAGAGACCAGAGCCTTGCTGTAGCATTAGAATCAGGCAGGGTGCAGGGCTGGCAGGGCGACCTTCCCTTCCCGGCGCGGGCACAGGCGGAGGGACCAGCGGGGGCGCGCCCTGGGGCCGGACACAACGCCGCGAGCGCCACCGCGCGGCCGTGCCCGCACCTGCGGCGGGACCGCACCGCGACACCCCAGCGCTCATTCCCCAAGCACAGTGAAACAGCGCAGACGTCTGCTCCCTGTTTGACACGGCTGTGATGGAAGCTACTCTACAGCACAGAGAGCAAACACTCAGAATCACAGAATTGTTAGCGCTGGAAGGGGCCTCTGGAAATCATCCAGTCCAACCCTGCTGCCAAGGCATGGTCACCTAGAGGTTACACAGGAATGCGTCCAGGTGGACACACACCACTATCTCCCCCTTTTATTCCTAAGCAAACTGCACACAACACCCTCACAGGCCCTGCTACCCACTGTGGTAGGAACAGACTGTCCCACTGCAGTAGCCCTTGCCCCTGTAGCCAAGGTGGAAAAGGGGAAAGATTTCCATTGTCTTTGCTAAGTGGAAACAGCAGAGTCCTGAGCCAACTCAGACCCTCAGCTGCTCTCCTGAAGCAGACCTGACTGATAACCACCAGCAGCAGCTGGGCCAGCACAGGGAATGGAAGTTACCTGATGGCAAAAGCGCTGTCCCACCTGCCCCAGAGCTGGGCCTGTGACAAGGAAGTGTACCCTGTGTGACAAGGGTGAGAGCACAGGCTCCAGAGCAGTGCTGGGTGCACACACCTGCATGCACAGACCATGGCTGATATGCAATACCTGGTGCCCTGAGGTTCTGCAGCTTCAGCTCTCCAGTGCCACACGGAGCAGACTGCAGCACACCATGAACAGGCTGCCAAGGTCTGGGACGTGAAGCAGATTCTCCCCCAGCTTCCTTCCCAGGCTGGTCCCTCAGACCTGCTTCTTCTCTAGTAGCTGGCTCCTCAGCAGCAGGATCTGAGCAATCCATAGAACCCACCTGGCTCACAGTATTCCTTCAATTTTGCTGCACAGAGTCAGTACAGAACCTTAAGCTTTATTTTTCTATTGGCCAGCAACATAAACTGGGTTAAAAAAAAATCCAAAAGCAATCAATATTGTTACACAGAGAAAAAATATAAAACAACTCAGTGGGCAAAAGCCAACTTACTGTTCATATCTCATTCTCCCTGGCCTCTCCCAACCCTGTACAATGCATTTGATGGGAAGGGCAAAGGCAGCTATGAAGATATGCTTAAGAAACTAGAAATATTGCTTCAAGCAACATGCTCAATATTTTCCTCTTAGTTAGTAGTCAATACTTGTTAAGGGACTTTACTATAAAACAAGAAATAATTTAGAGATTTCTCCTTTAGATCATTACACAATAATTTAGATTTCTTTCCTCTCTTTCGTATTGCTGTGGAACCAAGGATACACCTCTGTTCCTCCACCTCTTTCCGCATTAGTCAAGGATTATTTCTTGGGGCTGATGACGAGGGAGTTTCAGATTGACCTGCTCTGAATTTTAACATGTCACCCTTTAGTGCCAGTCCAAGATTTCTGCTCCATGAACCAAAACCCCCACAATGTTGCAAGACCCTTTAGTGGTCTGGATGATTTTGCTTATGTTGGCTGTCTGCTGCCAGGGACAGGGCTCAGCCAGCATCGCTAATAGCCCTGGGAGAGGGAATAAATTTATTTATAGAAGTCTGAGCTTGTCTTCACTGCTCAGAAACACCAAAATGCCACAGCCCTTGCTGTTTTGTAACAGGCATACCAGAAAGGAGGGAACAAGACAGGAGGCACATAAGATCCCATGAATTCAGGCTAAGACCCTGCTGGCACCAAGTCCATGGCAGCAGTGATATCTGCATCCTGTATGTATCCAGGATCCCAGTGCAGAGAAAATATTTAATTAAAACCTATTTCTCTGCAGCAAGCAGTTAACCCAACACTACCCATTTACCAAGTGCACTGGGCCAACTGGTTCAAACTGACCCTCCTAACCTTCTCAGCAGTCACCAGTAAAGTTGGCTTCCATGTAAAGCCAGAAAAGCCTCAGCTGATTAACAAGCTCTTTGGAGGCTAATAAAACTTTGCATATATTCATTTCCTGCCCATGGGAGACAAGCCTGGAGGTTTTAATTAGTAAAATCAAGCCAAGGGCATCTCTCTACACGTATGGTAACAGATGAAGAAGGTATTTCCTCTAACAAAACAGGCCAAAGGGTAGCAAGATATGCCAGCCCCACAAACTGAGGTTTCCACCAAACCTCAGCAGGGGATAAGTAGGAAGAAATCAAGTGTTCTCACTCATGCTAAAGCCACTCAATAAAACAGGCTAGACCCAAAAGAATTAGAAAGTAGTCCATCATCTTTGCATCAGAATCGGTAGGAATCAAAAGGCCTCTTGTGGCTCCTAATGGCACAGTGTTGGGGGAAGCTTCAAGGTAGGCGAGGAATTGCTGAGAAATCCTAAGGCACCCACATCTTGGAAACATGAGAGTAATAACTGGATTTCAGCTCCACCAAATTGTGCTCCCAGTCCGCAGGGCAAGTAGCTCCTGCCCCAGGGAGCCAAGCAAGCATTCTCTCAGGTGGAAAACAACTGTTAGGACATTGGTGCACTCTTGGGAGGAGGGAGAGAAATCTTCCATGTGTAAGAAACTCAGCTCTGCCTCCAGCTCAGCGCAAAACCATCATCTGTCCTCACAGTCAATGTCCCATGCTGCTGAGCCACTTCTGAGAAAGCAAACCATGACTCTTGTACAGCATCCTGGTATCTTCACATGGGCTCAGGAAATCTTCAAGAGAAGTGGCCTTGGATAAAACTTGCTTCATAGTTCTACAAAGGCACTGTTTCTCTAAAGCTTCTAGCAGAAGATCCATAGCTTTTTTGTTTCTTGACACGGAAGAGGACCCGCTGAGCTCCCCTCTGCCGTGTACACAAGAAGGAGGGTGACTTTCCCTCAGAGGGGCAGGTAAGGCGGTGCATGGTTCTAAAGGCATTTAATTGTAGAGCCAAGTCCTCAGGTTACAGACACTTTGGTGGTGGTGGTGGAGAATGGTCAGGTTGGCAGGTGCTAAGGGAAGTGGCAGAAAGGGAGCAACAGAGTTCCCACAGCTATTAATATGGTTCTGACTTTAAACTCTTGTACAAGCAGCAGGTGAAAATCATTCCAAATATCTACAGAGTGTAAAGAGAAGAGAGAAATACATGACAAAACAGAATGGATGCAGTGGAGGCAGCAACTTGCAAACTAACAGTCTGGACCCAGCCTGTAGTGGCAGCCAGCTCCTGCCTGGGGATACCACACTCCAGCTTGCAATAAGCAGCAGGAGAGAACATAATCTGTGCTAATCCTTGTAATTAACCACCAGTAGCTTCCTGGAGTGTAATTCAGCTGTTTGCCAGAACAAAGAAGAAGATGAGGAAGTCCCAGACACCTCTGCACCAGGAAAAAAAATAATATCCTGTGCTCTCCCCTCTAAAATGGGACTGGGGGGCATCCAAAACCTACCCCTTTATTCACTCTCTCCAAATATTCACTCTCTCCAAATAATGGCTGTTACTCAATATGACACAGCTGAGGGAGAAATTCCGGATGATTTAATACAATCCGGAGGACGCGGGGTAGCAGGGT
>JAOXXN010000065.1:17488177-17502463 GCA_026770055.1 Myrmophylax atrothorax
TGAAAATTCTCTGATGGTGGAAAGCTGTCAGAACAGGTTTATATTTACTGCTGCATCCTGTCAAGGCTGTGTGCACACAATGACAGCTCGTTCTGGTGCAAAAAGCCCTGAAAGCAACTCCATGACAAAACTCAGGAAGAAGATCCTCCTGTGCAGTGTGAAGCCCTAGCTGGTGTTAAGTGCCTTGAAGTGATCATTGCTCCTAGCCCCTCCCATGGGAACTGCCCAGGAAAAGGAAAGTGATGGGTAGACAGTACCAGAACTCATTGTGAATATCCATCCCCTGCCCAAAATATAGAGCGCGAGCCAGAGCAGGGCCCCTGCAAAGCAAAAGTGTGCTAAGAAGCCACAGTTTTCTTCAGCCTCTATCTGTGCCCAAGTACAACCAAGACACAGTTCCCAAGCACCATGGCATGGCACAGCATGGCATGGCATGGCATGGCATGGCAAACAGCTCCCCTGAATGCACCTATCACTGCCATTCATCCTAGAGCAAGGCTTCAACCTCACAGTGTAAATGCAGAGCATCTTCTTTAGATAAACAAGAAGCCACACAAGAGTTACTTTTCTACAACTGTACTACACTTGTCACAGGATCATGGACACCCTACAGCTCGCCGTGCCAGTTTCCCAGCAGACACTGGGGTGCTGAAGCCCCCCAGCAGGACAGGAGCCTGCGAGCACGGTGCCTTCCATGGCTGGAGCAAGAAGGCTCCACCAACAGGCTCCCCTTGATCAGGCATAAACACCAACTACAAGGTCCCCTTTGTTGCTTCTGTCTCTAGTTCTTACCCACAGGTTTTCAACCTGCTCACAGCTATTCCTCAGAGCCAGATCTTCACACTCGGTCCATTTCTTGAGGTACAGGGAAACCCTGCTGCCTTGACTCCTCAAAGCCTGTTGCCATCAACAGCCACACTCCAGTCATGGGATTCATCCCACCAACTTCCAGTAATGGCAAGTAGGTCATAGCTTTCTAGCAGCACAGTGGCTTCCAACTCCTCCTGTTTGTTGCCCATGCTGAGTGTATTGGTGCAAAGACATTCACCTGGGCTGTTGGATGTGTCACCTTTTTAGAGAAACACACCTTCATTCCTTTGAAGAATTTCACTGGTGTTTCCCTGTTGGCTCCTACTACCTCAGGAGCCCCTGGCACCTCTCTGCAAGACTTCAAGTGTGCTCCAGTGTACCCACCAAACTGCAAAGCAACAGGCTGAGGGCCCTTGGTAGCACTCCATCTCTAACCTTGGTGTGTCATCCTATGGCTTGTCATTTTTGTGGAGGCAGCCAGGCTCCATAAGGCTGCTGTATTGGAAAATGGCCTCTACCACGCTTTCCTTCCCCTGCTTTTCTGAGATAGAGGGTCCCAAACTTTCTGCAATCATTTGTGCTGCCCACAACTTCATCCATCTCACCTTCATCCTACAGCAGGCAGGTTTGATTCTCCCTGCAGTCTGTTTCCATTGGCAGTACAGGCAGCAGCACTGAGAGGAGAAGAGAACAGCTATTCTTCCCACCTCGCCTGCCTGTTTAGATACTGAGTTAATGATGCTTTGATCTACACCCTGACACTAACTTACTTCACAGCCTAAGGCTTAAGCTCTTATCTACTGCCCATTCCAAGATACAGAAGCAGTAATACTTCTTGACTTGCCTGGGTGGGATAATGAAGCATTGGAAACCACACGGGAAGAGAAAATAGGTACTTTTTATTACTAGATCAAATTTAATAATTCATAACCATTTTAACTTTCTATTATGTTCAAGGATGTGTTGCTGCAGGCCTTCACCTAGCACAGCATGGGCAACAGACCTTCATTTACAATCAGCTTGGATTACACCTGCTGATTTTCTCTCTGAAAAATGATGTCAATAAGAGCCAGGAACTTGTCCATTCACATTACTACAAAGCCTCTACACCACAAAAACACCTCTTGAGAGAAACTGTGAAAATCCCAGCACTTGAACCATTGAGAAGCAGGCCAAACAAAGTTGCTGGAATCATTAACTAAAGATCAGACAACAAGGGAACTTTCTGAGGAACTGGGGAGAGGAGGGAAGGCACAGGCACCAGCAAGGCAAGCAATAGCTCTGAAGCACCCTCCCAAGGCTGGCACAAACTCTCCTGAAACAGCCCTTGTGCCCTACCATTTATCCATCTGCTACATACTGCTCCCATGCTCCTGGCCTTACAGAAGGGAAGGCTGACCCAGGATGCAGAGCTAATCACTTTGCTTTCCATCTCAGCATGTTAGAACATGCTGCAGAGTGAAAGTACTTGTGCCTCTAGGGATGGAGAGAATGCAAAACACAACTGAGACATCCAGTGAGGCAAAGCTCCTTCTAAGGAATTGTCATTTAAACTTGTGAGGGCAGGCACACAGTATGGATTTAGGTCAAAACCCCTCCTCCCTGACATCTATGGCAGACCCTGCTTGACCCCACCTCTTCACTGGGAGAGTATTTTCCTGAAGAAGTGAGAGAGGTTAAGTAGTATTTCCAGGAGTTTGGGAGAATCTCATCTCAGTACTCTCTGGATACTGTCACCCCTTGGGATGCTTACCAAATCTCTCCTTTCTTCCACCCTGGATCAAGATGCTGTGTTTTGAACAGACCCCTCAACAGAGATATAGACCCTTAACTCCTGCTAATTTTCCTGAGAGCCAGATGTCCAGAGAGGAACTGCATACCCAAAGCACCTGAGGAGCTGCCTGCTCTTTGAGACAAGAACTGTCTCAGGAGAAGAGCGCTCAGCCCTTCTGCTCATATTTGCAAGACTGGTTACTCCCCAGGGGAGGGGCTTACTGAAGCATAAATAACAATAAGCATAAATTTCAAACTCAACAAGGACTTACATGTTCAGCACCACCCACATACCTGTGAACTAAGTGTTTGATGAGGGGGTTAGCCAAACCTGGGCGAAGCAACGCCAGGCTTCAGGATCCTTGAGGATAAAAGGGACCTTGGCATAAAACAAATTTTACAACCATTAAGGAAAAAAAGCATGAGAGAGAAAGACAGGAGCGAAGGAGTGTGCCTGGGAATGCATGTGTCTGTGCTCCAGCACTGCTGCACTACACAGCAAACAAGAAACACTGCATGGGTCTTTCTGGTCCTGACAAAACACGCAGCCAGCCACATCCTGAGAGCAGAAAGCCCACGTCTGCTGCTCCCAGAAGCGGATAAGCAGGGAAGCAAACAGCCCCTCCAAGCACCCAGTCCCCACCAGCAGCTAGAAGGCAGGCCAGAGACTAGCACACACTGCAGGACCAAGGGGAACTCCTTCTGCGTCAAACAACATCCTCTTGTATTTCATAAGGCCTCCTTTATCCTGAAGGATCCCAAAGCACTTTACGCTATTTATACACAGGAACCACTTCACTAGTCATTGAACTGAGCAGAGGAACAATAACCGTCTCTTTTCCCTCAGAAATCAGTGCTTGGCTGTGTTTGCAGAGAGCTCATAGCAATGAGAGTTTGACACAACAAGGAGCAATAGTTCAGATAGGTCAGGGTTAGCCAACAGACAAGACAAACTCTTCACTGCAGCCTGCTATTGGTATTCTAAATTCTATTTTCCCAATCTGTTCATGGCAACTCTCTGGGGTTCTTTGTGTTTGAGGGTTTTTTCCTTTTTTTTTTTTTTCTTTTTTAAGCAGGGCTTTGTCTGTGCTGGAGAACTTACTAGTACTATTAAACCACATTTCTAAACAAAAAGGTTTGTGCAGAATCAGCTTTCTGCCTGATCCCTTCCTATTCATTATCTTCCTATTCATCACATTTGTTTTCAGCTCAGCTCTCAGAAACGAAGCCATTGGGTCCTCAGTGTTTTCAGGGAGTGCTCACAAAACCTCCCTTCTCCGTAGCCATGCCAGTACTAGGCCAAGGCAACAAGCACTAAAAGTCTTGGGAGGATAAAAATCCTCCCAACCTCCACAATGCCTATTCAGGCAATCCTGTATGTGAATTCAAAGCACCGTCCAAATAATGCAGCAATGATAACAATTTTTTCACTCTCTATAAAGAGCTGTGTTTTTACACAGTGGTTTGAGCTGAAGCCAAAGACTAACAAAAGAACATGCACTGCATTTTAGCTAGTGCACAGTCACTCAAAATTTGGCTTCAGTTTCATTTCAGTTTTGTTCCCTACAAATCTCTGCAGTGAAAGGTGACCAGCTAAAACCCAGTAGATTTTCTCTCTTCCCACAGAATCAGGTGGATCCCCCTTGGCAGGCTGTCATCTTCACCTCACCAAACCAATGAACAAATCATGGAACTTTAAATCCCGCTGTTAAAAACACACGCAGCAGTTTGTGGAAGGGAGGGCAGGCAGTCAGTGCATCACCACAAGGTACATTCTAGGCTCTCAATGACACAGTATTCTATAATCTCACTGTCTGAAAGACCCTTTACCTTCTCAAAGCACCTCAACAAAAAAAAACAGATAGCAGGTTACAATGGGAGCACAGAGAGATCAAGTGACCCTCCCTGCAGAGAGAAGGGAAGCATTTGCCCTCCTCACATCTCAATGTCCATCCTCCATCTGCCGAGTTGTTCTGTCCTCTGGAAGACCAGTGCACCACACAAAGCTGCAAAATGCAAAGTTTTCAAGCTACTTGTTAGCACTGCCTTGCCTGTGCCCCAGACACCTGACTGCAGACAGCACAAAGCAAGAGATGCACAAAAACTCACACCAACTTTAGCTTTGGTACAAAACTTGTTTTGCTTTGACTAGGTTGTTCCTGTTCTCACTCTCCGTGGTGCAAACAAGCTAAGCAAAAGTCTCTGGAGTCATCCCACAGATCTCCCAGGCCTGCCTCAATTTCAACTCTGCAGGGACCATATATTAAAAAGCAGCTGACAAGGGTTTTGGAAGTGGAAACTAAAGTTAGTGTTCTTACTGCTTCAGGTATGTTATGATTAGCTCAGGACTGATACCAGTCATGGCAGAGAGAACCTCTGAGCGTGTCAGCTACAGGGCAGGTACCTCTAACCCCAGGAATGGGGCAATGCATTTTGCAGTGCCCTAGCACACAGACAGATAAGTGTCACCAGCCATATCACACAGCCACAGGAGAGGGCAACAGCAGCTGTCACCTCATCATGGCAGCTGGAGAGACCAGTGACACCTTCAGGACCCTCCTTCCTACCCAGAGCAGCCTTTTCATGCAGGAACACTCGCACACCTGGAAATACCCACTTTGCTAACAGCAGCATCAGAAATGGACAAGAAGTCTCTTCAGACCATGAGTCCTTATATATATCCCCAGTACCCTTGTCTCTGGAAATGTTTTGAAGCAATCACTGAATGCTTTCAGGAGTTATATTCCTCTCCATAGCTAAAAACACTTTATTAGAGTCAGATCAAATTTCAAGCACAGTCTAGGGCAAATTAAATGACATTTCATTTCCTAGAGGTGTAAGACCAAGTTCATAGGAGCTGTCTCTCTCCTGTTGCTACAGGAGCAGAGCTGGAAACAATGCTCAATCCACACTGCATAAGGCTGCCTTGAAAAGGACTGCTCTTGCAGTAAAAATTAAACAACTCCAAGCTAAAAAGAAAATAGTCCTCCCCCCTCCGCCTTGCTCTTGTGTAGCACATTTTAATGACTCCACCATTCCATTTACGCAGCTGTTTTTGGACCAGCCTGCAAACTCCACAGGGAGGCACCAGCACGTGAACAAACAACCAGGAGGCAAGGGTTGCCCTCAAAGCAATTACTTGATGGCCCTTCCCCAAGGCTGGGGACAGGAAAAAATACAAAAAGAAGTCCCTGGTCCCAGAGCACACACCAATAAGCTCTGCAGAAATCCCCCAGCTCCAAGCCATCAACCCCTTCCCTGAAACACCTCGCTCCAGTGGTTCCCCACAGAGGCCCAGGAGCCGGGCTCGCTCGGGTCCTCTGCCGCTTCAAACACACACACAGGCAAAGGGCAGCTCTCCGTGAAGGGCACAGAGCTACAACCACCACAGCAACTTCACCAAGTCTGTCTCAGCATAGCTCCTGGTTTCCGCTGGGATAGAGTCAGTTTTCTTCTTAGTAGCTGGTACAGTGCTGTGGTTTGGATTCAGTGTGACAACAATGTCGGCAACAAACCCATGTTTTGGTTGTTGCTAAGCAGTGCTTACTCCAGATCAGGGACTTTTCAGTTTCCCACGCTCTGCCAGTGAGGAGGTGCACACAAGGGGAGGAAGCGTGGCCAGGACAGCTGATCCAAACAGGTCAAAGGGATGTTCCCTAGCACAGAACATCAGGCTCAGTACGGAAACTGGGGGCAGTTGACCTGGAGACACCAATCACTGCTGGGGGCTGGGCTGGGCATCGATCAGCGGGTGGTGAGCAATTGTATTGTGCATCACGTGTTTCTCTTGGGGTTTATTCTTCTCTCACTCTCCTTCCATTACTATTACTGTCATTATTATAATTATTATTACTATTATTATATTTTACTTGGTTTCAATTGATAAACTGTTCTTCTCTCAACCCATTAAGTGCTAATTGTATCTTTTTTAATGATTCTCCTCCCCATCCTACCAGGGTAGGGGAATGAGGGAGGAGTGAGTGGCTGCATGGTACACAGCTGCCAGCTGAGGTTAAACTATGACAATGTACCATCCACTGCATTTGGTACGAAAAAGAAACTGGAAAAGAGTTCCTCTAACAGATGCCAGCACAAACCAGCTGGACTTCAAACAAAGCAGGAAAATCCTGCAGGGGATTTCTCCACCAACCCACCCTCATCTTACCTTAGCATTCTATGAAAAAACTTCAATAAAGGAAAGCCTAAAATTACTTTGAAACTTAATCCTCCCCACACTCACCCCTTGGAGGTCAACTTTCAAGTCAAGAGGGACTGTATCATCTCATCTGATCTCTGTTATTTTAAAAGTTAAAATTTTAAAGGTTAAAAGGAGTCCACTCTAAGTTCTATAGTAATATGTTCTACCCTGATTAACCAGCAAATACCAGGAAGATTCAAGAAGACTTCGGAAGATGTAAGAAACCATATACTTTGTTCCCTCAGGAGCCTTTCAAAATGTAACTGGCACATACCCAGCAATCAAATTACTTCTTTGAGCACAGCAGAAAAAAGCAGTAGAGCATTTTCTGCGCATGTAAGAGACAGGAACATGGCAAACATCCGGTGCTGGGCAGACTCATTATCCTTCTTTCAATTCATACAATGCCATTAGAGAGCAGGAGGGGGAAAGCAGTCCATAGAATGGCTCACTTGTAGGTTATTTAAGACACTCAGTAAGTCCTTAAATATTAAAAGTAAAACACACCCAAGAGAAAATCCAGAAACAACACAGTTGAAAGTATCTAAAGAAACTGAGTAACTACCTTCAGTACTAAATGCCTACTGGGAAAATGAGGTCCCTCTAGGATATAAAGGGATAGAGGAACCCAGAAAACAAAACTCATCTCTTACTTTTGAAGAATTTAGGTTAAACTCTAAAACTCATGCTGGAAGTAACCAGAGTCAGTTCTGGCAGAGGAAATAATCCTTCTTTTATTGACCTCACACGAGTGTCCCAGCACTGACTGCTCAGGGTCACCCCTCACTGCAGTGGTAGATGCACATACAGCAGCAGCAGCCTCCGACTCCATAACCACTGCTCTGTGCCCAGACACAGGAAAACAAAAAAGGCTATTTGGGCAAGCTGATGCAGACCACAGTGGGTTATCAATGTAAAAATTTGGGACTAAACTGCTGATGCCCTTTGTACACAGGGAAACCAGTGTCCCACTTACACATAAATAAATATATTGTTGATAAGAATTACGTAACTACAATAATTTAATTTGGATACTCTCACTGCTCTCATCTAAGTTGGCTTCCCTCTCCCTTCTTTTATTCCTAAAAACCTTTTTTCTCCAAGGAGGTTTTCTTCCACATGCAGACATAAGCAGCCAAAGTAAAGCTTGTGACACCCGTGAAAGCAAAGATTTCCCTCTGCAACTGTCTGCTTTTCCCTCCTCCCAGGTTTCTAGCAGCTCACCTGTGAGCCAGGATCCAGACTTCCCCAATGCCTGAGGACAAACAGCCCAGTGATGTCAGCAACCAGGATTTTGTCCCAGTGTAAGCACAGTGGTTTAAGTTCCCTTTTTTTTTCCTGTCCCAGGGACACTGCACACACGGAGGTAAGCCCTGGGCAGGGCACAATGGACAGAGCAGGCCTTTGTCAGGCTCTCCAGAGCCCATCTCTGAGGCTGAGCACAGTCTCATCCCCCATGCAAGAGCACAGGAGCTCAGCAGGAGGCTAGCACTCTTTCACTGCTGAAGGGGAGGAAAAAACCCAGACAACTGGGACTCAAAGGTGCAGGAATCAGCCTGACAGTTCTTCCTCTCCAAATATAGAAAGAGGTCCTCCTAATAACAGCCGATGTGACTTCCCAAAAACCCTCCAAGTGGACAAAGTACATTGGAGACATCAAATCTTCCCTCACCTCTGGCAGACCTCTTGCCTAAGCCAAGTCTCTCACCGAGGCTACTGCATACAGCAAGGGGACACCTGCAACTAACCTCAACTCCTCATCAAGTTCTACTTCCACACAGGACTGGACTCATCCCTTCTATGCCACAACAGCCAAAACCACAAGCACAAAGCCCGGTTCTTTCCCATACACATTCCTTGCACACAGTGCTTGACGTGCACACCCGAGACCCCTTCCTGCTCTAGCACTGGCTGCTCTGAGGCGGTGCTTGGACATGTGTCCAGGTGCCTGGCTTCTGTGCTCACCACACACTGCTGTGATGGCACACACAGCTCTACACAGAGCTCACAGTGACCATGGAGAAAAACAGCAAATCACCTCTGTTTCCAGGGCAATGTGGGGGTGAGATATGGGATATGAATTCCTCCCCTCTGGATTCCACCAAAGCTATTAAGAAATACTGACATTCACAAGCCTTGACTCACGCCTGCCTTGTCAGGCACTACAGAAGTCCCGCTCACTGGATGGCATGCCAGAAATGTCAGCATGGCTGGCATCTGCCAGCTGGCTCTGTTAGCATATAAATTAGACCAAAACCATCCTTCCCCTTTATTTTCTTTATTGTTGCAGTGCGATGGTCACTGAGCATCAGAGTACTCCCTGAAAACACAAACACAACACAAACACTGCGGCTGCTACTCTGGCAGATAACAGGTCAGTAATGCACTTCAGATAAAACAGAAACCTCTCCCCCAGTATTTCTTACCTCAAACCACCGGGTCCCAGTTTTAACTTGATATTGAGAGTGAAAGAGCCAAAGAATATGTTGTTCATACTCCCACTGTGGTGGTAAGTCATACACTGTATTTAAAGAGCTGCCAAGGACTTTTTTCAGTCGGTGTTGACCTTACTGCACTACTGCCCCAGATGCACCAACTGAGCTGTGTAGTACTTTTGGCTCACACTGGAGTGTCATACCCACCTGACCAGCAAGACCCAAATGCAGCCCAGACCCCAAAAAACACCTCTTACTCTGCCATGCAATGCCAATAGTGCAAAACAGTAATTATCTGCTTGATGTTTCTCCTCTCTACTTCTTCCCAGTAAGAGCAGGAGTGTTCCAGGGTGAGGTATCAGACACGATTTCACATTGCCCATTTATATAGCACAGCAGATCTTTCTTCCACAGCATCTCCAAAAGGTGTTTCTTCCTCTCAACCCATCCCTCTCCTACAGTGGCAAAGACATGAGAAACATGCTACAGATTCTAGCACAGCTCCACAGCCTCTTAGGAGTGTACAACATCCATGTTGTACCTACAGGGACAAATTTCATCAAAGCACAGGCATTTAGCCTTACAACTCTTTCCACTGCCCCAGATCCCCCCCCACTGCTATTTTCTTTCCTATAAAAGCAAAGAGAACCTGGGTTGAACAAGTGAACTTTGCTCCTTTTGCATTCAGCTCTGGTACCAGCCACAGATAAGAAACAGTAGTCAATGCCAAACATTTTATGTCACCCTCTTCTGCCTCGGTTTTTCTTTCATCAGCCTCATTACTGCCGCCAGGAACAACCCGTGGGTCTGAGCAACATCCTCTCTTGCACCTCCCATGTCTCATTTCCACCTCTCTTAATAGACTGTGCCACTTCGGAAATCCTCCACACTCCCTCTCTCGGCTGCACTCACCTCAGCAGGCAGGAAAGGCGTCTCCACAGATGCAGGCAATGCAGTGTTAATCATGAGTGAGTTGCACAGTGTGTATTTGGTTGGCTGCACCCTGCGGACAGTGCCTGTGGGTCAGCACAAAAATGAATTTAAACAGCTGCCAAGGACACTCCCTTAATGGCCACAGAATATAATTCCCGATATCCTTCCTTATCCCACTAAGCCAGTATCCTGCCTCCAATAGTGTCCAACACTGCTGGCATCAAAACCATGCAGGAAATACACACACAAATACATATATATCAGAACTCCATGAAAAGCTCAACTGGCATGTCACGGCCTCTGCTCATGCTTGCATCCTTCTAAGGAGCCAGGTACACTTTCAATCCTGTGCTGACCTTATTGCACTCCTGCCTAAAATGCACTTATGGAGCTGCACAGCATTTTTCCAGCGCAGACTGGAGAGTCACGACCACCTGACCAGCACAAGGAACTCAGATTAGAAACACAGATCAAGCTGGTCATATCCAAATGCCCAGACCACAAAACACACCTTGTACTCTGCCATGCAATGCCAGGAGTGCAAAACAGTGCTCCTTTTGCCACGAGTTGTATTGCTGACAGCATCCAGGACACAGGACTAATAGGACTGCCTGAATTCATTCCCCAGGATCCCAGACTGCTGAGATCACAAGCAGAGGAGTCTGGCAGGCAGGACAGAGAGAAGCACGGACGAGAGAGATGCCCATCAGCAGTGCTGCCATTACAGTGCGGATCCTTGCCAAGAGGGCCTGGCAGCCAATAGTTTCTGTACTATGGGGAGGGATGGAATGAGGTGCTTTCTGCAGAACTGATGAAACACCTCATCTCCATTCTGCAGGCCTGCTGTTCCTCATTGCTCCTTCCACACCTTGGCTTCAGATATGGGGTGGCAGGGAAAAGCACATTTTTTAGGCTGGGAAGATGGTCACCATCCTAGGGGAAAGCTCTGCCAAAATGCATATGCAAAAAAGAATGGGGAAATGGGGGGATTTTACAGTGACACTGCTCATTTTCTTTTGGCTTTGCTGGGCAAAAGAAAAATCACATTTAGGGTCTTGAAAGATAGGATGTGCAAGTGAGACAGAAGGAGACCTCATCTTCACCTTTAGAATCTTGAAGGTGTTTAAACAACCAGGGAGACTTCGTTTTCTGTTCTTCGTAGCCAGAGAAGCTGAGATGAGCTGTCATTTCCAGGAGTGCCCTCTCCCTCAGGCTCTCCATGACCTCAGCTGTCAATGCACACGCTCAGAGACAGCTGGAGATAACCCAGTGTGGAGCCCAGGAGCAGAGGGTAGAGTTGAGGAGTAGAAGAACATCCTCTCAGGAGGTTTCAAGACCAAGACTGATGAGGCCACTGGGGATAGTACTGATAGACTGGGACATGAAAAGGCAAAGCTAACCCTTTTTGTTTTCAGTCAGTAATTTTTTTTCTTTGTAAGCTTCTGTCTTAAAAAGAATAGCAGTATGATTGCACTGTAAATGACTGCACCACCTGGAAACACCAGGCAGGATAGTTTGCCACATACAGGTACATATGGTGATAGAGATGTTACATGTACAAATACACATAAATATGTATTTTCCTTCTATGCAAAACAAGTAGCCCAATGCACTCCCTAGAGCAAAATCCAAACTATGTAGAAACAAGTGAATTTACCTGTGGGATTACCTGGCTAGAAGAGATACAGCCCATCAGTCAACCTCTTATTTCAGGGCTGTCTCAAGAACAAGGATGTTGTTGCCATCTATGTATGTGCAACAGAAGCTAGAGCTGTGATATAACTTTTATTAGCTGGGAATAATAAAATATGCCTGCTGGAAACTTCCCAGTGGGAAAAACAGCACTTCATCTGCCACTCCCACCTAGCGTTTTTGCTTGACATGGGAATACAAGTAGCTTTCTTCCACCCCCCTGTTGAAGAATCTCCCACACCCAAAGACACAAACTTACGGAGGCTGCACTGAAAGTAGCCTTTGCAGAGCCAAGATTTTGGCTGTGCACGCCTTACTGTATTTGAAGAGAAGCCTCAGAACTCTGCACACTTCCAAAACTGGCATAAGACTTCCCTCTGCACAAGAGGTCTGGGAAACGAAAGCTTTGGAGAAAACCCTTCCTGAATTGGTATACTCAGTTTACTCAGAAAATGGCTTTTGTATTAAATCCAAGAGGAGAACCATAACAGCAACAGGACTGTGGTAGTTCCTGCTACTCAACACTTCACTCTCTGCAGTAAGAATAAACCCCCTTTAACATACCTGTTTTGAGGGAGGTGAAGGAAAACTTTACTTAAACTCCAACAAAATGTACCACAGGATGGACTAACCAGCTCAGACACCAGAGTAAAATGGTGTGCCACACTTGGGACATCATTTCAAGCACTCAGAAAAGGCATGCTCTTATTGTTTTCTGGAGCCAACACACAGCAGGGACTGCCAGGACTTTTACCTGGCAACTGTGGGAGTTGTTCTCCGCCACTGCAGAATGACTCCATCCAGAACGTAACCCATAACTTTAAAAAAGCCACAGGCCAATGAACACACGCAACAATTTGGAATGAGACATGCTTTTTACAGAAAGACAGCATTTGGACAGAAGGACACACAGGTCAGGAACCCAAAAACATTATCAGCAAACTACAGAGCAAGGATGTGATGCAAGGAGAGTTACACAGAGGAGTTCAAAAGCTGACACATCCTCCAACTCACAACCCAAGCTTTCAGCAAGGACATCTGAATCCAAGTACTGACACCTAAGAGCAGCAGTAGCAAACCACTGTTCAGGTACACCTATGCAAGCCAGCATTATGCCTTTGACAGGGACCTGTCACCAGATGTTTCACATAAAGCATAAGTGATGCTGGCCCAGCTTACAACAATCCAATTCCCCATTGCCCAGCTTACAACAATCTGCAAACTGGGAATTGTCTGTCCCAGGTACACAGACTGCTTCAGAGAATATAAATACATTAAAACTTCTGCATCAACTTCCCTCGTTTCTGTGAGCTCAGCAACAGCTCAGCAGAGAAAGATACTCTGCTCCTTCCATCACAGGCAGTCATCTTTGGCAGCATGAGAGTCACCCAGGAAGACGAGGATGGGCCTCATTCTGACTGGTGACATGCTAAGAGACTCTTCAGCCTCAACAGTACCAGGTGGCAGATATCCACTGCACCAAAAGCCTCCCTAAGAATGTTGGCAATGGCCTCACAGGTGGCAAAGGAGATGCATTTTGGCAAAAAGAACTTACTTCAACAAAACAGTTTCAACAAAATGGCCACTACTGGGCCACCTGTGATGAGTGATGCCATTTTAATCAACCCTTGTTCTAAGAGGCACCATGTGAACTCTCAGAGCAGGCCAGGAAGAGCTGTAGGGGGACAAAGGAAGTGAAGCAGCATCATTTAAGGGATGCTACACAGTAGCCTAGAATAAAGATATGTCATTGCTAAAATTCAACAGGATACTGCAACAGGTCGATTACAAAAGCCCTTCAGGAAAACTCAAACTTTATTTTAACTTGGAGCAGTTTGTGTTCTTTATGAGATGACATGGAGCCAAGGGTACTGGGAAAGATTCCTCACGGCAAGCAACACTGCGGTGCAGGAATAACCCATCAACACCTGCTCCCCGTCCGATACAGCTCCCAGAAAATGAAGGAGACAGAACATCCTTTGCCTGGACCGCGTAGTAAACAAGGGCTCGCTGTCTCCCTCCTCCACCTCCGAGGGTCCTACAAGCGCAGCAGGAAGGCCAAGTCTTTATTTGTACAACAGGGAGACTTAACTGAGCAAAAGGCAGAGAGGGATAATACTTTTTTCACAATTTCATTCAGAACAACTTTACTAATGCACGGGCTGTGCAAAGCTTCTGACACCCCTCCCGCAACAGGTTAAAACACTTTTCTAGAAAAAAACACAAACACCAAACAACAAAAAGCATGCAAGTGTCGAGCCCCTGCGACGCTGTGCAAAGCCACAGGGGCTGGAGAGGAGGGAAGGCGGCGCTGCGACAGAGCCGGGCTCGGTACCAGGTACGGCCGGGCCCGGGGCTCCGCTCTGCTCCCGCTGTCCCGGGGCTGCCGCTCCCCTCGGCCCCAGCGCCTTGTCCGCCCCTCTCCCCGAGCCCGAGCCCGAGCCC
>JAOXXN010000065.1:17503396-17515621 GCA_026770055.1 Myrmophylax atrothorax
GGGTCCCGCGCTGCCTTTTCCATTCCCGCAGGCCACGGCACACCGAACCCCAACTGGAGCGGCTTTTTTTTTTTTTTGTAAGGCATCACACCTGCTTGTTAAAGAGTTTTCCATGAAACACCCGGTAAATGAAGATCAAGCCCCGACTGGCACATTGCCTCATCCTTCCATGACCTCACCTCAGCCGCAGCCCTCACAACTCTGTGCGGCAGGAGCCCCGCGCCGGGAGAGCGACCCTCTCCTGCTGCCCTCCAGCGCTGAGGAGCCACTCATGGGGGTTCAGGGATGGGGTGAAGAGAGCAGGTCTGGGCAGAGAGAGAGGAGATAGGGGCAGGGAGTGAGGGAAAAGGCCTGTTTGGGACCTTCTGGATGCTTGCCTTGAGTGTGAAGTGTAACCTCTCCATGTGCCCAACTCAAAAATCAGCTTTCCCAAGGAGTAAACTCACTCCTCTCTTCCTGCCTAGGAATCCTGCCTAAGCTTTATGTTGGAACCACTGGAGAGCCAAGTGATTGAGCAGAGCCCTGGGGGACAGCTCATGCTTACACACTGGCAGGTTTCATGCAGAGCACGTGGCAGTCTGGAAGCCACAGGAGATGCCAGCCCGTCCCCCAGGCCTTGGCCCTCCCTGGCAGAGCCCTGGGTATCCAGCTACATTGGGCTGCTGCCTTCTTGCCATGTCCAGGGATTTCACGCACAAACAGGAGAAAACATAACCCCGTGCCCTGGCAGATTTGGGGCTGCAAACAGGCATGACCAGGCACAGGTGTTGCCTGGGCAGAAACCGTGTGCTTTGCAGAGCCCTGCAGGTAATGACAAGGTACATCACAGGACCCTCCATTTCCCAGTTCTCAGCTTATTACTAGAGTAGTAGATACTTACTGGAGATACCTGTTTGCCTTGAAAAGACTGATTTCACCTGGTCAGGTGTCCTGTGGACTAGTAATTTCAGAAGAAGCGCTCTTGTGTTTGCAGAACAGGGCCTTACCAAACCACATGGCTTGATATGTATATAAAATGTAGAGTCTGGATTATTGTAGCTCGGACAACCAAAATTTCTGTGTAGCTCATAAACAGCCATATAAGTAATGGGCATCTGCTAACAAAGCTCTGAAATGCAGGCTCCTGGGTATGTTGGCATTGAGCAGGAGATTCCCAAAAAGAGCATTTAAAGGTGTATAGCATGGGCTGTGAGATACATTTACACTTGGAGATCAAGTACTTGGTCTCTCTTTGAATATATATAGACTAAGCAATTAGCAAGTAAGAAGAGCATGAAAAGACACAAACAGAAGAAGGTGACAGGACAGAAAATAACATGTGAGAGTCTGCATGATCCCCATAGCTGGAACTCATTAAATGTGAGTAAATGGAAACTGTCACTTGGAGTTCAGGATGCTAGAATAAAGAAGGTAGAAGCAAACACCATCTCAAACCTTTGCAATTCCTGCATTTGTCCTATGGGAAAGCCTTAAACTTAACACTGGGGCTTAATGCTCTCTTTTCAGCCCTGTTTTGGCTTTTCAAAGAGATGCTGTCAGGCTAATCCTCTTATGCTTACCCTTAGCATATTAACATGAAAGAGACAAGTGAAACACAAAGCAGAGTAGAGTGAGGTCCCTTTGCTGGCATGCAGAGATTTGTGGGACCATGGCTGCTTATTGGAGCAGCTGGTGATTTTTTTTTTTTGCTTTTGCCCCTAAATCTGATTGTATACACAGCTGCACTGTTGCATGTGCCAGGATAAGGCTTCCCAAGCTCTAAGAAGAGTACTGTCTTGTGATAGGATTCCAAAATACCTTACAGATTACATGCAAAAAGTCACTTGTTCACTGAGAAACTGCAGCCAATATGGTGAAGGAATAAGCCCCCAGGCAGTCTTACTTTGCATCCTCCCTCATCTCATGCCACCTCAGGATATCCCCATTATTTACTTTTTATTTATGCTGAAGTTTCCAGCAGTCCCTTGCAAGAGGTGACTGCTCCCAGGTGTCTTCTACTTAGAGACAAGAGAGATTCTGACACAACAAGGGAATGAAATAAAATGAAGAATTTTGTGGAAACTCTGCTCTGGTTTGGATCTGATATCAGACAGGTCTAAAAACTAGCAACATGCACCTTTAGACTGTGTCTGGGTATTCCAACAGGACATTTAATTATTGTGCTGAGAGACAACAAAACACCTACCCATAATAAACCCATAAACCCCACCCTGGTTCTTACTGTTGTCCAAGCACAACCTGCTTGAACTCTGTGCCATTTTGTCATGCTTGAAGCAAAAATCCACCTTTTCCTGCTTAAAAAAAAAAAGTTACAATGAGCTACTTGGGTTATCAATTTACAGCAGGGGAAATGAATAATAATCTGTTTGGTCAAAACTGCAGAGTGACTAGTTCTGTAATGCAGAACATCCAGCTAGAGCCATGCCAGGGCACAAGGATTAAAAGCAACCGAACTCCTAACTCTAGTGAAAAGGATGCATGTGACATTAACAAAACAAAGGTTTAATTCTACAAATATATCTAATATACACGCCCTCTCTGAAAGCACTACACCCCCAGACACTGGGGTAGCATCTCCCCTTTTTCTGCCCCCTTCTTCCCTGATCAGCTGGACTATGGCTGCCTGAAAGAGATAAAAAAAGACTGGAGATTAATTTCTCCTGTGCTGCCTCCAAGACATGGATCAACTCTACCCCCTGTGTACCACCACGGGGGACAGGCAACTTCCTGAGCAGTGACAAGTCACTACAATCAGTGAGTGAAGATGGGAGGCTGAATCTCATGCAGTGTCTGAAAAAAATCTCTCAACACAACAGTTTGTAAGACAGCATTTCTTTATTGTCTGTACCGTTTGCACACTGACAAAACATGCTAAAGGTTGTACATTAAAAGAACCTGGTAGTTCTTGCCATTGCAATATGACAGCACTGATCAAGGTAATACACAGACTGCCGGTATTTGTGTGTCAGCTGTAATTTCATGTCTTTGTCTTTGATGTGCTCTGTACAGAGTGTGGGAGGTGCATGTTCAGAACATTAGCTGCTGCTTGCTTCCTTCGCAGCAACTTCACAAATCCTGCTGCTGCAGGTAAGTAACTGTTAGCATCACTCATGTGCCACAACCAAAGGCACCAGTTCTTGGTCACCAACTCCATGTTAACCAGCCCCTGGAGCTCCCCCGACTCAGGTGGTGGGTTTGACCTGTTCAACAGGTGATAATGTTCGTGCTCCTTCATGCCCTCACTGGTTAAAAAGTCAAATCTATGTTCAGATAAGAGGTATTTTCAGAAGAGATGATTTCCCTTCCTACATGTTGTTTCTTGAAAACACAAGGAGTCCCACTGGCAGCACTGCTGGTGTTACTTATGCTCCATCCCAGCTACCTTGGTTCTGGATCTCTTCTAGATTTCTGATTCCCAGTTTCTGGAAGGCATTACTACAGTTAAACACAGTGTGAGCCACAGCCAGCCAACAGTAAGGACTGAGCAGGAGCTTATTACTTTTAGCTATTTCTTTTACTCAGAAATACTGCTCTTTCAGAGAAAAACCTTCCTATCAGGAGTAAAGGACACCAGGAGGAACCATGGAAATTCTTGGTAATACTGATGTCTGTAGGTGACTCAGAGCAGTTTTCCTGTATGGGATGTTCCCAGAGAAATTTGTGCAATAAATAGACATTCAGAGTAACCGCCTTATCCCAAGAGAGGAAAGGCAGTGGACAAGTACAGGCCTTCCCAGTGCTGCAAGGCTTGGGGGACTGCTTCAAGGCTGCAGGAACGCATCTTGTGCCTAAAGTGTCAGTCACAAACAGGCTCAAAGATGAAAGGGAACAGGGCATTACCAAAAAGCTCACTTGGTCCTACAGGACTTTAAGAGCAACTGAGCTACAAAACAGAAAGCACCACACTCCAGAGCACACCAGATGCTCCATGCCCAGGCAGTGGCAGCTGTGCCAACAGGTGCACTGCTGGGGCCAGTTTCTACCTCAGCTCATGCCTCCCCTTGCTCTGCTTTGCCCACTCCTGAGGGACAAGAAGGCCCCTTCCCACTGGGAACAATTTCAGTCCAGCTCTTTCTCAGGCCCATCACCAGGAAAGTGAGGTTGTTGTACAAGGTCACTGCAGGAGAAAAATGTACATTTGACACAGGCAGCTGCTGTGTGCTTTCAGTTTGGGTACATTTGAAATCACTGCAGCAGACTGCGATCTTTCAGGACTGTGGGTAAGGCATTTCCGAGTTGCCAGATATTCTTCAGGAAAGGATAGGAGAATGGGAGGAAACAGGCAGTGTTCAGCCTTAAAACAGGCTATATATGGCTCCCCTGAGTTTTACAGCACAGCTCTGGCAATGGGTTATGAATCAGCAACACATGCCAGCGCCTCCGAGTCCCAGGGCAACTGCTCTGTGTTCCGTAAACACTATGAGAGGGACAGTGAGAAGGGGCATTAGGGTAACAATGAGATGAAAGCCACTGAGATGACTCATTCTATCAGTTCATACCATATTCACACATGGAATCAGTTAACTACAATATTGACAAGTCCAACTTAATTTCACAGCAAACACAGGGTCTTATCCAGATCTTGCAGGAAGTGGTAGAAGTGTTCTCATTTTATACAGCAGGATCTCAGCTGAGCACTACTGTCACAGAACCAAGAGGAGATGCTGCTCTGAGAAGGATGGATCATACTTGGAGCTAGACCAAATTTAAGTTTCTTAAATAGAATTTTAGTGTAAGAGATAAAGACAGCAACCATTGTGTCCTCCACTCTCTGCTGCCAGGCCAATTCTTCACCAGAGAGAAAAGGAACAAGAGTTGATCCCTTTCCAGGGAAGCAAACTCTCCAGATAGAAGACCCAGTTTGTCGTATTAGCCAAGAGCAGCCAAATTCCCCCAAAGAAGCAGAGACCTCCAGAGACCAGGGCTGCATGTAGAGTTGGGAAATGGAACAGTCCAGGCAATATGCACATTTTGGCCTGATTAAGTGCCTCAAAGTTCACAGACTGGGAAAAGCTGCAGCTTCCCCAAATCTCTGCAGAGCTGATACCATCACATTCAGCTTGCTTGAAAGGAATCCCCAGCCTCACAATACAGTGCTGGCACATGTCTCGTGCTGACACATTGATGTGCATTATGTGCAGCACCCTTTCCTCCTGCTGATATCTTCCAGCTGCAGGGCATTCTCCCTCTGCCTGTCTTCTTGTGCTGTCAGCAACCTAGGAAGAGCAGTGCAGATCAAGAACACAATCTAGTTACTGAGATCTTCCTACCAAGGCATTTGTCTCTACCCCTTGGTCCCCACCAGCCATTTAGGATTGTAAGAAGTGGCTGGCTGAAAGACTGGACTTCTCTGAAAGTTGAGCTAGATAAACCAACACACAGAAAATGAGCATGTATTTCCAGGGAAAGAAACTGGACACAAGAGGGGACTGCATGGCTGAGTAGTCAGAGCACCAGAGTGGGGTGAGTGGTCTGTGCCTTCTTCCCAAGCTCCCACACTGATGTCAGACTCTTGGGCTCTTTGCTTCATCTGTCTGGGCCGTCTTGAGTAGCAGCATGGTAATAAAGCATGCTGAAGGCATGTACTATGGAGACACAATTTACCTAGCTAATAAGTAAATATTCCCAGTTAAAAAACAGCTAAGTCCTGCTGTGGGTTTCACAGAGATGATGCAGAAGGAGAAGAAATAAAAGAAAACAAAGGGATAGTTTCCTTGCAAGATTTCAAATACTTTTTTTTTCAAAACGACCTGTTTTTTTAAAAAAATTAAAATCTTAGAGCAACCTTCTTTCAGCTTAATGAAATGTCTTATCTCCCTTTAAAACTACTGCCACCAAAATAATATGGTCTGTACAGTGCTTATTAAGATAGGGAAGAAAAACCCTTAGAGCTGCATGTAGACTTTCAAAACACCAACTTAAAATCTGTGATAGCACACAAGGTTTTTGTGGTGGAATATCCAAATTAAACTCGCAATAGCTAGCTCTGCCAGATGAAGCTTTGTGCATGAAAGCATCTTGGGTGCTCTCCAGGCACAGAAGACAAGGACTTAGAGTCAGGGAATCAAGTATTTTTTGTGACATGGCAGAAAGTCTCTGACACCCCCCTCTTCTTGCCCATTCCCCAGGAGAGACCATGCCAATCACCTATAACTGGGGAAATATCCCAGTGTGACTGTTTGTGTTCACTGACCTGGCCATGTGCAGCATGGGCTCCATGATGTTATAGCCAGTCATCGCACTGCACTCATAGAAGACAGCCTTGTATTCCTGCCAGAGAGCACAGCAAGCACCCACATTGGCTGCTACCTTCCTGCCACCATTCATCTCCTCCTTGGGAGCGAGTCCACCCCCACCACCGGGAGCTGTTCCAAGAGCAGCTAGGGCTAAGGGAGTGGCTGTTACCATGCTGCTCACCAGCCCAGAAAAAGGAGGTGCTTTTTCAGCATTGGGGGCACAGACAGAGTATCCAAAAGGAAGCACTGGGGAAGGTGGTTGGGAAGAGAAAATATATGCTTAGGGTACTTTAGTTCTCTTACCTTTGTATTGCAGAGTTCAGAAGAAGGGGAATGCCTTTGAAACCCTACCTCCACCCACCCAAGGGCCAACATACCAGCAGGCATGCAGACAAGGAAGTGAGAGAAGAGGCAGGATGATGTTGCATTAAGGAGTCTTCAAATGGGAAAACAGCCATGCATGTTCCCCCCAGAAAGACTGCAAGGAAGCATTAAGCCTCAGGAGAAATAAATAAGCCTGACTCAAGGGCAATTGTTGACCACATGAGAGCCACCATCTCACCCGGTACCAGAGGGACCTTGGTACATGTTTACATCGCAGAAACAGGGGGTGTGAGAGAGGGGGAAGGTACCATACTGAAAAATGGCTCCAAAAAGGGCTTTCTGTCAGTCAGGCTGCCCTGCTGACAGCTGGTGGGTGGCTGCAGAGCAGGTAAAATAGCAGAGCACAGAGTCACACCTTCGCCAGCCTTTCCCCCTCCACCTTGGGCACATTCCGGGTCTCTCTCTGCACAGCATCAGTTTTATTTCCAAGCAGAAAGACCACAGCTCCATCCTCAATACCTTCCTGCAAAGGAAACAGAGTAAAGCACCCTGGAAACTCAGCTGAAGGAAGAAAGTAACTCAGAGCAGATCCTTCCAGCCATGCAAACAAGACCTTCAGCGGCAGCAGGATCGGGCCCTTTAGCTCATTACAGGGCCACTCCTTCAATAGCCCCAGGGATTTGTGGAAGGAAGCTTAAACTACTGGAATATATTCCATATGTTTGGCACATTCAGCTGGGAGGCTGAAAGAGGGGACACAGAATATAAGTTCCTCTCAGGGAAATAACAAGCCTGAAGAAAAGCAGCTTGCTCCACAGGCTGTTGGGAATTTGGGATCAGGCAAAGCTTCTTAGTAAGTTCAATAATTTTTGGGTGCATGTGTGGTACTATTCCTCTGATGTGCTGTCCTAAACTCAATGATCCCTTGCTACAATACACTGGCCAAGCAAGCTAAGCAACTTTCAACTCTTGTATACTGTCTCTGTAGGGACCGTTTATGCATAGGCAATTCTTGGAACTCCTAACCTCCGGTAAAACTCCCTCAAGTTCCAGTGGCTCACTAGAGCATCACCAGAGTAAGGACAGGGCTCAAAGTTGTTTGGAAACTTGAGTGCCCTGGATGACATAATACAGTACCTGAACAGTTTCAAAACAAGATAAAAACACAGATGGGGAGAGGAAAAGAAAAGAGATAGTAAAAGTTACAGATTTTGTGTGCTTTGATTTTCTGTGGGCTCAGTTTAATCTTCCTGAAAGAAGCCTGATTTTTAGAGGCTGGTTAGTTTTGAAAAATCTTAACCTTTGATCTTTTAGAGTTCAAAGAAGTAGCTGAGTGGCTGTTTGTTTGTTTGTTTTTCCCAACAGGCCTGTGGAATTAATAATATTAGAAACTTCCATCCTATGCTTATTCATTTCACAGGGCTGGTGGTGTTTTTGAGACTCCCCATAATCAAAACAAACCCACCCTTGACAATTTCCATTCAGATCTTGCTCATATACACACAACTTATTTAAATTATACAGACAGGGAGATACAAACCACAGATGAATGCTTTTACTGAAAGTTTGGAAAGAAAAGGCAGGGCAGCAAGCTGCAGTATTAATACACAGTTACCAAATTTTTTAAAAAAAGAAATAAATTATCAATTGTTAAAGTTGGAGCAAACAAGGAAAACAAAAACAAAGCTATTACTAAGATTTCAGTCTCATCTAGAAATCTCCAAGCAGAGTCAGGATGTGACCATACAAAGCACTGCTGCAGGTCAGAGCTTAAATGCACTAGGGCTGTCTCCCTCTCCCGTGCATAGGCTGGACTCCAGGAGATCTCCTTGCCTGAGTACAGCTGTGATGTGACCATGCTTAGGAGATGTTGCCAATGCACATGGGCTGTTTACAAACACAGACTACTGTTTTGGCATGTCCTACAACATTCTGCCACAGAAACAGCCCTCCTTCACTTAATGGGCTACCAATGGCGTTGGTACCTTCAACACAAAGCTCCTGGTCCCAGACTGACTATAACAGGCAGTATCCATAGCACCTGCTCTGATAATTCAACTCCACAAGGTCAGTAGGACCTCCTGGAGCACTGGAGAATGTCGCTCCCAGACAGACCATTGGGACTGGTCTGGAGCAAGGCAGTGGCAGCACCACCAGCATTGGATAGCCACAGTCCCACTCTCACCTGGATGCTGCTCATCCAGTTCCGCACCGCCATGAAGGAGCACTCAGCTGTAATGTCGTACATCACCAGTATCCCATCTGCCTTCCGGAAATACTGCTTGGTAATACTCCGAAACCTGAGCCCAAACAAAAACCAAAGGCACTCTCAGAACCACAGCTGTGTAATGACAAGAAACAGAGTGGGATTATCTGTCTTTTAGTGCAGGGCCTCTGCAAGGCCTGGAAGCCCCCATGTGTGATGTGTCCCCTGGGGCTGGTGTGTACACTCTGGTGACAGGTCAGAGCCTTTCACCTCCAAGGCAGGCCAGGCAGCCAAGGGTAAGCAGGAGTTTTTCCAAATGCACAGTGCTCAGAAGGCAGGAAGGAAGACCACTGCAAGTCAGGAAGAAAGAAACAGAAGAATCTGTTTAGGTAGGACAGGAAAAGGTAATGGCCTATGAAAAGGGAAATTGATGGAAAAAAACATGATCTTTCTCTAAAGTCCAGAAGAATCTGCAGACTAAGATGTACCACAGTATAAACTAGGCATGCATAACATCTGCCCCAGCACTGCCAAAAGAGCAATTAAGATCTCAGCATCAGCATCAATACAGTCTGTTCCCAGTTCTAAATCTATAAATCAATGCCATCATACATAAAAAATCAGGAGTTAGACTTAATTGCCAGGAAAAACTCCCACCAGACATCTATTTTGTCCTCTCCATTCCAATTAAAACCACAGGTTTGTATTTTGTGAATAAATTCCAACAAAAAAGAAAAAACAAAAACCCAAACAAAGAGAACGACAAAAACCCCCCACAAAACAACAAATCACGAAAACCCAAACCTTAAAATCTGTAAGTAGTTTGTGACAGAGCCATGATATAACCACACTGATTGCAAAATGATGGAATTAAATGTAACACAAGTACTGAGATCTCACTAGAGAGCTGTGTGTTTCAGCCCTGCACAGGATAATAAACTCTCCTATGCTGTTATGAGCCAAGAAAATCTACAGCAAGCTGTGACCCTCCTGAACTCTTCAGATAGTTGCCTGGAGCCTGTTCTTTCTCGCTACCATAAGGGCATGACATTCTGGCAACTACCCAACTGAGAAAGCACAGATTGTATCTTTAGCAGTCAAGGTGCACCTCTAGTACTGCCAGACAGCCTGGAAGCTCCAGAAAAAGCATCAAAGGTAACACACACTGCCTCAGAGAAGCCAACAAGGAGATCTCCTTATGCTTCAAAGGGTTCTTCTGTCTCTTCCATAGCATATCTGCAATTGGGTATCTCCAGTTAGAAGTAATTAGTATTCCTCCAGAAGTAGGAAAAGGTTTTGCTTCTTCCCAAGTCTCCTACTCAGTATCAGCACTGAGCAAAGTCCTCCCTTGCAAGTACACATGTAAGACCGGCTAATGCTGCAGGGTCCTACACTAAGGGTCCTTCTGCAGAGACAATATCTTGAATTTGGTCTCTGATGCCACTGGGACTCAGTAACATGTCACATTTTTTGCCATAACAACTCCCCTTACTGCTCAGTTTCAGCACCGAAATAACCACAGGAGTCCTTTCAGAAGTCATTATTTCTTCAGCATGAAGCTTGATTTTGGAAGAGATAGTGCTTTTCCACAGATACTCCTACTGAGTACATTCCCACCAGGTCTGCCTAGTCTAGCTGACTGATGCAAACAGCATCACTGGCATAGTTTAGGATTATAATATTCCCATGACCTCGGCTGCCTCCTGAAGACTTGCCCCCGTAACATATTTAGCTCTAAATACCCAGTACTTATTTTTGTCAGGCCCTTGAGGTTCATGGTTCCCTTGAAATAGCTTTTCATATTAAGCTTCCAAGTCTATCCTAAATAAAATGTAATTTACATCAAAACAGTGATGGGCCTTCACCTCTAGTAGCAGAAAAGGGTCAAGTGTGTCCTCTACTACTCTGATCCTCACGAACAGTGCTGATAACATCTAGAGATGGCCCATGCTTTTGAAACTAGAGGTCTTCAAATGGGGAACCTGTGTCCACTGTCACAAAAAGCTAGACAATTCCCCTACCAAGAATTATCACTTCCACAACTCTATCAGCAGAAATGGAAGAGGCCAATAACCTCACTGACGGAGTACAGCAAGGTAGTTCAAATCACCTTCCCCACAGGTCAAACTAATTCAGCTGGCTTTGACTGCTGAATCTGATCCAGAAAGGTTCACACAGTCCTTTCCACCCCCTGAATAGCAAGTAGTGGTGAGCAGCTGGGAACAGCAATAGCACAACTGAATCTGAGGACAGAATGTCTATCCAGAGCCTTAGCTTCTACCCCAATCTGCAGCTCTGTCCTGCAGCTTTTTGCAGAAGCAGGCTGCTGCAGGAGATCTTTGAGGGCTGGGGGAGCTTGGAACCTCACACCATACAGTGATATATGGACAGACTACCTTGAGACACAAGCATGCAGGTCAGACATACGGAAAACTACTTTTCTGTCAATCCTGAGAGAAATTTCCCTGGGCCCTGCTTCACAGCCATAGCTTCTAGAAATCTCTGAAACAGACCCTTACTGCAGGCTCAGCACTGGAATAGCTGCTGGGACCTCTGGTTCTTCTGAAGCTAAGTTTTCCCAGGAATAGATACCAGCTACATGCACTCTATCCCTTTCCTATGCTGGCAGTAAGGCACCCTCACAGAAATTACTTACCTTTCTTGTCCAGCTGTATCCCACAGTTGCAAGGCAACCTGAGTGTTATCCACCATTAGACTCTTCACCTGGTAATCAATACCTGTCAGGAAGGTAACAATGATCATAAGGTAAGATGGGGAGAGAACAGCTGACCATTACAATGGCCAGGATCAACTCTTTAGTTCAGGGAAATTGCAAGATTGATTCAATACTGGGAGAGAGACCATCTTTACCTCTAGTTGGGCTGTAATACAGGCAAAAAAAGCATTTGCCCAGGCAGACTTTCCCACCCTTTTTATCCAAAGGAGTCAGGGACTCTCTTACTTACCAATGGTTGCATTGAGGTCAGCCAAGAACCTGTCATAGCAGAAGCGGTGGATGAAGGAACTCTTCCCAACACCGGAGTTCCCTACAAACACCACTTTAAAGATGCGATCTGGGGAACAGCTGGCTGGTTCCAGTGCCTGGAGCTACAATGGAAGAAAGGGACTCAGTTTGGAAAAGCCCAGCTGCAGGCTGTGCTTTGATTTAGCCATTGGACCCTTGCACTATAAACCCATGGAGCTGGAGTTAGATGGAAAGAGTCAGAAACCCTCAAGTCACTGGTAACAGGTGTTTGAGGAAGAACCCCAAGAAACTACACTCACCCTGGTTTCGGTGCCAACAGGCTGTGCTCTAGGAGGCAACAGAGCAGCATCTAAGCCATCTGCATTCTTTCTGTAGTCAGTGTCACCCATCGAAGTCATCTTAAACCACTCAGTATCTGCTGCCAAGGGCCATCTCTCCTTGTCTCTGTTGTTGTCGCCAAAGTTTGTGTTGCC
>JAOXXN010000065.1:17515721-17551695 GCA_026770055.1 Myrmophylax atrothorax
AAATAAATTAGAAAATTCAAGCTAAAAACTAACTGCTAGCTAAAACTGAAACGTTACAGAATGTAAACTAACCGTAGCAGATTCGTTAGAGATTATATAAAAATAATTAAACTTACCTATGACTGACAAACGCGAATTTATAATCAATTCCTTTAGGGTAGGGAGCGAGAAGATAGGGAAGAGGAGGCAGTTGCAAATTTCCAAAACAACCAATACAATCCAATTAGTGTATATGCAGTGCTTGCAGGAACTCTACTTCACATACACTACCCATACTCCCCATGAATAAGGCATCAGTGGTATCCCTAAGGAAAAGAGACAGCTCACCTGAGCTATGCTGTACTCATATGTGCCAACAAATATTTCATTAGTTTTAATAAAAATTGACAGCTTCTGGATTTTTTGAGAATTCTTTGCCTCCTGCTTTCCCCCATACTGAAAAATGAGGCAACGCATACAAAGGTTGTAAAAAGAAAATCTATTTAAAACAAACAAAACAAAAAAAAAAGAAGAAAAAAAAGAAGTAACAAATACCCCTCTATCTTTTTTACCAAATACAAAACAAAGTTTTTGAGGTTCTTGAAGAGGGTTTTGACTGCAAGCAGCAGGGTGAGGGCTGTCTGAAATGCTCGGGAGGCTGCATGGAGTATGCCCTCTGCTGCAGACACACAGCTGTGCTCCAGGGAACCTGCCCAGCACTCCCAAACACTGCTGTACCAGAGCCTTACTGAGTTCAGACGGCAGAAACCTGCCACAGGTGTGCAAATTGTAGTGAACGTGCTCACACAGGTGTCACTCTCCCTAGTGTTTGCTCTGCTCTGGCCTGCATCCACGCCTGGCCAAGCTAAGGGAGTCAGGACCTGAAAGATGGGGTTTTTTAAGGCTTCCAACCAGCCACACTGGCTCTGTGTGGCAAGAAATGCCCAGGACCCCTGTCCAAGCTGTGGGAATAGGTGTTGCACAGACTGTGCCCACACAAGAGCAGGCTGATGCACTTTGCTCACAGGGAGTAGAGCTGACACAGTAAGTGGAGGAACAAAAAGAACTAGACAAAGGGAGTGAGAACACTTAGAACTCAGCCAAAGGGCTTTATCCACCACAGACATCTCCATTGCCTTCACGGGCCAGCAGATTGCATTTGGAAGCAAATTAGAGCAACCAGAAGCTTACTACAGTCAGTCTCTTCAGAGGCAGTACATTCCACCTCTCTTTGCAACATTTTTCTCTTGCTTTAAGTGCAGGAATCAAGACAACTCTCCTCTCTTACTCCTACAAGTACACCCCACCCGGATTGCAAAATTCCCCTGCTGTCATGCCTACATTTCTTCCATAAAAGGGATCTCACATTCCTGGTTGTCGTCCCTGCATCTGTCCTGAATGCCAGCCTAGAGCCAGGCCAGCTGGAACATCTCCCCACTCAAAATCAACACATGCTCCAGACTCAAGCTCTTGGGAATGGCCCTCATCTCCCAGGGCTGGCACAAGTCACACAATGAGGGGCTGAGATTCAAGAGCCTCTTTGGTGGGGATGGGTGGGAAGGGGCAAACACAAAACTTTCTGAACAGTGACTCCAGATCTAATCTATTTTATTCATGTTTCTTGAGCAATATGGGAACACAGCGCTGGGACAGAGGGCCAGCAACTACTGCTCCCCTTCTGACATCACCCTTACTGCTAGACTTCTCCACCTGTTAGGCCTTTTC
The DNA here is from genome assembly GCA_026770055.1 of Myrmophylax atrothorax. Taxonomy (NCBI): domain Eukaryota; kingdom Metazoa; phylum Chordata; class Aves; order Passeriformes; family Thamnophilidae; genus Myrmophylax; species Myrmophylax atrothorax. The sequence goes on from JAOXXN010000065.1 coordinate 17,517,426, forward strand.
AGTGGGTTTATGCCAGCAGTAGCTAGAAGGATTTCTGCAAGAAATAGTTGGGGAGGAAGATGGAAGAACTTGGTTGTCTGATTTGAGGGATAGCATTTGTGCCAGTCACACAGCCAAGGAGCTCTGCCTCAGACCTATCCAAATAACCTCCCCATCTGGGCTCAAGAATCAGATCTGCTCCACAGTCTACCTGCTTTCCATCAGTCTATGAGCCAAGGACCCTGGAGCTCAATTCTTAACTGCCACTACCAGAATTGCAGGCATTAAGGGTGAGTTGAAGCTGGAAGAAACTCTGAGCCTAGACCTGTGTCTCTGGTTGGCACTAGGAGAAACCAGGGAGCAGTGGAACCTTCTGCAAAGACCTGGTAAGAAACAGCAAAGTGTGCTGCCTTTAGAACTTGTTTGGGGCCAGCAGTTGCAGGTGAGATCCAGATCCAAGCCAGATCAGGCCTGGGCTGGCCTCTCCTACCTCCCAGAGGAACCAGGCTTTTGGCCAATACTGGTGTGCTGGTGACACAACTATTTCACAAGGGCTGATGCTAAATGCCAGCAGTTTAGGCAGGCAGGCATATGTGGGTACTGAAGCCACTGTGTAGTCTGCTTGTACAGTGGGGGGGGGGGGGAAGGCCTTGGTCGCACAGACATGTTGCCTGTCCTGGCTGGAGGGATGCCTGGTGTGCCGGGGAGCTTCTGCATAGGTGTAGAGGGAGATGAACAGGATGAACCCCCCTGGAGCCAGGCCCTCTCCTTGGGGCTTTCACCTGCCAGAAAGAATCCAATCCTTGTGCAACTCCTGCCCTCTCCCATGCCCCAGGGATATAGGCTCTGGCATGAGGCACCAGTGGACAAGATTTCAGCCCGAGAATGAACTGGCATGCTTGGGAGTTGATATAGTTATTTCAACAGAGCTGCCTGACTGAGAGGCAGCCTTTGAGACTCCCATCCCATGAACAGTCCCAAACCGTCTGATGCCATCCAGATTTGCACCCCCATTGCTTCAGGAAAAAGAAGAAAGAGGAGCCACCCCCCTGTGGAAATTAGCTAATGGTATCCACAGCTTCATGCTGAGCCAACACTACCTAATGTCAAGAGGCAGCTCAAGCCATAGCAAAGCTGTATCCACCCTGTGCTCCCAAAACCAGCCAGCACCAAAGTGGGAGAACTAGACACAGAACACAGCTTGACTGACAGGAAACTCCAGCAGGCACAGACTGACACCATGAACACAACACAGACACCCATTCTAACCGTTTAACCGGCTTGTCATCCAGCAGGTAACTGCCTAGCACTGACCCTTTCTTCAACAGGGACTTTTTGTTCTGAGGCACCTGGAAGTTGAAAAGAGAAGGAATGAAGAATGTGATTAAGACCCAAGAACCTGACCAGTCCCAGTTCAACTATTTGCAACCTCTGCAGAGCACTGTGGGGAGGGAAGGCTGGAGTCCTTGCAGCCCCACACCATGCAGCGCTAGTGCCTCACTGCAAGGCTCAATAGAAGTGAGCACAGGTCTTGCTTTTCTTGGCTGAGATAATTTAATTCATGCAAGAAGCCATCATCGTTACTGCTTTCTCCTTCACAATGGAATTCATCAAAAGTGGCAATACTCCAAATTGAATTCTTTCTCTAGCCAGAGTTTTTATTTCTGTGGCTTGTTCTCCACTTGGTCTCATAACCAAATCTCTCCTTCCTCACCTGCCTCTTTATTATGCTGTTTTGTGAGACAGGCTAATTGCCCCCTCCTCAGAAGACACTAAGACCTCTCCCCCACCAGTACTCACCCAGAGCTGCACACAAACCTCAGGAAAGGAAGGAGACCGTACTGCAAAAGGCAATGCACGTGCCTTACACAAACATCTCTCTCCATGCTTTCCTCCAACTTACCTTGACTGCACACTTCCTACAGCCAGTATTCACTAGCTCCCCAGAGAAGGAGAAAGCAGGACCACTTCTCTCACAACCCACTTCCCCCATACAGCAGTTTTGCATTCCCAGTACAGACCAACATGAGTGGCTTGCCTGTGATCACACAGGAAAGCCTGGGGCAGAGAGGATTGACCTGCAGCTCCTCCAAATGCCATGCTAAAGCCTAGCCCTCCCTTACCTCCAAACAGACTGGCTCACTGCTCTGGCCACACACACAAATTATGAAGTGAGACATGGCAAGGTGCCCGTTGCATCAGCACTGGGAGAAAGGGAGATGTATTCAGTCTGCAAGTCTGGAGATTTCCAATGCGTCCTCACAAGTTATTTCTAGGGGTAAAGGTGTGGAAAGAAGGGTTTGCAGCCTGCCAGATCTGCCCCTTACAGCAGTTTCAAACTGACCAGACACCTACAGGCAGCTCTGGACAGGCCTTCCTCTGTGCTGTCCATAGCCCAGGGCAAGGACTGTGATTATTTCTTCAATAACCCTTATTGAAGGCTTATTTTAAAAGGTTGAAAATTTAAGAAGCTGTTCTGTTGGCCAGAACTCCCACAACACCTTTACAGCAATGCAGTTGAACAAAAGGAGACACTCTGGACTCCACAGAGGGCCTTACCTGACTAGGAATTTTGTGGGGGAGGAAGGGGAACAAAACATTTTTTACATATAAAATTGGTGTTCAAGAGAAACTCCAGCCACAGAAAATATCCAATACTGAGAAGCTCACAACTGTGGAGCACAAATTTTCCAACGCAAAGGACCCCCAAGTGCACAGCAGTACTTCATTCATCACAGCCAGACTGTGTTTCTGACAATCAGCGGTTCTCCAGCATGGGTGGAGGAGTTTTCAGTGTTTGAGCAGGTTCACTCAAGGGCACCCTCTAGGTACACAGAAAGGAGGACATTGTGTTACAGGCCACTGGAGCAGTCGCAACCTACAAGTCACCTGTGGAGCAAAAGGACTCCCACACCATCTGCTATGGCACAACCCTACCTGGAGAGGAAACAGCTTGCAGAGCACATACTTGGATAAGAAAGGAGAAACAAGGGGGCATATTCTGTCATTGGTTCTGCCATGCTTTATTGGCCTGCCAGGTTTGTGCAACATTTGGTTTTTCACTGGGATGGTAAAGGGACAGACAACATCACAGCTGTGTAACACATAATGGCAAGGATTCCGCAACAGCACATGTACAAGCATTTTGGATGGGAAAGATTCTGGTTTATCAGTGAAATACAAATACACATCCAATGTAGTTGAAGTACCAAAACACTCTTCCTGATAAGCAGGCATGAAATTTGCTTTGTCAACATAGAGCATGCAAGCATAACTCCATAGCCAGATGAGTCATGGGTGTGAAACTGAACCTGCAATCCCTGGGTCTTAAAAATACCCATCCGTGGTTTGCACATAGGCAGAAATAGCAACAGATCGCTGTCTGTGACCCGCCACTGGGACAAGACAGTGTCCCACAGTGCCATGGGGCCAGGGTCTGCCCACCCCAGCAAGGCCAAAAACTCTTATGAAGAGCAAGGTATTAGGCTGGACACTGAGAAGAGCAAAGGAGCAGTGACTGGGTTGCTATCAGCCACAAACAGCCCAATCTCTCCTTCCAACCACTTCAAAATCATTGCTATGAAAGAACCTCTGTTCATCACACCTTCACTTCATGGAAATAACACAACTCTTCCCGGCACTAACAGAGGGTATTAATGCCTTGGGTTTCTTCTTAGCCTGTAAAAGCAGTGATAGTCTCTGACAGAGAATGTGTCGCACACTAGGGATGCCCATCAGAAGGCTGGACTCTCCTTTTAGATGCTGCAGGGAAGTATTGCAATTTTCTCTCTCCCTTACAGTGTGACAGGCTGGACAGCAGATCTTCTGCAGGTGTATGATGATAGCAGTGTCTCTGCAATCCCCTGGAGCCCTGCTTTCCTGCGGACTGAAACGAGAGTGGCCAAAGGAAGAAAACCTTACTCCAGTACAGGATTCAACTGCCCAGCATGACGCGGCCTTGCCAGATAAGCAATGGTGGTAGGGCGAGTTCACCCTGCTGCCTCATTCCCTACTGCCAGTGGTGGGAAAAGGGAGAGAGCAGCTCCTCTTTGCTATCACTTTCTCTGCTAGGCTCTCTCTTGGGTCCACCTGCAACTGACATGTCTCAGAGCAGCCCCAAGCAGGTCCTAGCAGGGGAACAGGAGAAGAGAATAGGAGAAGTAGACAAGCTTTGTACACACAGAGGTACATACCTGAACCGTGGTCTCCACAGGCCACCCGCCCTACCCACAGGAACCCAGAAGCTGATGAAGCGCAATGCATGGAAAGAGGAGAAGAAACTATTTTCTTTGCCTGCTTGCACTGGACTCTGCTACAGAGTCATTGTGTTTATTTGCTTCTGGAAGATGGACCAGGAAGCTCTGGTGCACATACACATAGTTAGCAGCTTTAAAAATGAAAACTAAAAAAAACCATAAACTTTCAGCTTTTAGAAACACACACAAAGGCATGTGCACACACACCTCGCCTCCATCCAAAAGAGTACTGATGTTATTCTCCACCTGGAGAATAATTCCCAGCCTTTCTCCCAGCAGGGCATTACATCCCCTGTGGGGGCCTAAAACTGGTGTTTCCTTCCATATTCCCTTACACACCAGACAGAAAGGCTCTTGCAGCCTATCACTGCCTGTCCTCACTGCAAGGCACCTAATTCCAGATCTTCAAGTGTGGTATGGTGGCAGAGCAGGCAAAGACACACGATGGCATGGATGGGTCCAAGAGGAGGGAGCAGTCTTGCCAGTGACATTTAGGAACACAGACACTTTCGTGAAAAAGTAATAAGAATTAAAAATGGACCCCATATTTGTGCTTATCTTGGCAACTGGGAAAGGCCAGAGATACCTCAGTGGCCCTGCTTTCTCCTAGCCCTCTGACACAAGGCTTACTGATACACCTCCACCTTGCAGAGTTTACAGAATGGGGAGCTGCTCCAGAGGAACATCTGAAAACATCTGCTACAAACTAAAGGGGTCAGAAAAATCCCAAAACCTTCCTGTGCCACTCTACACACAGTAAGCCAGCAGCACATCTGGGAATCCATCTTCTTCCTCACCACCCGGCTCCAGGGACACATCCAGCTTCATTTCCCTCCTTGCATGTGCCCAGTGCCCATCACATTGAGCAGACCCCATGTGTGCAGCAGGCAGCACCCACTGCAGCCCTGCACGGGGCTGTGTGACAGTCACAAGCTAATGTGCCTGGCGTTAAACCCAGGCAATTGGCAACAGCAACCAGCAGAGCTTGTCTCCAGCACAGACGTGCCATGAGGTCTGTATTAGGCACCACACCAGGCCCTGTGAGCTCAGGTCATTGTCCCCCGTGGAAGTGACGTGCCCCTGAGTGATGACAGCAACAGCAGCAGATGAAGGGAGGGTGGTTGGGAATTAGGATTTTCTTTCTTAGACTAACCAGCTTCTTGGCTTCAAAAGCGTCTCGCTCATCTCGAAGTTTCTTGTTCACCTCTCTGCTCCAAAGAAGACACAGGAAAGACACAACGAGGCACTTGTCAAAAATGGAGTAAAGACCAATATTTGAAAATGAGAACAGAAACGGAGCTTGGAACAGAGATAAAGATGTTATTTATGGACAGACATGTTGGGATTTCCATGTATCCCAGCTCAGGCAATGGGCTCCACATGTTTTTTTTAACCAGCAGGAAAGACTAAATTCCTCCAGAGGAGGGATTATCATGTGAAATAACACAGTCTGTGATATGCCAGAGCTGGCCAGATTGCATAACTCTGCCTGGACCTAGAAAAACAAGCAGAGTCTGAGCACTGCTTGAATATAATCCCACAGCTTTCAGTGGGAGAAATGAGCAGAGTGCTGAAACTTCAGCCCTTTACATGCATAAGAGCTCAGCATTTCCCTCCAGCCTTGCTCTTACCTGAGGAGCTCCAGCTGCCGAAGGAGGCTCTGTTTCTCTTTCTGCATGTTCTTGGAAACTCTAAACACATCCCTGGGTAAAAGTGATTTTCAGAGGAGAAATAAATTACTGGGAGAGAAAATACAGAGATCCCTTCCTCAGAGCCACTCATGGTATTCTCCTAGCCTTATGCTAGGCAGATTCACAGGAAGCAGCACTGCTGTGGGAGCTGGGATGGCTGGGTTGTACCACAGCTCTCCTGCTCTCCTCCAACCTGAGGGCAGGCAACACATCTCCATTTCCTCAGCTGCCAGAGATGGGAAGGATGGTCACTGCCATTTGGATCTGAAACATCTCAATGTTTTATCTATTTATTATTAGATTTAACCCAGAAATGGGAACACAAGTGATTAGAATAGGATCTTTAAAGACAGCATTATAGAGGTGATGGTGAACTGGAAAATACATGGAGAAGAAGACTCCTTTAGTCTGAGGCTCTATTTTTGCACTGATTTTTTTAGCCAAATATCAAGGAACATATTCATTTCCTACTAAAGGTAGGCATGAGGTAGCAGTATCATTCCCTGTTTAGGCCCATACGACCATTGAGATATTTCTTCTTTTCCTCAAGGGGAGACAGGCAATCCTCTAATAAGACCAAGGCTCCTAATTAGAGATCATTATTCTATAACTACTTGTCCACGCTTCCTTCTCTGCTTGTGTCCTTGCCCTGACACCACCCCTTCATGCCCTTTCCCACCTGTTCTTCTGCTCTTGCTCAAGTTGAGCCTCTTTCTGAAGCTTCTGTAATTGCCCCTTCACTGCTTCCAGCTCCCATTTGCTTTTCTCCAGCTCTTCCAGCAGGTTTTCATTCAGGTGCCGGAGCCTTTCATTCTGCACCCTTGTCTCCAGCTGCTCCGAGTTCAGCGACTGTAGCTGATGTTCCAGCTGCAATGGGAGAAGAGGAGAGATTAAACACAGATAACAAGAGGTTTGTGGTACAATCGTGCCTGTAAAAGCAAGCTAAAAAAGCAGATGTTGAAACAAGGTAGGTGGGGGTAAACACAACTTAGGTCTACAAGTCCACTAGTAACATCAAGGTGGTGAACTGGAAGGAATTCTCTCTCATCATGCCAGCACTGGGCAGCAAGCAATAAATTAGGCACAGCTGAGAAAGTACTTCAGGCAATGTGAGGAGCCAGCTGTTGTCAGGCATTGTAGAAATCAGAGTGCAAATGAGGGTCAAACAAGGACTGAAAAATTTGAGCAGAAGCAGGAATATGTCTGTTGAGACCTAATAAACACAGTTATTGAAATGCATCCTTCTAGTTTAGGGGCTTCCTGAGCCCATGGCAGCTGAAGGAGGGATATATTGAGGTCCAAGGGGCATCTCACACTGCACCCGGAAGGTCAAGCAATCAGGTGGCCTTTACTACTGTTGGAGACAGGACCTTGGGCTAGAGAGATTGTTTAAATGCCAGTGGGGCACAGCTGCACTCCAGGCAGCACAAGTCTCCAGCACAACTAACAAGCCTGATTTGGGAAGTTGAAAGCCTGCTGTCACTTATTCAACCATACTCAGTGACTCAGTTCCTCACAAATGACTGGCATAGTCTGGGAAGGAGTCACAGACAGATGCAGAAGTCAAACCTGCCCACCTCAGATGACAAGTAGGGCATTTCAAAAAGGATCATACAGACACTACAGTATCTAGCCAGCCATACCAGCTAACCAGGGCCCCCTGCTGAAGCTGGTACTACACAGAAAGTGTGGCACTCATCTGAGAACTTAGAGCCCAAAATAGAAGTACACAATCCATGCTTACAACCAGAGACAAGCACCAGGAATCAGGTCTGATCAGGGTAGCAGATGGCAGAGTCAGCCCCCACATTTACATCTTCAGCTTGTCTTTTCTCTCAGCCTACTTTCTCCCCATCTCAAAGGAAAAATAAAGCAGCACATTGTGGCACAAGGTAAAGCGCTTTTTATCTTGCTACCCTGCTCTCTGCCAGCATATGTGTACAACAGTCATTAGCAGGAATGAACAGAGCTGACCTTGCCTAGGTTCCTTGAAACACAAGCCCCACATCCCTTCCCAGAGGCTACAATGACAGGTCACACCCAGCTTTGCCTGGAGACCTCTAGTGTTCCTTTGGACACTGGGGAAAATTTCAGCATGGCCACATATGCTGAGCAGTGGAGTTTATACTAAGGAACTCCTGCTTACATCCTTCGGATCTTTCAATAAGCCAGGGGGCAGGCTTTAAGGAAAGCACACCTGCCCCTCCCCAAGAAATCTCCATCACATAAAACTCTCCTATGTTGCCTGTACTTGGATGCGATTTTGAATAGCACAATCGCAATACTGGTCTTACACCACAAGAGGGACCCAATTAACCACATAGCTCAGTACAAGCCTTAGACTTAAGGGCATCAAAAATGACCATTTGAGTAACAATATGTATCTATACGGCCCAAGTATTCTGCCTTGACACACAGCAGGAGGAGATACAACCTAGGAAGAGCATGCCTGGGCTCCTAACTATGGTCCATTTCCCTCAAGACCCCCCAGTATCTCTGGCCCCTGGACTAGGGATGTTACAGGCCACATCTCTGAGTATTCCTCCTTTTAAGAAAAATTTACAAGCCTACTGTTTGTTCAATTAATTTTTGAACTGCCAATAGTCCCTGCCTCCTGTGGCCAAAAGTCCAGCACTAATCTCTGTGTAAAAAAGTATGTTCTTCTAAATCAAATTTATACTGGTCTCACTGAGTGTCCCTCACCTCTTCTGTTGCAGGACTTAGGGAATAGTTTTATGTGGACCTTATCCATTACTTTCCTGAGTTCATAAAGCTCACATATCCTCCCTCAGTCTCCTTTTCTCCAAGATCAAGTCTAAGCTTTCCTGGTTTCCCTTCCTAAGGCAGATGCTCCATTTCCTTAGTAATATTAGTTCTCTGTACCTTCATATGCAAGAAGGACACAGTGGAATTACAGGAGACCAGAACCACACTCACCAAATGAGTCACATCAAACGTGTGGGTAGCAGGAAAAATACATCCTTTATCTTATTCTCAGTATCCTTCCTGATGGCACCTCAGTTTTGCTGGCTTTTCCAGCTGCTGCACAGTGAGGTGATTTCAGAGAAGTGATGTTTCATCCACATCACAGCTAGGTATCCAACTCGGATACCCCCAGTCACCAGCAACCTTACAGGTACCTGCCATGACTTGTTTCCATGGGGGTCACGTAGCAGTTCTTCAGACACCAAGGAAAAAGACATTCAGAATGGACCATCAAATAGAAATGTCCACACCAGGGATGGCAGGCTAAAGTAAAGTTTATCCTTTGATCTTTTATGTCACTTTTATGTCATCAAGTGCCCAAAGGCAAATCTACAATATGTACCTCTCTAAGTGTCACAGAGCTGTTCACTACAGGTCATTTTGCAGCAGCCAGAAAAAAAAACTAGAGAAATCTGGCTCTTTTATGTCCATACAAATCTTCCTTATACACTACAAAAGACTCCAAACTCACAACTTTCACATTTTTACCCTGTCTTTCTTGCCAGTATTGTACAACTGATAGGAAGATTGTGCCAAGATAACACAAAGTAGATAAGAAAATGTGTGGATAAAACATTCACAGAAAGACATTACAGTTGAAGACAAAGCAATTACTTGACAAACCATTCAACACCTTTAGAGACAGGAGAGAACTCTACCAGCTAGTGCCAGATTAGCCAGTATTACCCCTCAGCAGATGAACCTCATTCTTGGTCAGAAAAGGCCTTAGCAGAAAAGACAGCAGAATGGGACATGCTTATTTAAAAAGGGTTTGGATCCTGTTACCTTCTTCTGATGGTAGAGGATTTTCTCCAGCTCCTGTTCTTTGTTGTGCAGTTCCTTCTGGAGAAGGTTACTCCTGTCATGTCTCAGTGCTTCCTGCAGAGGTAAAGATACACAGCTGTGCATACAACACCCAGCACAGTAACAGCTGTTCCTTGGCCAGAGGAGCCACCATCTCTGCTTCAGACCAAAGGAAGATTGCCTTAAGCCAAGAGAGGGATGAGATACCTGGCAGACCAGCCTCTCCCTTTCTGCTTTGATCTGTTGCTCCATTTCTTCATAAAGGCACCTGACTTCTCGGTCATGGTCTGACTCCTTCCTACAAAATGCAGGTGCACATAGGTCAGGGAAAAAAAAAAGGAGAATATAGAAAGGAAAGGGAAGGGTGGAAACAGATGCCTACTAACAGCTGTGGGGCACTGAGCAGGATTTTAAACAGATCAAATGTTATGGGTGGGCACTGATGCAAAACAAATTCATGGGGATCTGATCAAGATAAAGGGTCATTTCATTACAGCAAGAAAAATCTCTACATCCTGTAACCCAGTCTGTCCTTGCATTTGAGGTAGGACCCAAGCATTGACTGGTTCCTGACAGCAAATGGCCACGATGTTGTCCTTACCGCCTCAGGGCCTGTTCCATGGACTCCTTCTCATGATTCACCTCCCTTATGTATGATGAAACTCGCAACAGAAATTCTTCAAAATTGGATAAAAGCTCCGGACGCTCCTTTCGTAGCCGAGCCCAGAGCTCCCGGATCTCATGTGGACTAGACCAAGCATACAAGAGAGAAGGAAAGCAAATGAGTTTCTGTCATCTTATGGACTGTTATTCCAACTCAGGAATGCACTCAGGACAAACTGCTGTTCTCCTGCAATGACCTCCATTATACCATCACAGCAAAGAGGGAAGTTGGACAGTGACAGAGCACGCACGTGGAGTGGGATCTGATGCCAGCTTAAAATAAAGGAAGTAATCTGAAAGAGGAAAAATCATCTAGGAAGCAAACCTGGAATGATTATTTTTCCAAGTATTCAGCAATAAGACATTTGGTGTCTAAATCAAGACTTGAAGAGATGAATATTCAGCAAATTCCCTGTGAGTTATGGTCAAGCAGCAAACTGTTATAGCCCAGGGATTTTAGCACACAGCACAGATGTTTTTCTTACAGCAGGACTGTACTGGTCCTGCCACTCTCCTTATTTTTTTAATGGGCTTAGAAACTGAGGCACAAAAAAATATGCAAATTTGCCCAGGTGCCACATCAGGATAACAATGGAGAAAATGCCAGAAAACCAGTCCTCTTTTTCAGAACCTGCAATAATGATTACACTGTTTTGATATTTAATTGCAACTTGAACACAGCACTTTTAAACTTACTCTTTCCCCAAGAGTTTTAAAAGTCTACAGACATCACTTCATGCTTCATTTTAGGGAAGAGGTGTTTTGTTTTTTTTTAAAATCTATGAAGTACTTTGGGGAAACTGCTTTAAAATATACAGAAATACTATCCCTATATACACTACGCAAATAGGGTTTTTTTAATATATGTATTTGCCTCCCCTACTATTCTTTGTGAAAAAAACAAATGAAATAAACAACCAAAAAGCTCTGGATTTCCTCAAGCACCATTGCATGACAGTCTCCTTTTTCTGTTCCAAGTTGAAAAAGTTACAGCACTTCATCAAAACTTCATCTTTTAGATAAAAGAACGTATTGAGTCCTGTTAGTAAACAAAACAATTTCTTTCTTGACAAAACAGTACAAATAATTCAGTTTCCTGCTCTGACCCCAATTAACTTCTGTTTTATATTACTTCTTTACAACAGCTGGTTTGGCACAAAGGCAAGACATGAAGTAGCTACTGAACTCATTGCATAAAACTGCAAGTAAGTGGTCAAAATAAAATACAGGATAATTCCACTTAAAGACTTGATGGTTCTCAAAGCAAAGTTATAAATGGTAGAGACTGTCTTTCCAGAACAGTTTTCCTTTCACAGTGTCATCCAATTATTTGAGGCATAACAGCTTTCCAGAATTTTTCAGGATAGAAGTTGTTCAGCATTAAAAATGTGCAGGTGCTTTGCATCACAATGCAAGGGAGACAAAAAAAGTCTGTTTCATGACAGACACAGCTCTGAAAGCAGCAAATTCCTTCACTTTCAGCTTCTGTCTGGAATCCTGTCCACCTCCTTCCCTAACCTGGGCTGCTCCCTGCAAACTGGCAATGCTGTTGGAGTACAGTGCCTGAAAAAAATGACTGCCACAGATGCAATTAGCACCCCAGCCCCTGCAGATGTGCATCAGTAAGAACCAGTTACGCATTATGCTTCACTCTGGAAAGCCTAAAAACAGGCTGGATGACACTGGAGCCAGCAGACTGTATTGAGGCCACATGCCCACAGCATTAATATCAAGTTTCAAGGCTCAGGTGAGCATCCCTTGCCCAGCTTAGCATTTCACACTCTTCAAGATCAGTCCAGTCCCAAACAGCTCCTTGAGCACACATCTTTCACAGAGACTCTTAGAACTGGTTATCTGAAAATACATGAACAGTCACACATCATTTTTGCCTTTGCTGGACTTCATGGCACCAACTGTTGTATTTTACAGCTGTGGTGTAACTTGAGTTTTGGGAAACTCTGCAAAGAGCACTGAGCTAAAAGTAATTGGGAACTGATGAGAAAACCCAGACCTCACTGCATTTGCTACCAAGCATATGAAAATACAAGCAGTGCACCAGAGAGCAAGCAGCTCAGTTCACCTCTTTGATTTTTTTTCTGGTACTTTGAACTTTTGGTACTGCAAGATCAAAACAGGGTAGAAGTAATGCCATGCAACTCCCCTACTTACTCTTCAAATAACTGGGCTGCTCCGAGCTGCTCCATCATGGAACAGAATCGTGTCTCTTCATCATCATCTGCTGGGTCCAAGTCATCTGACCAGCCCGACTCAAAGGTCTCCTCATGTCTGGAGTGATCCATTCTCCCAGCCCCTTGGCACAATTCAATCCCTATTAACTTTCCTGGTGGAGGGAGAAGGAAAGAAGAGAATAAAGAAAGTCAAAATGGATACCATTAAGTGAGCTGCTATTTGCATGGCAGCCTGACAGAGCTCCACGAGCAGCTGCCTGCACGCTGCTGGAGGAGAATACGGCTCTGGGTCAGTCAGGAGCCGCCGTTCTGACGTCCTGAGTGACGTCGGTGTCCAATCTGCAACGCCGGGACTGAAACTGGCTCCCAGCCCAACAACAGGCTGCCAGGGCTCTGCTCGTATCTGTGTGAAGATGATCTACCACCCACGGCCTTGGGTTCTCAGCATGGAAAACACGCAGCATGAGGTCACTTTGCTCCCACAGAGCGGCACTGTGGGTTCAGTTACCAATGATCCCACAAGTTCCCTCAGGACTGCATGACCAGCCCTGAGTAGTACCATGCCTCAGTTCCTCAGCTTAAAAATAAGTAAGGAGGAGCTCATTACCCCTCCCTTCTCATGTGCTACATCTACTCTCATTCAAGCACTATGGGACAAGAAGAGCCTCTTGCTAGGATTGCGTAGAGTGTCTGAACAGAATGAACTTATCCTCTGAGCACCTCCTCCTGCCCCATCCCACATATGAAGGGCTTCCAACTCTCTGGAGTGTTTCATACTGAGACACTAATGCCACAAGAACCTCATGCTATGTAAGGCATGTGACAAACACTGTTACTGGGAACAAATTCTTCTCAAAGAAACAAATCAAGCAATCCTATCCTAAACACAGGTCTCCATCCTGTATACAGAGGTTGGACCTCCATTAGCAGTTACTCTTCCTTTCCAAAACGTATCTGCTCGACTCAAAAGGCAAAAATGACATCCCATCTACAAGACCAGGAGTCAAGAACGTTCAGAGTACAGATGAGAACATGAAGCTGCTCTAAGGGAAAAACTTACACCAGTATTGTATCTCAAGGGACTTAACTCTACCATTTCTTAGCTCCATATGTCCAGAATTGAGCTGCTTTGCTCCCACTCTTAAAATGTGCTATAAAAAACCTCACAGTGTGGAGATATAGCCCCTACTCAGCTTAAAACCTGTTGCTCAGACAGTTAGTTAAGGAGAAGGGCTTAGACTTGGCACTTTTGATGTCTGCTTTAAAGAAAGAGTCATTATGTCTTGTTATCTGTCTTTTACAGATGGGAAAATTGAGGTAGAGAATGATCTGAATATCATTTTGACATCCTAGAAGGATCAAGGAACCCTTCTCAGGAAGCAGATGACTGCAGCTTGAACAGCTTCCCTTGATTCCCACCTGTACACTTCATAAGGAGTACAGCAATAGACTAGGCCAAACTCTTGAATTAGAGGCAAAGTCTGAAAAGGATTTCAGAATTAATATAAAGAAAAGGAATGCAGAAATTAAGTGTTTTGCCTAGGCTGGAGCAAGCACCATGGAGCCAGGCTGCCAACACAGGGTACCTGACACAAAGAGAAAACTTGCCTACCTCTACCAGCAATGGCACCAAGACACGTGCCCTCATGATGCCCATCTGTGGCTGTGGCAGAGACAAATGCCTCAAACAACAAGATTTTGGAATAACCGAGTCATAACACAGAGGGCATTGTGGATGCCAAGGTGCCCAAATGGTGCCTTTTCACCTTCTACATAGTGCTGGACAGTAAAGTCCACACTCCTGAGATTAGTCTTGTTGCTGGCAAAGACAGTGGAATCGGCCAACAGGGCAGGGGCACAGGGCAGAAACAGGCATAGTCTGCAAGCACTCAGTGGGTTAAAACAGTCCCTGAACAGACTGTCCCAAGACACAACTTTCTGGGTTTATTCAGAGGAAATGTTTGCAAGTTCTCCATTCACAGTGGCTGTTTCTAACCATTCAAACTGAAGCACCAAAAGCCCTCCCCACCAAGTTGTAACAAAGCCAAGAGCAGCCAAAATCTGAGCAATCAGGACAGCAAAGTCACTTCTGAAAACCCTAGACCATCTGTGTTCACTTGTTTTGACCTGATACACTTAACACCTCTACATGTCCAAGGAAGGTTCTAACAGGTACAGATTTTCTGAGAGCTTACAACCAGCTAAGGCAACTAAGCATGTGCTGCTGCGTGAGGACTCTGGTACAGGAGCAGCATTCTCCTAGTGTTTGGAAAAGACAACTGTAAGAAGAAAACAAAAGTTCATTTGCCAGTGTTTTAGACTACTAACAGGACTCCTAATGCCCTTGAACAGCACTGCTACCAGCTGGAGACAGTTGCCAAGAGGCACGTTTCTGTTCCTGTATCTAATGAGGGTCCTTATCCAGATGAACAACTGTGGGTCAGACAGCCACACACCAGCTGCAGTACGTACCACGTTCAGTAGGAGATGTGGAAAAGCTGGCTCTACCAAGTAGGCAGGTAACTGTGGTGGAAGAAGGTAACGCAAAGCCTTGTGAAGGGGGATAGCTATACAGCACACCCACCTACTCCAGGGATACTCACATGAGCATGGGGCGTTGTCCTGCATAGCTGGTGCAGCTTTAGCAGAACCACTGCACTTTCTTTCTTACCAACAAAAATCATCATGTCACAGGTGGGCTTTTGCCTTCCTCTGCCTCTGTGCAGTCCTTACCTAGTCCCATGCTGAACTCCACAGGTGTCAGGTATCCCTTATTGTTCTGTTCCAAGCTGTCAAAAACAGTCTCCAGCTGCTCAAGGGTTAGGGGCAGTTCACTCTGCAGCCGCTGCAAAGATAAAAGAATGAACAAACTTGAGGCATGACACAAGTCTTCCCTATGACTGTCCCTGCCATCCTCAGCTTTGGCCCACAACAATGTGCCCTTTCAACACTGCATCCTGTCCAGGATGTGACAGTCTGCCAGTAGAGCTGAGTGATGACACAAACACCTGCCTGGAGCCATGGATATGGTGACACCATTACCAGATGATTCAACCAGAACTGAGGAGAGGGAATTTCAGGTTATTTTGTTTGGAGGGAGCTCAACCCTGCTCCTCCTCCACCTCAGAACCACTGTCTCTAGTTCAGTCTCCCTCTCTATCCCTTCCCAGAGGTTGGAATTGCAGTCCAACTTGTCTGAGAAATACCCTGGAGGTGCAAGGTCCTCCTGGGATTTTTGGTTCCTAGCAGCTGGCTGTGGCACAGTGGCTTCCAGAAATCTGAATGAGACAGAGTCTATGTGCACACCCACAATCACCAAAAGTAAAGATGCCACATTCTCCCCTTTTCTGTCACCCATGACCTTACAGATCCTCCCAGGTCAGGGGAAAGATTTTTTTCTTCTCACCTGCATGTCCACTTTGGTGATAAAACCCTTCTCATCCTTGTCACACAGCTGGAAGAGCTCCCTTGCCTTCTCAAGCATCTCTTCCTCGACATCTTCCAGTTTGCTTGTTTGGCTGGAAGGAGAAACACAAGGAGCCACCCGATCCTCCTCATTCCCTTCCTCTTCTCCTTCCCAGCGGACATATCCCAAGAGCACTCCCCTCTGGTTCTCCATCTTCTCAAAGTCTTTTCCCTCAGGGCATGGGCAAACAGAAGAGCTGTGGGGCAGAAAACAGAAAACCCAATCAAACACATGACCCTTCACTTCCAGCCCACACATGATCTAGTTACATCCCTTGGTGGTTGAAGGAACAATATTCAACATCCGTATCTGGATTAGATAACCTTTAAAAGGCTCTTCCAAGCCAAAATATTCCATGATTCTGTGCACTGAGCAGAGCAGGGAAAGTGAATTTGTGTCAGAGATACACACCACATGTAGGTACACTGTACACAACACAGATGCAACTAAGCCTTCCACACAGCCATAATCCTACACCTCTGATGGGCTCCAGACCCTGCACTGAGGAGGGATACTCTTTTGCCATCTCTCCTCCTCTGGCTCAGACCTACAGGGCAGCATGAGTTCTTTGCTGGTGCAAGCCAGCTGCCAAGGGAAGGTTTCAGCAGAGATGAGAGATTGGAAAGGGAATATTAAAGCATACAGGTAAATCTATGTGGAAACACAGTGATAGTCCCACATCAGCTGAGACAGGAGGCTCAAACACCGCAAGCTGCTTCTGTCAGGCCTTGGTTCCTTTGCTAATAACATGTACTTTTGCTCCTCTTGCTGCTTTTCTGCACCACCTTTGAATACCAAACCTGCATCAAAACTGCAAGAACCCAAAGCAGAACAACAGCAGACAGGAGTAAGATCTGTGCAAGTGACAGAGGAAAGAGAAGGAATGTTTCTCCCAGTCCTCTCCTACCCAGGTCCCCTTTCTGGCTTTCCACCTCTGACATTTTCTTGTTAACGCTTTCCAAATAGTAACTCCAACCTTTTTTATGCTATTACAGCACAAAGAAAGGTCAGGCAATTCCTACACTGGGAAAAATTTAATAAGCTGGGCACTCCTGACCCCTTCCCTTCAAACCTCTGTTTGAGAGCTCATAAACTGCCAAACAGAACGTTAATCTGAAATGTTCACCTTCACAGGAAGGAAATCACACAACTATGGAGACATTTCAGAGGCCAAAGAAAATAATTCCCATTATTTCAAGTACCTAAAGCAAAAAGGCTAGGAATGGAGCACCCATTTAAGCACAGCACTATGAGTGTAAAGATGCATACAATGCATCCCCACCCCAACCTACCTTCCAACTTACTGATGCCACATAACACCCTCCAGACAGCTTTTCTTCAGCAACACCACCACAGTTTTAAAGTCTTTTTGCACAGATTGCTCTAGATTTCTCCTTCTGCAGATCTGTATTCTGCATTGCAGGATGGAAGTGAGCTGTGCAAGCAGGCTGAAAGCAGATTTACACACTGCTGGACAAAGAGGACTGGAGGGTTGGCTTCCTTTTTTAATCTCCAGAAATTAAAAGCCACGTACAGATGCCATGATAAAAAACAAATTCTGTTTGCACTCTTGGTACAATGGGAGGATAAAGAGCACGATGGCCAGCAAGAATGTCACATGCAAGAACGATATGAAGCTGACACAAAAGGAGAAGGCAATTACATACCATGCTATTTGACTCCTTTTATTACTGCTGGTTTGTGAGCCAGACGGTGGTTCTGCTTCAAAGAACAAGCAGAACACTTCACTCCCCTTTTCAAATCAATGTTTTTCCAGGCCACCTCTGTTTAGTGTCACTTGAGAAGATATTTATTTGAAACTCTGCAGAAGACTACCTATAAATGGGTACTATTGTACATTTCTAATCAAGTAGACATCCCTGGCAAGCAATGGGCACAGTACTGGACCCATGCTTTGGGGGATACACCAGAAGAAAGGAGGGAAGAAGTGAGAAGGCTCTTTTTCAAACAATCCCTCATACCAGGCCTTTTTGTGTTATGGAGCCAGCATAGCAAAATTTAGAGACTAAAGTTTGATTCTATCCATTAGCTGGACAGATAGCTTGCTTCTGATGGCAAGTCTGCATGTACAAGTAGTAAAGAAGTCAGAAAAAACACTAGCTTACTTTTCACATTCAAGGGAAAGCTGCAAAACTGGCTTTGAAAGAAAACAGGGAAAAAAAGATCCAAGTATCTTCTGTTGCCTAGATTTTACAGGTGATTACAGTGAGGAATAACAGCCACATGGATAAATGATAATTATTGGTTGCTACAGACCACCTTCCTGAAGCTTTTTGCCAGACCCATTCCTTGTGCAGATACAGCCTCAGCTCAAGCAGCACCCTGTACCAGAGGGTGAGCACAGGCAGCAGCAGGGGAGGAAAGAAAAAAGGAGTTCAAAGCAAGAGCCATGACAAAATTGCAGAAAACAGCCAAAATAAGAACAGGCACAAAAGAGTAACATGTTTTCTGAAACAGATGTCCCTAGAAGCAAAGATGATCTTACTTTCTTATCAGCCTCTATTCCAAAAGCCAGAGCAGCCCACACAGTTGACATCTCCCCAGCTTTGCTGCAGCAAACAAAAGGTGGTACAAGGAGGATGTTCTGTTCTCTCTCAGGACATTTTTGAAGCTGAAATCCAACCCATTACATCCCTACCTCTAGTATTTCCTCATTTTATCAAAAGCCCAGCTGTACTGTAGCTCCTAAACACTGGCTGAGCTAAAAGCCTCTTAATTAGAAGAGCTGGGAGCCTAACAAGGACAAAAGTCTGAAAGGATTTTACTCATGTAAAAGACCAAGCCCATTAATTCAATGTTCAGAGCAGGGAGTCTCTTGTCCAAGCTGCTTCAAGAGGCTTCAAGCCAGATGTGGCTTTTTCAATGGCAAGACAGCACTTGTAGAGGAACAAAGTAGCAAATAAGAGAGAACCCCGGTAAGCAAAATACATCACCACTCCGAGGGACTTCTCTCCCAGGAGCCCGTGACTGAGAAGCTCTTACTCTCTATCCCTGTTTGTAAGGGCACTGCATAGTGCAAGTGCAGATGAGGCACAAAGCAGATCTCAGTCCAACAATTGTTGTCACACCTTCCCCAGTTACAGATCATCACTGCAAAGTATTGCAGAAGCAGCTTCATCAGCAAGATGCACAACATCACTGAAGGACCTCTTTGAAAGAGGCTGAGGTCACTAGAGTACCAAAACTGTGGACTGGTATCCAAACCTGAGGCAAGCAGAGCTGGCCTTGGGTGCAGGATCAGCTTGGGAAATGCCATGCTTGCCTGACACAAGTGGCAAAGGCAGAGAAGACAGGCACAGGCAGATAATGCTTTTGGTCAGGCAAACCTGCCAGGCTCTGACAGCAAGGTAAGTCAAACCACCTCCAGTGACAAAACCAGCAGTTGTTACCAAAACGTCCTGACAGAATTAATTTTTCCAGGTCCCTTCTGGCAGGCAAAGGTAGTCATTGAGTGTGTACCAGTTAAGAATTAACTTCCACACCTAGCCTGGAGTCAGGATCATCTCCGAGTCTTGGGCTATTGATTTCCATCACAAAAATGTCTGCAGTGGGTCATGGCAGAGCTTGTCTAGCCCAGCATCTTGCCCTCAACAGTGGCCATTAATGACTGGTGAGGGAAGAATAACAGCAGGGCAAGCAGAGAGAAGACTTCCCTGACGACATCTGCCAGCTGCCAGCCACATGCTGATGGAAATGGTGTGCCTGCTGCAGTCAGTGGGTGCTGAGAAAGCTTCACGGGACTATTCCAGTTTTCTGGGTACACGGTTTGTCCAGCACCAACTCCACAAGAGATGGAGTGCCAGCCTCAGCTCAAACAAGAGTTCTCTGCCACCTTCACATCCAGTAACTGTGTTAGAAACCAACAACTCTTTTCCCAGGGCCTGGGAGATCTAATGGGCCAGGGACATGGGGAGCACCAATGGGCTCCAGTCACCCTGGTCAACCCCACTGTGGAATGTTCTTCTGCAGCCCCATCTTCCCCCACATTACAGGTTTGGCTGCCTATGCTCAAGGTCAGCTCTGATATTGCCCAGTCCAGATTTGGGCAGTGTTCTGCACCCAAACAACCTGATACAGAGCTTAAGAAAAAGCCAGTCTTCTAGTCCTGCAGGTTACACCAGGTATCTCCAGCTGTGGTGTGTGCTGGGGCTCAGCAAGTAAAAATTCACCTGCTCCTGCAACGCAACTTTCTCAGCCTGGAAAGAAACATTGGTCTTCTCAGACACAGCACAGAATGGGAAATTGACTGCCATAAAGACAGCTGACATCAGGTCTTCTATTTCTACACTGAAATAACTCAGACCAGTCTTACATGAATATTCGTAATCACCTGAGGCATAAACAGAGGTTTGTCCTGTGCAAAACTGTTGCAGAAAGTCAACTGGATCCCATGGGCTTGGCATTCTTTGGTGGAATCATAAGACTTGAATTTTAATCCTGACTCAGCTGGCCATATGGCCCTAGATAAGTAATGTCACCTGCCTATGCCTATAGACTGTCAGCCCCTCCAGTTTGGTTCCTGATGCTTGTGACAGCTGGCACTTTGTTTTAAGACTCAGTTCCTGGTGACTAATAATTACATGTGAAACTCAAGCACCAAAATAATTTCAAAGCTGCAAAACTGAAGAATGAAAACTTGGACACAGAAACTGCAAATTTCAGCATACAGAAGAACAGACCCAAGGTGCTTTTCCTGGAAAGGGGAGATACTTCTTTAAAGGCAGCACTACAGAATCACAGTTCCCAATTTACTGTCTCAGAAAGCTTCTCATTGTAGCCATAAGCACTGTTAAAGAAGCAGAGGAAAGCCATAGCTGAAATGCTGTCAACAGACAAGCCCTTACATATGTGACCATGACCACCATGTGCATATGACAACTTTGGGGTGGGTTTTTTTTTTTCACAGCCCAGTGACAAGGAGGAAAGGAAAGTGGGGAGTGCAGCCAAATTTTCCACAGCTGGTCCTCAGATGACCCTGTTCCCCACAGGGCATTGTACATGCACTGAATACTCTGCATTCCCAGCAGTCCTCCCCAGTGCAAGACAATGAATCAACAGTTAATGAAGGAGGAAAAAACTAAGCACAACTGGCTTACGTGGCTTACCCAGGATTACAGAACAAGTCCAGTGTTTGGGCCCTGTAAGCTATAAGGGAAAGCAGTTTTTTGCTTTCCTGTACCACTAAATTTTTGGTGACATAGTTGTAGAAAGGAATATTAAAGAATAATCATTATAGACGCATAGTAGGTGGCCAAGGTGTACCACAAACTAAAGTGCCCAGATACTTGCTGGGAAGTTTCCCAAAAGACATCCTCCTATATCTCTGCCTAAGACAATATTATTAGAAACAACAAAACCACCCCCATACTAAAGCTAAATATTTAAACCATTTATTTAAACAAATCAGAAGAACACACACCCTTTCCTTTCTGCTCCTGATACAGAAAAACAGTTTTACAGCCTTGAAAGTAGGAATTCACCAGGTGTTTAGGTGCACACTGATCACACTCCTGGCACAGACACTGGATAAAACAGGTTTAATCCCATATATGAGCAAATATTACACAAAGAGGAGAAGGGCTGGGTAACTGATCCCTGCAGCAGAATGCCTGTTGCTTCAGCAAATTACAGATTGACAGCAAACACACACCAATCTGCAGTACTACAAAGCATTTGTTGCTTGCTCATGGAATGGGATCATCACTCAGGAGCAGATGAGTAACAGGTAAGTTTTAAAAGAAAAGGCCAATAAAAGCTTCCCAGCTCCTTAAACCATTTGATATCAAACATATGCCACTAGTTCTGTTTGTTCTACATTCCTTTTGCTCCCAAGTTTTGAAAGCTAATAATTACTACAAAAACTGAGTGTTGTAGGTCACAGTCACATCTACACATGCCAGATTTTATAGTACTGTGAGACTCAATGATCATATATACATATTTACAATTATTATCCTAGTTCCACAGAAAAAGTACATATTCTAAATGCATTGACAAAATCATAGCCATGCAAAACTGACCAGGTGAAGGCAGAGCAGAGGGCTTGCCAGGGAAAGACACTGACCTTTGTATCAAACTGACTGCCACACAGACTTAATTTCCAAAAGCTGCTTAAAGGAACTGGGTAACCACTTGGTGGAAATTGTTCTAAAAGGTTCTGCCATGGTGCCTGAAAAAGCTGGGAGGAGAGCAAAAAGAAAATAGTTATTTCTCCAGTGCACTTTGTTCAAAATTAATTTTGCTCTTTCTCTTCTCTAGGAAATTTGTTTCCATTGTTTGGAATTTGTTTGGGTGGTTGTTGGGTTCTCCCTTCCCAAAGGAAATGGCAGGAAAAGAAATACACCAAAAAATGAGAAGAACATCAATTGTTTTATGAGGGTTTTTTTCTTTAGAAAAACCTAAGAAACCCACACACACCCTGGGCAGACAGCCTGAAATCAGGTATTCATATCTAGAGCTACACTTTAATTCTCTCTCTTTTAATTGCCTGCACTTGACTGTATCCCTTTAAGGAAACAGGAACGACTCCAGGAACCTTTGTGTTGTTTATTCAGTAGGGGATTAGCCCAGCTTGATAGCCCTGAGCTAACCCGTGCTGCAGTATCAATGGATGACTTCATCATGGGATATGTCAGTAGGATATAGGGATATAGAGATACATCCCAGGCTCTGACTTTCTGAAGAGCAACTTAAAAGAGGGGCTCTGATGCAATTTACGATTTCCCTCACCAAAGCTCCTCAAAGTGGAGGATCTTCGGTAAAAGATCCTTGGTAAAAAAAGCTTGCCATGGGGAAACTTTGATGCAGACTCTTTGCTCCTATCTCCAAGCAACTTGAGAGTGGTAACAGTTTTCTTTTTCCATTTCAAGAGGTGAACAAATAAACTTCTTAAAACTGCACTCAGTTATGGTTCCTGATTCAACAGCACAACAGAAAGCACCAGTGTGTGCCAAGAACTATCAATATGACAAGTCTGCAACACAGACAGGTATCTACAACATACCAAAACAACACCCTTCACCCCAGAAATCGCCACAAATCCTCCATCCTACCCTCATGCTGCTCCCCAGCTAAGCCCATCTCAAGCCAGTGGCATTGTGCAGCTCTCTCACACTGGCACAGCACGTGCGCTGCAAACACTGAGGGCGCCTGTTTGCACTGGAACCTCTCCTGCTAATTGGGGTTTTGGCTTTGTTGGGTTGTTTTGCTTGGGGAATGGAGAGAGAAAGCATCAGTTTTTCCTCTGATAATATTTGGGCCAAGAGTTAATTCTCAGCAATTAAAAACAAAATCCAAACCACATTTTTTCCATAAACAGCTAATGGTCTTGGATCTGTCAATATAACTAACACACAGCCAATTTTTCAGAAAATAAAGAACATGCCTGCAATAAGACATGACAAATAGCAACAACTAGTTTAAAAACAACTCATTTTCACAAATTTCTTCACTTTATAAAGGCTTACAGGTTTCCTGAAACTTTTTTTTAAGAGAGAGAACATTACATAATACACAGTGCAACATAAGGATTCATCCTATACTGCAGCAGCAGAGTAATGGAAATAAAAGCAATATTATACCCTTTGGGTTCACGAAGAGGAATTAATTGTATTTTCATAGGCTGGAGATCATGCTGCACATCACAAAGGACAAGGTTAGCCAGCAGGAAGCAAACATCTTTTAGTGAAGCAGAAAAGGCCTTGAGCTGTATCATTTCCTACTGTTCACGTTGTACAACAAATGTGCAGTTGTTAGAGGATGGGGACCATCGGCTCAAGAACATAAATGAGAACGAGGATATTTTAGTTATGAAGAGATAATACAACCTTTATTCACCTTAGCTAAACACCACTGTGTAGTGAAGTTGGAGGCAGATGCTGCTCTGAGTTCCGCAATCAGAAGGTAGATTATGCCTGTGTAACACAAAGTATGTTGACCACACAATACATGCTCCGCTGGTGGTATCTGTGGGCCAGGTGTGTAGGCAGGAGGCAAAGAAACGTTCTTTGCCTGCTCAGACGTGGGAAAAGGAGGATAGAAGACAGAGGACTTGGTGTTTGACATGGGACATGCTGGATCATTTTTGATTGAAAGCAAAAGCTGAGCACTGGGAGCCCAGGCAAAGGAGATTCCTGTTCTCTTCTACTCCTCTTTTCCAAGAGCTGGTGAGGCAGGTAGGAAAGCCCCAGAAGGAAGACAACTTCAAACCCAAGCTGCCATTTGAAGCTCTTCAGGAAATGACATAAAGCTGGGCAGCCTGTCAGCTTGTTTGATTGAACATCACTGGTAATTCCCTCCTGCCTTACCTGCCTCTTTAGAGAAGGGAGCACTTGAGTGCAGAGCTGGTTGGATCAGAGACAACAACTAGAAGTCAGCACACTTCTGCTGCTCCTGCCACTAGTTATTGAACAGCTAAGAGGTCATCAAGGAAAACAGGGCCTTGGCTTCTGCAGCTGATCGAGGACACATCAGGGAAAATGCTGCTGTGGAGACTCTTTTCACACCCTGCAATAAGCAAAGGCACTGGGTACACCAGGCTCTTCCCCAGCCCTCAGGAAATGCAATCACACTTGCACACTTGGTTTCCTACAGACAAAGAAATCAGGCTAAAAGGAGGTACACCTCAGTCCTGTGCTGGTGGAGAGCTAGACATACTTCATCAGTGTCCTTGAAGTACTTCAAGGGCTGAGCTGGCAAGTTCTCTGCAGCACCTGAAACCTCCTTATCCAAAGAGCTACAACTGCAGGGGGGATGCATGAAGGTCAAGCATCTTTTCCTTGTCCAATTCATCTCCAGTATCTTGAGAACTGGACACCACTATCTTACCTCCATAATATTTTCTAGGTACGTGTTAGCAATGGCACCAGCAGGAAAAGCTTTACCTCCCTATTCTGGATTTGCAAGATGCACTTCAAGGACAAAAAATGTTTGCAAATATTAACAAGTAGGCACAAGTGTGGAGAGAATTTCTAGGCACCACAACTCCCTGCAGAAGCCTGTCTGTGGCTGGTGCTGTACTGGTTTTGCCCAGAAGGGATGTGTGAGACCCATGGACAGTATGACCTTTCTGCAAATGTTGTTAAAATAACAAACAGAGCTGAGGCAGCTGGTGAAGCCAATTTCCAAGAAGACATTTAACTCATTCTCTGCCTTGCAGAGATGAAAATTGCCGTGTGCACAGGTATGTGACACTTGGTTACCTCTCAACTCGGGATCTACCCTGCTAACACTGCGTATAAAGGTAAAAATTCACTCCTTCCTGTGAGCTAAGGAGGTGTTGGCTGTGCTATGCAAAACACCTTTCCTGAAATGCCAGTGTAACCTGTACATGGGAAAAGGATTAAATCCATGCTCTGAGTAGAGAAACCTCCTGGCTGTCAGACCACTGAGGGGGACACAGATAAAATCTGGAATCCAGGTAAAGAAAGGATCAGTTTGAATGTACAAGATATCAGAAATACCCTCTCCCTTTCTCATTCAGGGGGACAATCACAACAAAATACTAAAAGCCTCAGATTTCTACAACACAGAAAACTAGAGAATGTTTTGAGCAGGCACAAGCCTTGAACTGCTCCTCCACAAAGTGGGATAACACCTGCAACTGAAAGGCACCTGCTCCCTGTCTACCAGGCACAGCTTACTGCACAAAGCTATCAGAGCAAGGAACAGCATTTAGAGCAAACTTAAAGCAGATGCTGTTTGAGAGGTGCTTTTGTTCAACACGTACAACTGCTCTGGGAAAGGTAAAATTACTGGAGGGGGGTTGTGGAATATGCCCCTGTTGACAAAAGCTGTCACTGAGTCAGAAGCCCACAGCAGGAACAATGATACAGGATTACAGAAAGGGGCAGAGAGGAATAGGGATGTTTATGAGAGAGTGGAAAATTTCCTGCCAAATGTTTTTAAAGAAAAATTTCTAGTCACCTACACAAAGCATGCAAAGCACAAAATCTTTAGTTTTTAACCTGACCAGCTCAAGGCATCCATTTCACAAGAAAATGTCACAGTCTCACATATTCTAATATTCAGCTATTACTCCAAATCAGCAGTTCGCAAAAGCAACGAGTTACTGGAATTGGTTAAGCATCTTGCAGAACCACATCAGAACTCAGAACAAGTTTCTTCAACATTTGCAAAGACCTCGAGTGATCCAAACTGAAGAATTAACCATCTGTTAATTAAGCATCCCCAGCTCTTGAAAACCAATCAATAAATTTTACTTTCTCTGTCATGGGAGTAACAGCTGGTTTTTGTAGTGATATACAATGCCACTGGACTCAGTGAGCTCCACTCTGCTGCTTTAAGGCAAAAGCAGGAAGTCAGAACAGAAAATTCTTAGTAAGAACCTCTGCTGAGACACAGCAACTTGCAAACTCGTTCAGACTTCCTTCTCAAATAATTCCTTGCCCAAACGAGAGAGACTTTCTCCCCCCCCCCCACTTTCTCACTCTGCAGGTGTCCCCAAATACCTCGAGTAGCAGGAAAGAATTACTCCCTTTCCCTGGAACTGGCGGTCTATTCCACAGCAGAAAGCTAGCGGAGAGGGAACTCCGCCACTGTAAATAGAACATCAGAGTCGGTCCAAGCTGGGAGGGGTGGTTTGCAATGCTCCCTACGCATCTCATCCCCTTTCCAATATCGGCTGGTAGCCATCAGTTCAGAAAGCAGCACAAGAAAATCTGCCCTTAAGCTTCCATGGTAAATTCCTTGTAATGCTGCCTTGTGCACAGCTGTGAAGGAGAAGGGCTTGTTTCTGAGCTGCCTGAGGAAAGAGGGGAAGAAGTGGTAAGAAAGCAGATGAGCCCTCGTGTCATGCTGAACTTACCTTCCCTGAGAAATTCTAGTTGTGCCTGTAGGTAGCACTCTGTCTACCTCCCATCCAGTTTCAACAAGAGCTGGAAACTACCCCTGTGAATCCTGCCTCAAGTCTAATTCTGCTTTTACAAGGCCGGCAACCTGTTTCACAAAGAGAAGCACAGAGAACTCAGGAAAAAAGAAAAGCAAAACATAAGATGACAGGGCAAGGAGCATGTTTCCAAAGCACCATAAAAGACACTGCAGGGGTGGGGTGCACACCCCAGACTATCTCACTAAGGCAGCCAGAGATGCCACCCTCTATCCTGCCACTGACCAAAGTGCCACTCTATCCCACAGCACGCAGGAAAGGAAACAAAGCCATCCCTGCCTGCTGACAGCTGGAGATGCTGATGGGGATTTGTCACTCAAGGGCATCTCCAGAGCCCCCAGGCAGCACGAAGATGTCCTCAGCTGTGTCAGTTCCCATTAGTTAAGCCTGAAGTCTTCTCAGGAAAGGTGACAAAGGAAAGGGAAAAAAAATCATGTTGAGACCCTGGCAGGCTGGTTCTTCATCACCTCATATGGTTTTGTCCCCTTTTCTCACCCCTGCCCCAAATGTCTCTTTGTCTCAGCCCTTAAGGATAATATTTGTCCAGAAAACAATCTTTGCCATAGTCAGGAGCGAGCAAGCCTACCCTCTACAGAGAGCAAAAAAGCCCACTTTCACCAATTTCCACCAAGAAGACACCAGCTGGTATCTGAACAGCAGAGGCCTCATCACCCTGCAAAGAGAGGAGCTCCAAATAGCCCCATCCTACCTGCAACAAGCAATAATGGGACCTGCAGAAAGCAAAGGTCCTTCCCTATTATTTTAAGATGGCTATTTCAAAATCCAGACAAAAAATGGACATAAAGACAAATACAAGCCATCACAATTGTCTTTAATACAGGTTTAACAGGGCCAGAGAGCTCCCCTGAGCCATCTGGGAGGGCCCTGTGATGTCAGAGGGCAGCTCTGCTCCACTCCAACCAGGCCAATCACCTCTCCACTCCTCAGAGGCTCAGCTTTGCCTCAGCCCCAGGGTCCCACATCCCTTGGGGCAGGCTCTAGCCTTAGCAGAGTAGCTGTGGCAAAAAAAGCCAAAACCCAAACAAATCCATACCAAGCAAAGTACCTGCCTCTGAGCAGTGGAGTTTACTCACCATTATCACTGGTGCTGCAGAAGTCATGCTTAACACTGACCCATGGTCTCGGCTGGGATTCGGCTGGAACAGCACAAAAAAGCAAGGAAACTGCTTTCCTGTGCCTTGCAGTCTGCCCTGTCTCTAATTTCCTCTTGGGGATCTTTATAAAGGTTCTCTCAATACTGACTAGAACAAAAAAGGTTGTAAGACACAAAAAAATAAATACACACACTGGAGCCACATTAAAGAGTCCTTAGCATCACATGGATAAAGGGCAGGAAATACAAAAAGTTATGGTTCCCATAGTAATGCTAATCCAACCATACTGCACATCCTGCGTATTTACTGGTAGACATTGAAAAGAAAAAGGCTTCATCTACCGATACTTAAAAGGTTTTTGATTTAGTAAAGACACTTGAATATCACCCTACACGCAACATTTATAGTTCTGAGCAGTAGATTTTCAGATTGAATTGGATTAAGCCAATCTAAGCATTACTACAGCTCCCCATATCCAGGGCAATAGCAAGAGCTCTCAAGCATGATTACAGACTGAACATTACTTGTTCAACCTGAATAGAGGAAAGGGATCCAGGCATCAGAATGGGCTGAGTCACCAAATCACAGTCGGCGCAGATTCTGCACTTGGATGCAGCAGGGAGGTGGTAAGGAGGGGAGAGGATGACCGACCAAGACCCACACACCCATAATCAGTAGATGTTAATCCATTTCTATAAACACTCATTTACTTGATACTGAAAGCTTGAAATATCCTCCTGCCTCGTATCACACCTCACAAATCTGGAAACAGGTTGTGAGTGAACTACAGCCATGCTGACCTTTCTCTGGCACAAATCTGTGCATTGCTCTGCTCTCCAGGCTCCTGAGGTCTTACCTTCATACTTTACATAAAGCCCACACTACTCTTCCAAGAGGGAACAGCTACAAGTGGTCCATTTGCATTTAGTAGCTCTGACTGAGCAACCAGATTTGCATAGGAAGTGAACAACTCTTTGTGCCATACGAAACACATTAAATCAAAAGGGTTTGAGCACCTGTACTGGAATAGAGGATTACTCCTGTAGCTATGTGTCTGGGAGAAAGGAAGGGCAGAACAAACATCATGCAAACTCCTTTAAGAGGCAAAGAGGGTGAGGAAGAAGGAAGGCAGGAACAGGAACAAAGTGTGAAATGGAAGAAACGTGCATTGGTGGGTGCATCCAAATGTGTCCTTTTCCACCTCCAATAAATCTGAATTATTTTCTTAGTTTCCATGAACTCAGACAGAAGGACACAGTTCAGGACAACAGGCATCTTTGAACTTCAGAAACTGGAGAGGTGAAGAGAGAGACACTATTGCTGAAGAAGTTCTCAGCCCCACTTGGCACCAGGGCACCCACACAGTCCTGCTCAGAGGACACCAAACTGACAGACCTGCTCATGGAACAATGTCAACACCAGAGTCTGCAGCAGGGCACAGGCACACACAGCAGAAGTTGTTCTGCCCACAGAATTACTGGGTGCTGGTTCCTTCACTCACACCCATCAGCCCTTTGCTCTCACTGTCCCTTGGGGTGCATTCATCTTC
Organism: Myrmophylax atrothorax; assembly: GCA_026770055.1. Classification (NCBI taxonomy): domain Eukaryota; kingdom Metazoa; phylum Chordata; class Aves; order Passeriformes; family Thamnophilidae; genus Myrmophylax; species Myrmophylax atrothorax. Next base: position 17,547,050 of record JAOXXN010000065.1, read on the forward strand.
CCTATTGTGCTCCAGAATCAAGTCTCCATGTTTTAAATGAGGCTTTGCAACCCTCCCCACAGCTGCAAAGCTCAGGTGCTCCTCTGAGCTGCACAAATTCCAGTTGGCATCTAGCCACACCTGCCAAGGGTAACAAGGATTTGGTCATGCTTTATCTTATCTAAGCAATGATGACGCTTCTCTTTCTTCTTGGGCAAAGCTCACCAGCTCTGCACCTGTCAAAGAGGGGAGCTGGGCAGAGGCCCAGAGCTTCAGCCTGCAGCAATTCACCCCAGAGCAGGGTGGGTCTAGCAGCCTGCCTGTCCCACCCACAAAAACCAGGCATTTAGTCCACCAAAAAGAACTATGGGGGAAAAAAGGCTCAGCAAAATTTACACTTTCACCTCACCTTCACCTCAGGTGCTAGAACAGGCATACAACTCATCTTCCCTAAAAACAGTACAGCCACACTAGGCCTGCCAATAGACAAAACAGTATTTTACAGGGAGTCAAACACTTTTCCAGAGAGAAGACTTCAATGTCTGTCCTGCTGTCAACCTACAGATCACCTACAGTTCCATTCACAGCTGGAGATGAGCCTAGTTTTCTCTCCTTTTTATAGAGGGGAGGAGAGGAAACTGAGGCAGATAAAATAATTACCCTTACAGGTATTGTGCTGAATTAGATGGAGAGGGATTCAGCTACTGTAACAATGAGGGCCACCAAGTTCCTGTGTTATGCATCAGATCTGCCTCCCTGCACTTGCACCTCTCCCCAGCTCCCACCATGCTCACCTAAGGGTTAACAGCTAGCCTGCAATCTCCTTCCAACCCTGCTTTTCCAGAGGCTATGTCCAAACATAGCTGGATTTTTCCTGAAAGGTTTGCTTTCCATAGCCTAAATGATATATTTAGGCACTCCACAATTTATTTTTAAACACCACACAGCTACCAGTTCCATTCCTGCAAAGGTCTGCAGATATCCTGCTTGCCATTCATTGGAAGAGCTTGACAGAGGAAGCAATAAACAGCTGGCTATTGTTACCTTGATTGCACAGCTACAACAACTAGGCTTTTTTCAAGCTTTTGCTGCACTGCTTTATCTTTCATCCAGCACATGTGCTAAAGGCTATTTCTTTCGAAAAGCTGTAGGATGGGTCTCAAGAGCCTTATTCATAGTCTCATTCCTCTTGGAAACACAGGTTGCCTCAGCCCACATACATCACCTGCTGTGAGCAGTGATCCTTTGCATCTGCCAGGATCTTACCAACGAGACAAGTTCAAGCCAGCCCCAAGCCCACACGGTGCTGGACCACCACAGCAGATCTCAGGAGGTTCCTGGCTCCCAGTCACATTTTCAGGCATCTCCTACTATCTTCCGAATAACACAAGCCTTTCCTGCAGGGCTCTCAGGCATGTGTAATCCTCAAACATCCTTCTGAACCAGGGACACCATTCCACATAGATGGGGCCAGTAACTGGTGCAGAAAAGTGATACCAAGTCTCATACCAGCCCACAGACTAAAACTACAGAAGCAGAGCCAACAGCTTCTCCTTCAGGTGACATCTCTGATAATGAGCTGCCATCACACACTTCACTAAATAGAAAAGCAAGGACATTACAAGCCTCCTTGCTCTCAGTCTTATTACTTGACAGATTTTCTTCGCTATGCCAAGCAGATGAGAACACTGTACCCTCCCAAAGCATTGTACTATACCCCATTTCCTCTAAAACAAGCCTACGATTAAAGCCACAGTCTCTAGGAGCACAAGACAGTATTTGTTCCTGCTTTAGTGCTCTGTGACACACAGTTAAGAGGAAAACACTTGGTTAAAAAGTCCACAGGGCTTCCCGATCACGTTCCCCCAACCTGAACGAAGCACAGGGAAGCCTACCATGGCTCCAGACTTCATTTGGAAGTCCATGGCACCACAAACTACACACAACCCATAACATCTGATTCTGGCATTGTCTTCTCTCAAAGCTCACAATATTTGTTATTCCACTTGAAGCACCTGGGTCCTACAGTCTAGTGAAATACTGAGATTCAAGCATTTCTTGGAAGCTTATGAAGACATGCAGGAACCTCTAAGACAATCAGAAAAGAGCCTGAGAAAGCAAATTGAGAACATAATTTTTTAAAATGCCCTCATTTATGGCATTCCATGGCTTTTTTTTTTAATGTCTGGCTGATGGTTTTTAAAAGCTTAGGGCTGGCAAATGTTTTGTATGGCCTGAGAAGAGCACATTGTGCTCCTTGCCACGGCAGAAGCACATGGGAATACTTCATGGATCCACCCCAGTGCTCCCTGCACAGCTGCAGAGGTCAGGTTTGCTTAGCACAATGAGCAATGAGGGCCATGCACAGGGAAATCCTCCTCCACATCAGACAAGAAATTAAAAGTTCAGGATACAGGATGGGGAAAAGTGAACATTGCTAGAAAATATTACAAGGGGTAATCAAAACACCCACAGCATCTCTCTCTCATGCTGCTGGGCTAAGGATACCTCCAGGGATACACAGTGACAAAGGGCAGAAAGTCTTACTAATTGTTGCAATTCTGCTTTTCTGGTAGAACAACAAAACGAATCATTTCAGATTCAGACAAAGTAAATCAATTATTTCCACCTCAGACTCTATATGGACAGCAAGCCAAGGCATCTGGCAGGAACAGGATGGCTACTCCACCCAGTGGAAGAGGACATATTTGCTACAGCTGAAGTTTCTTGTCACTGTCCTTAAATCCACGATGAGCTCCTGCAAACAGGAGAGAAGAGGGAGAATTCAGTCCCCAGAGCAGCCTTATGAAATCACAAAGATTTAGACAGTGAGTAGCTATAGTATGGAAACCAAACCTAGTTTATTGTGCATAAGGATCGATATCCCCAAAGCTCTCTGACCATGAAGAACATTGTGCATGGATCTGTGTCCACGTGATTTCTGTTATTGTCAATTGTACTCATCCCATTAGTTTATTCTCCGAGGCTGCCTGGCAAAGTCACGAGGAACAGCAGTCCCGCAGCACTGTCTGCATGCTGCCAAAGACAGCCCCACATGGAGTCCTCCTTTACAATACCACCTTCAGACCAGCAGATGGTGAGGTCTTTATTCATTAGATGCATCAGATTGGGGTTGGAGTAGAACTTTTCCTACCTGATGGTGACAAAACAGCCAAGCAGACTTTCCAGTTGGACAGTTCATACTACCCAACATAGCCTGCCACAAAAGACCAAGAGAAGAGTGATGCTATGAGGAATGAGAACACTATTTGCCCAGCAAAGTAGCTTTAGAGACATTTTATACCATCTTATGCCATGACATGATGGATTCCAAAATTTAATGCCTCAGGCCTCACATCAATATCTGTGTAGCCGTATGTCCTGGTAAAGAGAAGATTCTTCCACCCCAGCTCATTGCAGTTACTCAGAACTTACTCTGGACTACCTGAATTGGTCAGTGAAAGGACAGACTCAACTGATTATCTGTTTGATCTAGAAAAGCAATTTCCATAGCCCTCAGGAGATGTGTGTGTGTGTGTGTATATTCATCTGCACAAACCTGCTTATATGATCCTCTAAAATAAATATAGCTCTACAACATGAGAAGCAAGATGCAATTGCCCCTGAACTTGCATAAGGCAAAGCTAGAAATTAAGGTTTTCTGAGAGCCCCTTGATGCACAACAGCCGCCACCTCCATCAGAATAACCAAGAACTAAACAGGTCACGACTAAACAAGCGAGCTGTGTTTGGATAATCCTGCCTTCTCAGGATATTCCTGATCACCGCCATCTCCCTGTGTCCCAGGCTGGAGATCACTGGCCCTTTTTCCCCTCGGCTGTTTTCAGGAAGTTCTACAGGAAGGACTTGAGGTTCAACACACAAGTTCACTGAAGTGCATCCCATGCGCACAGGATGTTAAAAAGACATTGCAGTCTTAGAAGAGGGAAAGCTCTGGTATTTTTTCATTTCAAAGAAAAGGAGCAGCACCAACACAGCTGCCACAGGGACCTGCAGTATCTTTACTGTGCAGTGTAATTTGCACCTGAATCGTGGCAGGAGAGAACATTCCCTGAGCAGAGGATACTGTATTAAAAAATGAGAAAGTACAAGGTATCCGTTCAGGTCCAACCGGCACGACCGAAGTCCCGTGACCTCGTATCAAAGACTTCACAGCAACAGAGGAGGAAAGAGGGCGAAGGGGCGGCAGCTCCCCAGCCCGGACGCGACCCGGGCAGCGCTGCCCACCCCACGGCACGGCCGCGGCTCCGCCTCAGGAGGGGTGTGAGGTTGGGAGGCAGCTTCGCACAGCAACACGGATGCTCCATACCTGTCCGTCACAGGCAAGGGGCCTCCGACAGCTGGGGCCGAGGCACGTGTGTGGCTGTGGACAGGCGAGGGCCCCGCAGCGCAGAGCCCCCCAGCCCTCCGCTCCCCACAGCGGCAGGGAGGGGAGGTGCGGGGCAGGTCGGCGAGGCGCGGGCCAAGGTGCCTCCGGGGCTGTTCCCTGAGGCGGCCGCCCCGCAGCCCCCCTGCCGCTGGTGCCAGCCGGGCAGAGCCGGAGCTGCCCCGCGGAGGGGCCCCGTCCGCAGCGGCCCCGCGCCCTCAGCCCGCCCCGGCAGCCCGCCCTGCCCGCCCCGCTGCCGCTTACCTGGCGCGGCGGGAGCG
>JAOXXN010000065.1:17560487-17593845 GCA_026770055.1 Myrmophylax atrothorax
TCCTCCTATTCTTACTGTGCAGAACACTGTCAACTGAGTCAACTTCTCCCAGTCCAGCCCCCACAGGGCAAGCTATGACTTTATCTAAAACACCCCTAACTCCATCCAGCCATCAGCAGGTGCTGGTTCAATTCCCAGGTATGGCCAAGCCCAGACACAAGCAATAACCACACATTCCAGTAATTCTCCAAAGCAGACCAGGCAGCACAGGAACCTGTGATCTCTCCCTTTGAATTATACCTTGGTTCAGTCTGGGAGGCAAGTGTTCAAAGATGTGTTCTTCAACAACAGCAAGGGCAGTATTGTCCTCTGGTTGGTCCTCAGCTTCTGTTTCTTCCTCTTTCTTCTCACCTGGGGGAGCTTCTATGGCAAGGAGAGGACGGGCAGGCCTTGGAGGATGAAGGAGACCTGAGAAGAGAAGTCACACCTTAAGAATTATACAAACCAGATGTTCTGCCTTGCCTAGCTTTTAGAGTATTAGTCCTCACTTCACCCTAACTACCAAGATCGAGGACATACCCAGCTTCTTCAGTTTACATCTATTATAATGCTTACAAGTTACAAAGCTTGCTGGTTTGAGATAATTCTTTTTCCTCACCAGAAATTCTCATGTTCTCCCTTTAAGTTCTGCAGAGTGCTGTTTGACGGAGTTTTGTTGCTAGAATCTGCCAGTCACCAATATTGCAAGCAAGATTTCCTCCTGCGGTGCAATTCACACGCACAGCTCCATGACCGCTGTTATCCCGGTTCGCATCACGGAGCAGACAATGCCTGATCCACTGTCTGCGGACACGAGGTGGCAGCAAGCACACACCCACCGCTAGGGCAGCTGGAGGCAAGAGCCCAGGGCTGGCACAGAGACACAGCAGCGCCCAAGTGCCAGCTCCGAGGACAGCATTACACACACCCCAGCTACATGTGGAAAGAAGCACGTTATCTACAGGGGGCCCAAATGGCACTGGTGCCCAACAACTGTGCTGACAAAGGTGATGACTCTCCCTCTGTTTCTTGAAGAGCTAAAATGGACTTATTAATTAAAATTCCATATCCCAGTATCTGAGACAGTTCAATTCTGCACTTCCACCTCTCACATGCACCATCGACTACCCTGAAAGCCAAAGCACCAAACCTGGCACAGAACAGGCAAGCCAGTGCACCCTACAAACACAGTGTCTTACCATTCTTCTTCAGGAAGTGCAGTGCATCCCGGTAGCCCTGCTTGCACATGTCCCGCAGCACCTGTGGGCAGAAGAAGGAAAGAGTAAGTCATTTGAAAATTGACTGAGCAGAGGAAACAACCAGATCAATGCTGGCTTTAGAAAAAAATCTGACTCCTGAGCTATCCCAAGAAAAAGTCTTATTCTTGCCAATTCTTCCCAGGCTTTGAGCAGGAATGGGACGTGTAACATGAATACATTGCATATGGGAATCACAAGATAATTTAGATTGGAAGGGACACCTGGAATCCTTCCTAAATGTGGGCTTAAGAGTTGCGGCCACCACAATTCCCCGTCTAGAGATGCTGCTGCTGTGGGCAGCCTTCAGCCAGTCACTCTGACAAGCAGCCCAGAACACTTCCCTGCAGATGCCAGGAAAGGCCACTGTGTTTGCAGATCAAGCCAGCTAAGACCAGAGAGAGGACAGGAACAAACTTGCTCAGTTATTCAGCATGCTCATTATGCCCACGTGTCAGGGCTGTCCGGCATTTGCATTTCCTCAGAATTGCAAAGCTGTTTGCAGTGCCACCTGCTCCACTAGCACTTTTCAGGAGACAGGCACTGTCTTCATGCTGGCAGCTCCATCTTGACCTTAAAACATTCTCAAGTGCACTTCGGTTCTGATGGCTGCTACATCTTTTTCTAAAGTGAACCTGATTTCTTGCCAGCTCTATTCTAAAGAGAGCAGTATGTGTGTACTTCCCAAGCAACTGCTTGCAATTCCAGATGTTCTAGTAGCAAAAGAAAACCAATCCATCTACATGACCTTGTGCAGATGCTCAAGGTTTGCCAAGTCACTGGGTTGATAATGTCAAAATTAAAAACCAGGCAAGCGGAAGATACAAAACTAACAATGCTTAAAATCTTCTTCTGCTAAAGTGCACAGTATAGCCAGTGCCTACATACTGTCCCCAAGTTCTGGTGTATCCAAGAAACTCACCTGTGGCTCTGGAGGAAACAAGGCCTTTGAGAGGCGGTAGAGGTTGCGAAGGTTGAACTGGATGCTTGTATTGGTGACTCTCAGCTCATGCATATTTGTGGAACTGTCCCGTGGACAGATATCACTCTCTCCTGAGAATGGAGACACCGTGATTGTGTTCTTCAGCTCATATTGTGGCAAGTTGTCAGAAATCCCTCCATCAACATATCTCTGAAATCAAGACAAATGTAGCAATCTTCATTCTCCTAAATGATCAAGCAGCTTTTTTACTCTGTGTCCCTCTTCCTATTTGTGCCAACAACTTGGGAAGAGTATGGAGTACATCCACCAGCACTGGAGGAGTCAAAACTAGTGATAGCACAGTTGTGTTGCCTATAATCTCCTTTTGCTGTGTGCTTTTCTTCCTATGGTTGTGTGTTGGTCACAAGTGTTCAGTAAGAAAGCACATTCACTTGTGTGACTGCTGACTTACATCTCTTACGGGGTTTGACTGCTGTTCAATTAAATAATAATACACACCAACAACCACCTGCAGTGCAAATTAGCACTGATCTAAGCTGTCACACTGTGACATTGTGCCATTTTTCCCTTGTGTTTAAAATGAATAAGTTCAGACACAAGCTCCCACTGGCAGAAGGCTTTTTACCCAAGAGTAAAACCAGCTGATTTGTTGCTAGCAGGCTTACCAAGCAGCAATCCCAACACTTGTATACAGACTGGGAATCAACTTGCTGTGGTATGATAACAGAGCACATGGGACTCGGGTTTTGCTCTTAACAGGCACCCTCTTATCAGAGAACGTTCTGTACTTATATACCATAAACACATTTGTGTTACCCTTGCAGGAAGGGCAACCCCAGCAGCAGGTTCTCAAAATATTCGTTGGAACCTATAATTGCACAAGGAGCTGAGCAAGTCGATCCCTATCACAGGACTTTGGCAGAGTAAGCAACACACAAAAGCTAAAAGCAAAGGGATGTTGGTCAAGCCAAAAGAGCAGGAAGTTAGAGACCTTTGCAGAGCAACAACTCCAGCTCTTGTAAATCTCACAGAAGACTCCTGCCAGTTTTGTATCAGGGCTGATCCTGCCATTTGCTGCCTGGATTCCTTCCCTTTGGGCGGGTTCAGACACAAACCATCATACAAGGGCTACACAGCCCCATAGGTAGGAGTTATAGCTTTCAGCTGTCTGATGGGTGATGAGCTGAGTTAGTACAGTCTAAACCCAGGCAGAGGATGGAAATGCTGATTAGAAGAGGAGGTGCTCCATTCTGCATCCTGCTTCCTGTTGTCTCAAGCAGACTGACCACCAACAGTCTCCTGCTGCACAATGCCAGGGAAAACGCCAGTTGTGTTGCCTGGAGGGTGCTTTGCAATTTGTTCTCTCTTGCTCTGGATGGCAGACAAGACAGAGAACTCTCCAAACAGCTTATCTGAGGCTGGCAAACAGTTTACATGCTCTTAGGCTGAAAGTAATCAAATTCAGCTATAGGAATCCAGCCCCCATTGAGGCAACACGGTCAGGATGGACTGCACAGCAGGTTTCTTGGGAAGCAAACTAAACCTCAGGGCTACCTCTGCACACAGCCTACCGGTGCAAGGGAGATGGCTTGTGATTACAGTCGTAGGTTACAGCAGCACAAACTCATAGCACAGGGCATTTAATCCCCATGTCAGGCCTTGGACAGACATACTTAGAGACTCCTATACCATTTGGATTTGGACAGTGAATAAAGTGGAAGGACAGGGTCATTTAAACGCAAGAATTTGTACACTCTCTCAGAAACAGGAACGCTTACAGGATGCTTTCCAGACAACAGAGGTACCAACAATCAGTTGAACTCTCTTCCTCCCTCTAAAGTGGGCATCAGTGTTCCGTAAGCCAAAAGCAACCACAGAAAACTGATTGTCATCCTCTCCCCAAAGCTGCTCCACTGAAAGCCAGACTAGGCACAGCTAGAGCTGGAGATGTACGCCTGGCTGACTCCCTCTGCAGGATGAGATCACAATAGGTTGAATGACAAGAGAACAGAGAAAAGCAGGCAGCATCCCACTTAGTTTCAACAAAAAGGAGATAAGTGTTTTGGCCACTTGGGCAACACTGGTTTTGCACTAAGGATGCAGAAAGTCATGTTTCCCTGAGGGTGGCAGCATAAGTGCACGGATGCCATTAGAAAAAACGCTCAACTACAACAAAGCTGACAGGCAAAGCCTTCTCTCTACACAGAAATCCAGGAGTACACGTGCACACCCTACTCTTTGGTCCACCACTTCCCATGCAATGCTGATAACCATTCCTTAGTAAAGTTCAGCTGACACTTCTTCCAATTTGCCTGAAACTCCAGTAACCCAAGTCTAACCACTCTCCAGCCTCCTGCAAAGCCCCAGACACCACAGAGCCACCGGCTGGAACCACCAGCTATCTGCAGGCATGAGCAGCAGCTTCAGGGAACGGACTGGGGCGCCCACTTCCATTCCCTTATCGTGTCTGCCCATGCACTGGGGCCTTCACTGACATGACTTGACAATCAGTTTTGTGACCCCTGTTAAGGGTTCTCACCCACATGCTGCAGACAGTTCATAGCTTCAGTATCTGTTGACAGGCCAGTTACTGACCCTTCCATTCCTCTGTATGTAAGAATTTTTTTTTCCTCTCCCCACCCACCCTGATTTATCATCCACTCCATGGGGCTACCAGACCTCAGAGAAGTGAACACTGGAAAAAATTAGGAAGAAGGCAGTATATGAATTTGGTACCTTGCACACATTAAATCACCTTGAAAACTGGTCCTTATGCCTGGCCTGTCAGCTTATCCTGTGGCAAATACAGTCACCACACACAAGCTAGGAACCATGCAGTCATGTTTCAAAACTATTTCCCAAGTTCATACTCAACCCCATTTAACCTCTTCCCTTGTCAGCAAACTCCCTCCAGAGCCATGCTTTTCTGGGGAAGAGGTAGGAATTAATTTCCTCATCTTATATTCCCTCCCCACCTTTTCCCATGAGAAGTCACTCCTCAGTGTGCCAGGGCAGCTGCACATTCCAGAAACCCCGATGCTGTACACTGTTTTGGAATTTTGAGATTTTGCCTGATCCATACTGACCTCAACCAGCCTCAAAGAGATGTAAGGCAAGAGCCACTGCTATGCTTCCACCTTTCCATGCTTGTGGGGAAAAAGCCCTGCCTGCAGTTGCTGAGCAAATACCAAACCATTACTGATTCTGTCCCTTCTCTGAAGGGCTGGACATTGGACATCTCTTCCAGGTCATTTCCCTGCCCAGCATGTTTGCTCAAGACAAAAGCAGCCAAGTTGTGTATTATGCAGGAGCAAAACTGACCTCAGTCTTAGGACACAGGTAGCAGTGGGAGCAGATTTGATGCTGTGCTCTGACAGACAGAGGCATTTTGGTCAGGCCAGTTAGGGGAAAACAGGGCACACATACTTTAATAGCAGTTCTTCCTCTCCTTTTGACTATTTTGTTTGCAAAACAACGGCCTTTTAACTTGTGCATTAACCCATGTCGCACAAGGCAGTCCAAGCTCAACCAAAGCCCTTAAAGCATGACTGTAATATTCAGAAATCCTCCAGCTCTGCACAGCTTTCAAATGTTTTCATTTTTAACATGCAAATGCAGAGGGAGAAGTTGCTCTTGGACAGCCTTGGACAGGATTTAAAGAAAGCTCTGTCAGACAACAGAACATTATTCACAGAGAAAGGACGGGAAGAACTCCATGGAAAAGAGAGCTGGTATTCACACCACTAGTTGAAACCCCACAGAAAGTGTCAGGGACATGCAAGAGGGACTACACTCATGACTTCTATCCTGGACCCAAGTTCTTTCCACATGTGGGCGGTTGCAGCCTCAGTGATGGAGAACATTGTGCCATGCAGCCATGAGAACCATCTGCTAAGTCAGCCAGCCCTCACCCAGACTGCTCCACAAGTCTTCAGACATTTATAGCCAACTGTGGGCAGCAGTGGAAAGAAACTTCCACTGTTATAAATTGTTTATTTGGGAATTTCTCATGTCTCTTCACGCTAAATGCTGCCAGTGACAAGCAGTAAGATTGCAAAACTGACTATCAGCATTTCTGCCTTCTTACTCATTAGTATGTGATTTAATGAAGGACCATCTTAAGAGTCTTACTTACCACTCCACGCAAGGTTGGAGGTATCAGCCCACAGTAGACAGGGATAAAGGTGCTGCAGACACAGGCCTGAGGGAGAAAGAGATCCAGAACATAAGAAAAAAGCCCACTGAAACTATTTCTCTTCTCAGAATACCACAGTGGCATGTGCTGATGTTGCCTAAAATCGAGGAAAAAACTTCTGAGACAACATTAGTATAGGTGAAGTAGAGAGCAGTTCTTTAATGAAAGCTTTCAGGTACACAAAGTATACAGGCGTACACCCAGTATGGGGCTCTTACAAATTTATAACACTCCTTAATTATCCTATCTAATGGGTACAGCCAACCCAAGACCGTTTTGCCCCTGGTACCACCCTCAGAACTGCCCCGTTGGAGCGCCTCCAAGGGTTCTGGGCCTTCTGTCTTGTTTTGACTACAGTATGTCTTGTTATTCCAGTCCAGGTGCATGTGTCCCAAACAAGGTGTCCTTGCTGCAATCTTGTCTGTTGAGAAGACCATTAAACAGAAATTCAGGAATGTGGCACAGACTGCAAAAAACTATTAGCAACTGTTGGCTGCTACCTCAAGTGTGAGAAACTATACAGCTATATAAACATCTACAAATATATAAAAATCCTAGGGCATTGTTCCCTCCTTAGGGACTTGACAAAAATTCTACCTTGTCTAGTCTTTACCACTTATACTGACAGCTATACTCCAGTACTAAGGACATTTGGAGATAAAGGCATTTCTGTCTAGCCCTCTGCAGTAAAGTTTCCATTCACCTGGATCAGTTCCTCCTTGGAATTGAAGTCCGACAGTATCACATTTTCTCCATCAGAGACCCGTGTCAGGGAAATACCCAAACGTCCTGCTGCGACCTCATGCCCGTTCTCTGGCACCGTCTTGGACAGACAGATCCGAATGGTCTTCACCAGGTTGAAAGAGGGATGGAGTGGGCCCAAGAACCTCTTCCGGGCTTCTTTTGATACCCGAATAATGCTGGCGCCAGCCTCACCTGCAACGAGAGGAAGACAAATGCCCCATGAAATCCTAGCAAAACCCATCACCTTCTTGACAAAACCGGGCACAGAAAAGCCTAATTCCCAACTTTACTCAGAGGTTTCTCCCCTGTGGCTGATATACAGCTCAGAACAAGAGGCTGTTACAGAAGTCATGGAATTTTACTGTCCTGGCCCTCGAGCTCCCCCATCACAAAGAGCTACCCATCTCTCATGTATGTTGTACAAAGCCAGGGAAGATGACCAGCGTCAGGCTAAGGCCTCACACTTTTTCTTGTATCCTGTTTCACTGACCAGTGCCAGACTGGTGAAAACAGACTAAGAAAGAAGACAAGGCAAATATTTTAATAGCTTTGAGCTTATGGCTAAATCCACCTCAAAACATATTTCACTAAAACCTTTCTAGCAACTATCTTTTTCCTGACAGGGAAAAAACAGTAACCATCAAAGGTAAGCAAAAGTGCCAGTAAACAGGAATGTTGATGCTTTCCAGCTAAGTGATCCCAATTCTGCTGTGAATGTCAGACACATTTCAGGGGAGTAAGATGGACTAAAGCTCCATTAGGGATTTTAGGGAATCAATGACTTAGTGCCTCCTGCAGAGCCTTTGGTGTCCCATCTCCTCTGTACCGAGTTCCACAGCACTAAAATAGGCCCTTATAGCAAGCAGGACTCACAAAGGCACGCTTGCTTTACCCTTTCACACAGTGACAAACACAACACAGAAGGGAAGGCATCTGCTAAGCCCATTATCTCATGGTCACTAGGAGCCCGATCTGGCAAGCACATCAGAGCTCTCCAGTGGGAAAGAAGGGATGGGACGAAACAAAAGTATCAGCCTAAGCCAAACCCTGAACATCCAGTATGTTGCCCTTTGCACACACTAACTGGTACTTCCATATACATCTCCTAGTCACAGTGAGATACAACATTTCCTTTAAGTGTCAGCTAATCACTGCAGTGGAAGGAGTGTCAGGAACATACATGTGAGAAGAATGTGAGAGGAAGAACTAAAGAAACCAGGAGAAACAAGAGATGTTTTCACAAATGAAGACTGTTCTCCAATCAAACTGAAGGTCAGTTCCTGGAGAAAGATAAAAGACAATCAATTCAAGCCAAATGGAAGTCCCTCCATTTTGCTCTCCCACCCAGTCTTCCAATTGGAGAAAGGAGGCAGCAAAATGAAAGAGCTCAAGTTAGACCCAGGTTAATAAATACAATGGAGATAAGAGCAACACCCTCAATGCTATGTTGACATATCCTAGTCTTTTGCAATACACGTGTGCCAGCAACATGTTTTCCATCAATGCAGCCTGGGAACGTGATTCTGTGCTTAGGAAACTCATCAACGCCAGTAGCTAAAGTATGCAGAGAACTGGACCCTTGAACGTGACCAAAGACTCCTGAGGTCAGGATTTTTAGGCACTGTGAGGTAGCAACTCAGCAGAAAAGACAAAGTTCCCCCCTCTGAAGCAATATTTAGCACTGTAATCCCGGTCTTCTGTCCTAGAGCAGTGTTTAGCAGCCTAATTCTGATCTTACTTACTCAATTAGCAGTAAGCCATTGAGCCCAGTCTGTTCCAGATAGTAGCCACATGATTCAATACTCTTCCCAACATGAAGGAAGTCAGCCTCAGAACTTACACTTTATAAGCACCGTAAGATTAGCACTCATAATGCTCCCTAAGACACCTTTCACATCTGACAAGGGGAGAAAAGACACAAAGAAACTGCAAAAGAACCAAAACAAATCCCAGCCCAGCACCTTGGCCACACAACCCCAGGAAACTCCTCTGCATGAATGCATTGCAGGGAATTGCTGGCTTAGCTGAAAAACTCAGTGGGAGGGTGGTTGTTGAGGTGCAGCTGACAGGAGACACCCTGTATGCAAAGGCCATGCTGGGGAGAGAGTGTGTGCCTGCAGGAGTGTCACCCAAGAGATGGTGCTTAGAGAAGGATCCTTTCAGGCTTGGCATCTCAGTGTGCTGAAAGGCTTGATAGCAATACTGAAAACAACTGCAATTAAATTGAGCTTATGACTGTTTGGGCAAAAATGTGAGCTGGAAGGTGCTTTTTAAGAAAAACAAAAGAGCAAAGTTCCAGCTATGCCAGGAATCAGTCTCTGTCAGCATTTGAGGGGAGGGTTCAGCTGAGCTGCCTGCTCTACCATCATTTCATACCCAAGAGAACAAAGTAAGAATTATTGCTAATTAGCAATTTCATTCTTGGAATACTTTCTGGGTGTTTGTTGTTTTGGGTTCCTTTTATACACATGTTCATACATGCATACCCACAGCAGCTTTGAGGTATTTCTGTTCAGAGACATCTGTAGTTCTGTTGGACCTGCTGGCTCCCTTGCACCAAAGCGGAGCATGGAATGGCTCTGTGGGAAGAGATGGGCACAGGGTGACCTGCAGCACCGCCAGCTTTCCTGGAAATAAGGATAGCTGAGGGTTCAGCCAAAGAAGACAGGTTTACATAGCTAGATCCATGACAGATGACAAGCCCTCTTGGAGATATATTTGGGAGGAGAGAGAAGAGGTGACAATGTTTTGATTCCATTACTACTATGCCAGGAAAAACAGCTGAAATTCTGTTTGCAGTCTGTCAGAGGGAGTAGCTGAATGAGAGGTGGTCAAGAGAAACAATTCCTGCAGCAATCATCCACAAGCTGTCAATTATTATTACGACCAGTTCAGTGCCAATTCCAGTCCACAGAAAGGCTTCCCATGGTTTCTGATGGATCTGGCGATTCAGGACATAGGGTAAAAGCTAAATTTATATTTCCTTATTGAAGTATACACCGAGAGGCAGAGGAAATCCCACAATAGTTGGCAGTGCTTGCTGAGAAAACATTTCATTCCTCAAACATCAATCAATTAATTCAGCACTTCTCCCTATACAGATTTACTAAGCTAATATTCCTCAAAAATTTAGATATGTGTAATATTTCATTTTCACTGGAAAAAACCTCAGTCCCTGTCACCATCACTGCCCCAGTGAGTGTTGCTATACATGAACCCAGGTACTTCAGGGCCATTGTCCTTATCTGAATTTCAGTTGTGATGACGCAAAGATGCATCACATAGTTGTGTCCTGAAACACCCCAACATGTCCCTTGCCAGGCAAGGGAGGCCACCAGCTCCCTCTCTGATCTGTGATCCCGTGATCTGCAGTGGCTACAAGGGGCAAGATACCGACACCCATGGGAATAGTCTGAAGACAGCTGCTAGACCATATTTCATTTTTAAGCTGTGTCAAGCCACCTTCACATTAACTTGTTCACATAGCAAGATGGTTCCCTTAAAGAACTGCTGTTCTGCCTTCAGAACAGAAAATCTGGAGAGCAATCACCAAAACCTGATGCTAGCCAGGCAGCTGGGAAGACCCTCAACTGCAGCTAAAAGCTCTGGGATGAAACAGAAAGACTACCTCAAGCCTGTGTAGTGTGTAAGGATGAGGACCATTGCAAAGCTTAAATACTGCATGGCAGGAAGGGTGACAAGTGGAGAAGGGCTTTCAGACCCACATCTTCAGCAGAAGGGCTTTTGCACCAAGGGCAACATGATGTTGACATTAGAGCACATTGATATCCATTTGCTAGCCAGCAAAACGACAGATGACCCATGAAGTATTTCAAGTGGGGAAAAAAGTGTATGCTGCAGACAAAAATAGGAGCAGAACAGGCTGAAAGGGAGAGGGGCACTCTGGACATTCCACCCAGCAGCTCACCCATGACACTGCAATTCCCTCTGGGAGAGTTCCACCTCAGCACAGAGATCACTCCCTGCGCCAGGGATATTCCCACTCCCTGGGTAGTGCAGCAGTAAATAGGATGCAAACTTAATCTCTAACAGGGATGAAGAGCAGAGCATAGCACAGACATTCCTACACATGAGGCACACAGGAGGTACCACTCCTCCCTCCTCAGTCCCATTACCCAGGTAAGGCTCCAGACTGGCCAGACACACTGACAGCTTTGAAAGGAAGCCAACTAGCAGAAGGAACCACCAGGTAGTTTTGGTATTCCATGAGCACCCTGACAGCTCTATGCCTTGTTAGTTTGGGATCACAGGATCTATAAGCTATTTTTACTGCAAGATTTTCAGGACAGGAGTCAGCTCCTCTGCACTGTAACCAGGGACCTCATTCCAGAACTGTTTAAGTTCTGCTCAGCTGTCTGTTTCAGCAATGTTTGTGTGATACTCAGCACACCTGCTCCCTGTAACAACCCCAGCTACAACCTTCACACTTTGCTTTCAACTCATATGAGTTCTTGTACCACTGGAGTTCTTGTATTTCCCATTGGTAGACCACAGTCCAGATCTGAATTTAGGAATAGGATGAGCCAGAAGGAATTTACTAGCATGATCTTCCCCCAGGTTAATATATCTCAGTTGCCTGTCCCTTCCTATTTCAGCTGTTCCTGTACCTCATCCATGGAAGAGCTAAAAATCAATCTCTAAATGATGAGCACAGGTTTCAGGAGCACTGTCCCACATTCTTCCTGGGCACAAATCCTCAAGCTGCTCCAGCTCAGCATATACAGCTCCTGCACTCGCCTCTTCTCCAAGTACCAAAAGTAAGCAATGCACCTGCTTTCCTGCCCGGCCTCTCCCAGGAGATGATACAGTCCTTATGATAACAGTCCTGTCACCAGCCCAAAAAATGCAGAGTTGTAAACAAGAGACACTGAATCAAAAGTTTGCAAGCTGACATCGAGAAAATAACTAACAGAGAACTTTATTGGATGTTTCCTCACAAGTAGCTCAGATCACCAGAAAGTGCCTGTTTGTTCACCCCAAGGAGCAGCACACAGCAATGTGCTGGTGACCCAAGGACACCCCCAGTTCCTGTGGGCAGTGACTTCAGTTTATGAAAGACCCCACTGCTTGGGTGGACTTCTGTTCCTCTTCCCACACTCACACTGAAGCAAACTGGTTTCCACTTATTGCCCCAAGAGGGCAAGAACTAGACAGCATTTCAGCTGAGCTGAACAAAGGCCAACTTGTCCGGAAGGAGAACCTGAACCAAGAGGTTCTGTGAGGGCCTTTCAGTGAGGCTGAAAGGGGGCCCCAAAGACAAATCCATGCCAGCAGGAAGTAAAGAGCAACATCTTATGATTTGCCTTTATAAGGCATGTTCTGCTCTTTAATTTCACTTTGAAACCCTGGACAGATGTGTAAAAGCATTGGGAGTGGAACTCACTTGCCAGAAGTTGTAAAACTGCCACTATTTAACGCAAGGAAAAATCACTCATTTTTAAACATTTGAGGCTGGGGGACAGCAGTTAGCAATGAAGCCCTTAAAGGCACCAATTGTTTTCATATCTGTGCACATCTTCCTGTGAGGCCGGAAACACCGTATTGAGAAACACCATGTACCAGAACAAGCTGTTCTTCTGAGACTTCCCTAATTTTTGTTCTTCTGTTATTCTAAATTTGCATTTACTTTAAGGTTTTCGCTCAATCCTCTCTGGCTATTTTGCCATCAAATAAGAAACAGTTCGGCCAACTTGGCTCCAGATCAAGAGATACAGGAAGGAAGCTTTTATTTATATTTTTGGTGATACATAGAAGGCAAACACAACTTCCCCCACAACCCCACCCACTCAGTCTGCAGGCAGCCCCAACTGTTTGACCAGCTGTTCCCTGTGGCAGGTAATCCCCATCATCAGGGGTTCTGTAGAGCAATTTGAGTTCAACAAACAAACGATCTTGCAAAGGAGATTTCTTAGAAAGCCTGGCCACCAGCTGTTCATACTGGTCTTTTCTCCCCTTTGCTCAGGAGTGAGGGGCACCAGCACACCCTACAGGAATAATTCCCAGGGATCCTTGTCAGACTACAGTAAGCAACGCCTGTTCCAGCCTCACAGGTGGGGCTGGTGCAAACATGGAGAGGAAGAGACAGCTTTTCAGGTAGGGCCAGCTTTTGCAGCCAGAGGCTGGAGGAAGGGCTCAGCCCACAACACTCTGGCTCAGATTCTCAGTGCTCAGCATTGCAAAGTCTAGACACAAACTGGCTGGTCCAAGACAACCTGCAGCAAGATGGGCAAGTAAACCCAGATCACCTCCAGCTAATTTAGAACCAGAAGCCTCACTCTTATTAATGTGTTTGTCTCCAAGATGTTTTCTGTTTCAAGTAAATTTGGAAAAAAAGAAAAAAGCTGTCCATTACTTTATCTGTTTAAATAAAGCCAAATCAAAAGGAGACATTTTTCCCCTTTCAGCCAAAAGAAATGGTTATTATGTGTGCTCTAGACGCCAGTTGATAGATGAACAAGAACTCTTGCCACATGCAGAATATGGGGAGCATAAGGAGAAGATCTACTTTTAAGTTGCCAGGGTTTTTACCTCTTGCACTGGGCAGCTCACCAGGCAGCCCACAGTGCCTGTCTCCTGCCTGTCCATCCACTGATCCCTCGTGCAAGCTGAAGTGCAGCTGCACCATTCATACCTCATCCCATCTTGTACGCTTTGTACAGAAGCAAACAGGCTTTGGGAGAGCAGGCACAAGAGCTGCCAGGCCTGATTATGTCTCCGGATAAACCTCTGCACCAGACTTGATGTAGTGTTGGCACACCAAAGCCTCATGAGGTGGCTGCTGTTCTGCAAGCCAAGACTTGCTTTGTTTCTGTGGTGAGGACAGAAGCATTTATTTTTGCAACACATCAGAAAAGAGAGCAGCTGCTACTGCAAAACAATCAATAGGAAGGCCAGGAGGCAGCTCAGTTCAGGCAGACAGCCAGGACCGTCTGTCACAACCACAACAGCAAACCCCACTAGCCTAATCTTCCTCTCCTGTAATTCCCTAAGATGAGGCTTAATGCTGCATTTCTGTTTGAAGCATTAGAGAGAAATTGGATGGCATAACAGTGCATGCAAAGGAAAAGTTGTTCAGGACCCCAGGCAAGCTGTACTGAAAGCCATGTTTCATCCTCATTCATCCATCAATCCCATCTATGCTATAAAGCAACTCCAACTGCTTGGGATGACAAGAAAAGAGGATTCACAGAGTAAGAGAAGGTGCAACTCAGATCCTTGCTTGCTCACCTTGAATCAGGGCAATGCTGAGTTTGAGGTAATTTTTTAAAAACAAGTAACTCATCCAGAGAACGCCAGTGGAGGGGAGAAACAGACCAAAAAACTTGTAATGAGAGATTACCCTTCTCCTCTGACTTGCACAGAGGCAGAAGTAGAACCACATCCAACTCTCAACTTTATTCACCTGAGTGAAAATGACTAACACAAATCCTCTAGTTATTGTTATTCTGAAAAGGAACTGGTGCAGAAAGGTCAAGCCTCACCCACGTGCACCATGCTACACACACATTCCATATTCACTTCTCAGGTCAGTTTGCAGGATGGCACCACACACACAGCCGGAGCAAAAACTGCACTGTTTCCACCTCACTAGAGGAAAGATGTTTTGGAAAGAGACCAGAGCCTGAGCGTACCTTTGCCAGGGACCAAAGATCCACAAAGACAAGAGGTGGAGTAAGGAGGTCATCATTTCTATTTCCAGTCCGAAGAAATAGCTGCCGCTCCAGCAGCCCTTTGGCTTTATCACACACCAGCCATTGCCCTCAGCTGGCTCACCAACACTAAAGCAAGGCCCACACAGCTTTTGGGGGCTTTCAGTCTAAGCTGTGCTGAATGCTTTTCTGTGTGCTTGCAGGTGGCAATTTTTTCATGTCCAGAGACGCCACGAGAGACATGGTTGTCTCTGCCACACAGAGAACAGCCTGTCTCTTTCTCCCTGTCCTTTCCCACAGTACACTTGCATGGCTGCTAAAACCCTGACACAGAATGAAAAGAACAGCCCCTAAGTCCTCCACTGGCTCTCAGCCTCCATCATGCCCAGCCCTCATGGCCGGCCAGCTGCTGTAATACACGCCAAGCACCTCCCCGTGCACCTGCAAGCACACAGCCTGCTGTGCCCCCTCTGCCCTTCTATCTCACACAGGCATGTTCAGTGTCACGTTACAGCCCAAACTCTTCCCCACCAGCCCTACCACGAGCAGGGCAGGCTTCAGCAAAGAAGGGAGAATAGGAAGCTTCATTCCAAACCAGCCCTCAGAAGAGAGGCACACACATTTTGCTCCAGAAGGAATCTCATTTTGTTGGAGCCACTTCAGGCAGATTACAAGGTAAGCTGCATGCCTTGGGAGCCACGACAAGAACATCTGGAAACTCTTGCTACCTTTCTTCCACAGACACCAGCAGTGGCCACCAAGCCACAACTCCCAGGCAACAAGATGACTCGGGTTCTGAAAACAACCATGTGAGCAGGACAGGAGCTACTCACAGAGGGCTGCACAGACCCCTGCAAGGGAAGAGCCTCTGCTCAACCCCTCCTGTGAGGCTGAGCAGCACACAAACACAAACAGCAAGACAGATGTAGCCATGTCCACCTGAAGCTTATGTACACAGAATGAACTCTCTGTGCAGAAGTATGGCTAATAGTTAAATGTTTAGTGTGCTCCCTTATTTTAGTAACCCCACTATGTAAGAACACTGGCCTAGAGAAATCAGTTTAACTCCCTCTGTGTTGACAGCTTACTCCGAAACAGGACTCCAACTTTCCCCATGCATGGTGTAACTACGGCAGACTGAACCCACATCCTGCCTTCACGATACACTGGAATAGCTTTCTTTGCCAGGCCAGCACAGAATTAGCAGCATTCAATAAAGCCAGCAAGAACAGCTCTTGTAATTAACATATGTAAAGGGCTACCTGATTCATTTACACCCTCAGATGCCACCTCCTTTACTTCAGGATGCCAAACCAGATAATCCACAGGAGTGGCAGCTCAGACACAGTGCTAAAACCTCCAACCCTAAAATGGGACTCAATCCTTTAAATCCTAGGCCTACAAAAGGTCTCTAAACCCAGTATCCATCCAAACAAACTGCAGTGTATGAAGACGAAGAAAACAGTTCATTCTCAAAAGAAATGCCCCAAAGCCTGGGAAACAGCTACAGCAGGTGCTTCATGAAGTTTGCAGATTCCAGAGGTCTTACCAGGCAGAAGTCACCAGTGTGGATTTGGTCTTTATCTGGTCTTTACCAGAAAGGGCAACAGTTTCAGTTCTGGGCAGGTCCCAGAGGGCAGCACAAAGCCCTGGGTTCTCCAAAACTACCAGCTTTCACACCTGACATATCCCGAGTGCCAAGAACAAAGAGCATGGCACCCGCCCAGACTTGTCACCATCAGGATCTCATGGAGCTTGGCTTGTTCTGAGCCTTTTAGCTGGGAACACAGAGGGCTGGTGTCCCAGACACACTGAACATGTAATCCCAGGGATGGGAGCAGGGCTGTCACAAGCAGCTATTGGATCACAAGTGCCAAAATCTCTCCTCCCTTCCTCCAGCCTTTGTAGCTAAGCAAGCTCCAGCATCTTCTCTACACTCCCAGACTCACAAATTTCCTCCTTCCTACGTGGTCCTTGAAAAGGATTCTCTACTGCCCCAGACCTTATTACTTCAAGGACACATTCTGCCTTTTCCCAAGGACATGGACTTATTTAGGGCCGTCCATGTGGAATCATTTCTTCTACCCCTCCTTTTCACCAGCTCTTACTCTACTTGCTTGACAAGGAACACAGCCCAAGGCAAACATACATAAGCTCTGCTGACTCCCACATACTTGAAAGCACATCCTGACTTTCACCTCAAGTCCCATGAACATTTGGCAGAAAGGAAGAGGAACAAGTATTAGAGCTGGACAGTGGAAGTGTAGAAGTGCAGAGGACTCAATGGAAAAGTGGTAGCTAGTTTGGAATCCAGCCACCAGCAGCGTTTTTATTGTGGAAAGCCAGGTGGACAGGAGTCAGCCACTCAAACTGCTCTTTACAGTAGGAGATTTCTAAGGTTTTGCAGAGGCCCTGGAGTTAGAAGTCTTGTCCGTTCCCATCTCCAGAAAGAAGGAATGCTGACCAAACTGCCATTTCTCCAGCCCTTGCAAGGTCCTCTTCAAGTACACTACAAAGCAAGCAGAGCAGAGGTGAAAATCCTCTTCAGCCAAGCCCGTGAACATTTAATCCATGTTTCATGGAAGGCACAGAGGGGAAACAAGGAGAAACCCAGAGTGAGCAGAGGCCTAAGATCAGAGTACAATCATCCCAAGCTCAGTGCACTGGAGGGTAGCACAGCCACCCAACAGACAGGAAAAAAGCACCATCAGCTACTGGACATACACACAGAGCTCCTGAAATCACTACAGCAGCAGGAGTTTGGACCTGGATGACACAGCAAGGAATCTGAGGAAGGTTTCTTTATTTATCAGGACTAAGGTTTCAAACATAATCAGTAAGTGGATGTAGGACCCTGGGGAACGTACAACAGCTTCTATTTTCTAAGGAGACCTTGCAGTTGCCTTGAAGAGTGTGGGGAAGTAAGCGGCAGAAAGAAGTGGAATAGCCAGGACATGCTACAAGTTCAAGAGACATGCTGAACCTGTGGGTGAGAAGAATGACCATGCAAAGATCCCTTGTGCCTTGCCACTAACACTGTGCAGCTGCTGCTCTGGCTGACAGAGCAAGGCTGGGCACCAAGCTGCTACACATACCTGCTGTCTGTGAGGGGTGCCCAAAAAATAAACACATGCATTGTTATGACTGTATTTTTTGCTAGAAGTGGCTGTTTGGCTTCCCTTGTACTCATCCAGTGAGATGCCTACTAGAGCACTTCTTCTCACAGGAACTTCTTTATCAGAGCCATGCAGACAGCAGGAACAAGCTCCTTCCCTCCCAGTAGAAGGTACTGCAGAGTGCTCTGGTTACCAGCTTACTCCTCTGGACACCTGATCCCACAGCCCTGTGACTGCTGAGGGCACTGATCCAGGCTCAGCAGCTTCTCCACCAAGGCAGCCAACATTTCCAACTATGTCAGCACAGAACATCTCCCCACCCACGTCTATTTTGCACCACAGAAAGAAGCTTTACCACTTACTGGGAGCGCCAAAAGGTTCCCCATGAATTACATCCACATCTCCATGTATGTACACGAGGGTGTCTCTCCTTCCATTGACTGGGCTGTGGCTACTGAGCTTAACAACTTTTTCCCCAGGTGGGGCCTCTGCAGGAGGTACAAGTGACCATCTCCTCTGCAGGGAGGGACTTGACTTTTGAGATGCCCCAGATGCTATGAAGCTTTCCTTTGTGTCCCTGGGGAGATCCACAGCTCACAGTCACACAAGACAGCATCACATACACTTCCCCTAGGATAAGCATCATGACTCATGCTTTGACCAGCATAAACTTGCATTGCTCTAAAGACTCCATGGACTCTAAACTGGTTTATTCCTTCCCTCAATTTGGAATTTGGTATTAAGACTACACACACGCCCAGAGAAAATCTCCATGACCAATCCTTAAGCCTTTGCACACACATAATCAAACTGCAAAAGCACAACATTTAAGATGCTGTTATTGTTAATTATGTCAGTTTCAAAACATGAAAGGCTTTGGTTGGGTGGAGGGTTTTTTTGGTTTGGTTTTGGGGTTTTTTTGCTCCATCTACCAATGGAAAAAGTCTCTGCAGTTCAACAGTGTATTTCCTGGTGATCACATGATGACAGCTGACAAGCAAACAATGTCAAATAACTTACTTCATTCAGGTCAAGCCTGAGACGGAGCCCTGGGCCTAAGATACTGGTTAAAAACAATTGAACAACTAAACCTGGTAAACAACCCAGGAAGAGCTCCCCAAAGAACATCCTAAACAATGTACTCAGTCTAGCAGATATATGGCCTCCTTTCCCTACTCTTAGTACCAGAAGCACCGCCTCAGCTTGCTTTATCATTTTCTGTTAGGAGAACAGCTAACTTCCACAGGTGGGGGTTTGACAGCCAAATTTGCCTCTGACAGTAGAACCCACTCCTTCCCCCCAAAACAGAAGCAATTCAGCAGTTCCAACACACCCACTGAAAGCTGTGTAGGACAACATTCACATGCCACACAAGACAATTAGGATGCTGTTGGTTAACTACGAGTCAGAAGCACAGGCTGGGACCTTAGCATCAGCTCAAAGCCAGTTTTTCAGTGACTACAGCTTGACATCCCATCATTCATCCAGGTTGCCATGCTCCCAAAGCAGGCACACAAATCCCATACAGCTCACCAAAATAAGATGATTCAAGACCTTTAACAAAAACGTATTCCCTACTCAGTGTTAAAGACTTAAGAATCCGATCCTGGCTGCATTTTAGCATTCCTCGTGACTGATAAAGAACAGTCTCACCATGTCACATAAGTTCCTCATCCAGGCCAGTAACTTAAGGACTTATACAGACAGGTAGCCATTCTCAGAGCTGCAGGCCTAGAGTTTGTGAAAAGCTGCAGGATTTGAGGTATGCATAAGGAGGACACTGCAAAGCCAGCACGAAAGAAGTTTTTACTTGCTTGGCATATACAGGTGCATTTCCTGGTGTGCTGGACTCCAACAGCCCCAAGAGAAGACACAAGCACGACAGGAGGCCATTTTCCAGAAAACCCTCAAGGCAAGAAGCGATTCCCTGGACTATGAAGCTACAACACTGCACAGTCAAGTAACACATAAACACATAAGACTTTGCTCAATACACCATGGCAGGCACACAGATTATTTTAGTAGAAAATAGCAATGCTTGTTCTTGTCAGCAAACAGAAGAACCTCAAACCTGGAGAGAGCACTTCAGATGCAGGACAATACCACTGTTGCAGCCCTGGACTTACAACTTAATGGTAAAGTGCTTATCAAAAGCTAGGGGAGGTCATATCAGACCGTAAATACCTCCTGGCCTCTTATATAAAGACTCCTGCCTAACTAATACGCATGCCCAGTGTTCTCTGTTTGGCATTTTCAAATGTGCCTTTGAAGCCCACAGTTGTGCTCTCAGGGCTGCAAATCATCAGGGCTTTCAGTTCAGCATTAGCCCACAGCAAAGCCTTCCTTGCCCTACACAAATGACGACAGTGTGATCGTACCTCAGTGAGAAGGCAGAGTAAGTTCAGAGGCAAGCTGAGAAGATGCAAAAGTCAGAGGGAAAAAGCTGGAAAAGAAACCACTAAGTGAGATCTTACACTTGGAAGTCAAGGAAAATTTCTGTTCTCTCTGATCAGGATCTCAAAAGATTGGAACCAAACTAAAACCTAAAGTTTTTTCGCTCCTCCCCAAGAAGTATTTGCCCTTGCTCAGTAGAGTCCCATTTTGTTCACAGCCAAGGACACAGGCATGAAGGCACTAACCTTACTTACTCACAGCCAAATAAGCAAAGCTTGTCATCCATCAAGAGACACTATTTAGCATTCCAATTTGATGGACAAGGCAACAGACAATGCAGGGTAGCAGCTGCCTATAAGATTCAAAGCCCAAAGGCTGCAACACCTGCTCTCAGGCAGAAACCAAATGCACGGCAAACACAGACACCTGGGACTCTACAAGAACCTGTACTATGATTGAACTGCTTTCCTAGTACAGGCTCAGCTGTACCTTCTGCCTTGTCCCATTTTCCCCTATGATTTCATTCTAACCTCTGGACCTCTGCTGGAAGCTGCACTGTCAGGAGGGTTTATGATATGGACAAAGTGCAGTGATACCACGTCCCAGCCACGCAGCCCATTTGCTTTTACTTTCAGAAATCAACTGTGTTCCCTTAGAGCTGCTCTCTACCCAAGGCATATGCCAGTTACACAGATGAGTCAGAAGAAAACTATTCTAGACATGTCAGACCGAAGATAGAACACCCAAGATCCAAGCCTTGGATAGCTTTCAACAGCACAGTTTGCCCTCCTTCAAGAGGTAGGTGAGTGCTGCCTAGATGGTGGCCCCTAACTCAGTCCTCCTAATAATGCCTCCCACTGTATTTCACAGGGAGTGGGAAAACCCATTCTGATGCACAGAAAGCTCTCCACCAGGCTGGGAGCCTCCCTGAGGGCAATGCCTGGCACATTGTGGATGCTCTGGACAAGTAAATAGCACGGGCAAGGCAGACATGATAACAGGCTTGCTCAGCACTCTAATGGCACCTGAGCAAGGCAAAGGATTTGGGCACTACCCTTCAGCCTGTCTCACACTTGTGCCACACCTTCAAGTGGCACGGGGACCACCCCCTTAGGGAACTATTTGGGCAGTCACCTCTTCAACAGAAGCAACAGCAATTAAAGCAACTAAACCCCTGGCAGCTATCTACAAACAGATCCCTACACAAAAAGGGATTAAGGAAGGCCTTTACCCTTGCCAATGATAAAAGCTGGCACCTGTGGCATCATTACAGCCTTTGAAATCTCAGATTGGGGTCTGAACAGCTGTTAAAAGCTTCCCATCAAGCTCCAGAAGTTATAGTTGTGTTTCACTGGGCTTTTCTGTCAACAGAATAGTCAGGAAGGAAAATTTCAACCTAACGAAACAGAAAAAGCTAACTTTTGCTGCATGGAGACTACATCTCAAAACTCTGTCTCCAAAAAGGGAATGCTGTGGAATAACATCTGCCATCAAAGTGACAGGAGTTCAAGCAATAAACAGCTCTGGCTTCACTCGGCTCTAGGAGAGGCTCAAAATTGTCTGAGACTAAATAGATAGACAGATACCTGATTCTCTCACACCACATTCCCCTTTCAAGCTTAAGATACTTTTCTGCATTTGTTATTCTCAATATAAAAGCTTCCAAGTACAGACTCTAGCGCATGTTCATCGACTTCCCGGCCCTCATATCAAAAAGCCAGGAGGCACCACAGACCATTTTCTTCACTCGTTCCCCAGACACAGGGACACACTACACTATGAGTCTGCTTCAGAGATAACTTTTTAAGGTTTATTCTGTAACGTTAAAAACAGAGACAACATCTAGCTGAACTGGAGATCTAGCTCTTGCAGAGGACAAGAGAATTTCTCAGTGCCCAACACGCCAAGAAGTAACCCAGTTCCAGAAATAAACATGCAAATTAAAAGATGCCCTACTCAGAGATGCTGTCCAACTCTCAGCTGTACACGCAACACAGTGCCCGATGTCTCCATCTCCAGCCGCCTCGCCTCCCCATTGCAGCCACCAAGGGCTGGTGCTCGCACGGCAAGAGGCTCCTCTCCTCACCAAGAGCCCAGCCAGACCCACACCCAACCCAGCCAAACCCAGGCAGCGAGCCCGACAAGCCCACATTACACGGGGGCGTGTGTTTGTGTCAGAACCAGGACCCTGCGCTGACTGCCCGACCGTCTGGGCCCGGGACAAGCGTGCGGGGGGGTGGCGGGGGCGGTAAAAGGCCTTAAAAACAAAGCACCGCTCGCATTTCGGGAGGAGTGCGCGGAGGTATTTCCATACACACACCCTCGCTGCTGGTGTAATTAACAAATTAGCAATAACGAAGAGAAGAGGCGAAGGAGCGCCGGGCTCGCCCGCGCTTACCGAGGCAGGCGCCGCTGACGAGGGCGGTGGCGGTGAGCGCCCCGGCCGAGGCGCCGTACACCTTCTTGGCGTTGGCGACGAGGAAGGGGGCATGTTCCTGCAGGCAGCTGGCCACCCCGATGTGGTACACCCCCAGGAAGCCGCAGCCGGCGAAGGAGATATTCCAGGAGGAGTCCAGCGGGAACATGGCCTCCGCACCCGCGGGAGCGGGGCCGGGCGGGAAGCAGCAGCAGCCGCGGCGGGGACGGCGCGGGGCTCCTTTGGCACCGCCTCGGAACGGGCGAGAGATGCCGGAGGCGCTGCTGCCGGACACCGAGACCTCGAACACGGCAGGACTTGCCGCTGGATAAGCCCTGGAAGAGGCCGAGCTTATATGGCGCGGTGCGGCCCTCGGGCCCGCCCCCGGCATGGCCATGGCACCGCCCCGGGGCGGGAGCGCCCGGCCCCTCCTCACAACCCTTCCTCCGGTGAACCCCTTGCCGACCCGGGGGCGTTGCGGTAACTCACCCCTGGTTGAGCCATTCCGGCCGAGCCGGCGGCGCTCTGAAGCGGCAGGGGCCGAGCCGCTGCTTCGGGGAGAGGGCTCCGCTCCCCGCAGCACCCCGAGCCTCGCCCCATCCCGGCAGCGGGGCTGTCCGCACCCCGTACACATGCCAGGACTTGGAGGCCTCTGCGCCCGGTTCTTGGGCTTTCTTTGGTGTTTCAGGGGATGGGCAAGAAACGCGAGAGGAAGGGAAAAGCTTTCCCGTTTCACAGAAAGCTGAGGAGTCAGACGTAGGCAAGACTCGGCACAGCTACATGGCAAGAACTGGGAAAAAGGCAGTCTGTGTCTGTGCGGCCTCCCCTGCCACCGGCCCTGAACAGCTTTCACTGCCTCTAAATTCACAAAGTCAGAATCGCAGAATATCCCGAGTTGGAAGGGACCCACAAGGACCATCGAGCCCAACTCAGCCCTGCACAGAACACCCCAAGAATCACACCATGTAACTAAGAGTGCTGTCCAAACACTCCTTGAAGTGCCCTAGGGAGGGCTGTGGCCACTTCCCGGGGGAGCCTGTTCCAGCATCCAGCCACCCTCTGGGGCAGGAACCCTTTTCTAGTATCCAACCTGACACAACTTCAGGCCATTCCTTCAGGTCCTGTCACTGGTCACCACAGACAAGAGTTCAATGTCTGCTTCTGCACTTCCCCTCTTGAGGAAGTTGTACACTGTTGTATACCACCCACCAAGACACAAATAGCTGCTTACCTTTGCTAACCTTCTCTCAGCGTTTTTTCTCTGCATGACTCTAAGCTCACCAAAGCACTTACCTTTGGTCAGAGCAACTGTGATTTTCAGTAGTGCTTCTGCACAAGCAAGCCCATGGTGTACCAGCTCAACACAGAGCACCACTGGGTGAGAGGCCAGTGCTAGCAGATCAAAATAGCTTTCAGAAGCTGGAAGGATCCCCTTGTCATAAACAATACAGGCTACAGTCATTCAAATAATTGGATAAGTATGAAAGTTTACAGGAAATCCAAAGAATCAGCATAGCAAGAGAAGCAGCTGCTCAACTTAGACCAAGGATGCAAGATCAGCAGGAGAGAGGTTTAGGGGGTACAAACAACAACAAAAAAAGATAGTTCTTTAATGTAAACAACATAGGGCAAAAACATTTTCTACCAAAGTTTTCAAAACTACTCAATTCATCTTGGCATAAAAGTATTTGGATTAATTTTCTTATAACTGGTCAGAAGTTTCTCATTTGGAATACTGTTATATCTGTCCTTAACAGCTCTCAGACTATAAACAAAGCTGGTCTTTCCTTCTCCACGGAAATTTCACCAATTATGTTAATGGAGGTCATCCAAGTAGCTGCTCTCCTGTCCCTTCCACTCCAAATACCCTTTCAAATGGTACAACAGAGCTGATACTCTCCTCACAGAGGGACCTTCGAGGTTGCAAGAACAGCTGTTCAGTGCCTCAGTCTACTACCTCACAGTCAGGTGACTGACGCAACCAAATTCAGCAGGTAACCCTTGCATAAATCCAATATTTGAGGTCAAATTAGGCATCACACTCCAGCCTCTAAAGAGTGCTTTTTCATTAAATGTTTGCACTTTCCTTTCATCAGACAGCAGGAGTACAGCTTTCTCTTTCTTTCAGGTCCTGCCCCAGAGCCCACCCTCTCACCTAGGTGCCAGGAACTACCCTTAATACATATTAGCTGATCCTGGAAGACCTAAAGAATTAACCCTCCCTATCTCAAGTCGTCTGCTCATACCCACCCTTCTCTCTTTCTCTCATACTTGCTTTTGTAATTTCCTTCCTCCCTTGCTTTGATGTGGTTACATAACCCTTGTCAGCCCTCACCTCCTCCACCTGGAGAGGTGAGCACTGGCACACCTGAGCCTTGACCCTCTTAAAGGCCCATAACGCCAATGGGACCACAGTGCTTTCACCCCATGCTTCTGATGACACAGAAGGGTATTTTCATGCTGTTGAACCCAAAGAAAACATCACGTCTTGCCTTTTCCAGAACAGGGATTGTTCTTCAGAAGAACTAGTCAATAGGCTGTGAGTTTAGCAGAATTCTGTGGCAAAACTGAACACTGAACCTTGTTTCCAGATACCTCCCTAATGCTTGTAACTACAAGAACATCTTCATTCTCAAGCCAATGCTGCTCCCTCTTTTTTTTGGCATTTCACAAACCTTAATGTTCCTAGCATGTCTGGAAACAACAGTGCTGTGACAATGCTGGGGTTAGTTTCACTGGATTTCTCAACAGCAATCTCATCCTGAGTTGTTTACATCGCTCTGCCTTGACCCTCAAGGTTACTTATTTGAGGAGGTTAATGCTGCCCTGTTGAAACAGGTCGATCAAATGAACCATGTGAACACTAATCTCTTGTGGAGTGCTGCCTGGGTACTGGCATGAGCAGGCTGGCAAACAACTGTGTTTTTCTCAAACATAAATTAACCCCCCAAACTAATCTTTTTTCCCCTTGTTAAGAAAGTACCATAGTTTTGCTATTGCTGACAATGAGGCAATAAACCAGATCAGCATGATTTACAAAGCAGCTTTTCATGTGTATCAAACTTCTATTGGAACACTGCAAGTTCACTCGTGACCTTGCATGTTGGGATGCCACTGTGACAGCTTTGTGTGCAACCTCTCGTCATCAGGTTTATTTTCTAGCCTAAGGAATGGTGAATAGTTAGTACATATGAGATAATAACGTGCAAGCAAACAATCTGTATTTGATTTTCCAGGTAAGACCTCGGTTATTACCGGCCATTGAGAATTCAAGGGAAGATGAGAGGCAGTCTGCTTCAGACTTCTGAGGGTTACTTTAGTACTGCTGCTCATAGTCAGCACAACTAGTGTACTGTTCATGAAGACCAACCCGAGTGCTCTTAACCATCACTGGAAAGCCTGACTGATGTCTTTCTCTTACCTGTGATGTTTGTATATGTCAGGCCATTCCACGGCAAACACTTGGCACTTGCTTCACAGGAGCATCTCCCGAGGCAAAGGATTAGTCCCCTCGTCCTACTCTCCTAGAACCGAACTTTCCTTCTAGGAAAATAACTACAGATATCCCTGCCCTAAGTCAAACATACCAAGTTCAGCAGCCTGCCTGCATGTAGCAGCTTGCAAAATTGAGCCTTAGTAGTAAGAGGGAAACCAGTTAATTTGAGAGTGGCCCCAGGGACTCATTGCTTATTGCTTTACAGTAGTGTCCAGGACGTTCTCCCTGCTTTCCAAGTAGTGAAGATGTCGCATAACTCTCCCTGCCCCATGGGGTTTGTAAGGAATAGTGACTGTCAGTCAGAGCTGATTCAAGATGGTGCAGCATTTGTGTCCCAGTGAGGAAAGCTCACACCTTTCAACGTCAAGCCTATGATTAAATCACTCTCCCCTGCTGTCAATTTGGTAATGATCAGTTACCAGTGTAATCTCCAAGATCAAAACTATCCTTTCGTTTTTCTTCCCTTCGATGCCCTTGAGCCTTTCTTTATGAAGAACTCAAGAAAAATTGGTTCTAGCTAAAATTGATTCTGCAAGGGGATGGACTAGGTCATAAGTTTAAGTGTTTGCAAGCACTAGTTTTCTCTGAGAGCAGAGGAATAAATGCATCCACTCCACCAGTACTCTTGCCTTTAGAAATCATTGCTAAGTCTGAAAAGGCATCAGTGACACTTGAAAATTCAGAACAGTGACTACAGAGCAGGAATCCCAACTCCTTCATAGCTGAAGCTTATTGCAATCAGCAGAAATGTAATGGAGAACTCCATCCAGTGGACCAAACAAGTCTGAAACAGACTTCCAGGCACATCACTGCCCATGTACAAAGCAATCAGGCGACAACTGTTCCTAAATAGGTAAAGGGGAAGGAAATTTAATAGGTTTTGATTTTGCATTTGCAACATTCACCATGAAGAGGTTTTAGCCAATTCTGTAAAACGTGTGTGATCTTGGAGCAGAGCTGTGCCCTGACCTTCTCGAGGAACACCTATGAGGTGGTTTTATTGCAAACACTGGTTCCCTGTGGCACTGTAACAAGTACTGTATTTTCAGTGCGTTCTCTGAGAATTGCCTCCCAAAATTTCTTCTCTAAATAGTTTACCAAATGAGCTCAAAGCAGATTGTGCAACAGTTTTCATGAAATTCATGCACTTTCATGAAGGAATTTAAAAGTGGTAGGACACTCAGTCCAGAATCAGATCCATTAATTCAAGATTTAACAGGCCACAGGGAGAAGATAAGAGAAAAATAGGGGGACGAAAGAAGTTAGTCTAGCTGTAGTTGTACTCCTCCCCTCATCACAGTAGCCAGCAGCTGGCACCACAGGTTTCAGTCTCATCCCACAGGCCTGGGCACAGCAAACTCATCAAATAACTCAGTGCCATTGAAACAAATTCCTTTGTGCATGGAAAAACACTGAGTAGTGTGACAGGGCCAACCCTTCCTGTGAAAGCATCAACTTTGCTCTAGCACCAGTCAAGCAAGACCATCTAGAGGAGTGGGGTACCTCTCAGTAAAGCCACATCCAAGAACCACTCTTTTTCAGTGACCTGAAATGGAGAAATCACCAAGGAAAGAAACAACGTACCCGCACCCCTCCCAGAGCTGAACCACTGCCATAATAACAAGTCTGACAGAGAACTACAGTGAAGGTGTTTTTCACTACTACCAGATCACCATGGTAAGACTTAAGAGCCAAAGTAGATGAAAGGTATTGGCACTGTTACCTCCTGTAACTTTTTCTTGCAGCAGGCACAGAAGGGCAGCAAGGGTTAGTTGCTTAAATCATGGCCATTTAGAGGCTCTAACTTTTAGCTGCTCTCTCCCTTGGCTACTGTCAAGCATTGGGCGTTTTCTCTCAGTAAACCACAGGGAGGTAAGTTTTTTCCTACTTGGATGTCACCCATCTCTATTCTCAGAAGTACTTGCCATGCTTAGTCCAATGACTCATAATGAACACAGCTGTATCAGCTAGTGCTTTTTTCCTCCCAAAACAACTACATAAGAGCTCCACAGTACACACCTCTATGTGACTCTACCTGTGCAGACTTGGCATATGAAGATCACCACTCATGCGATTTGTACTCAACCTACTTATAGTGGCAGATGACTTCCACAAGTCCGGTAGTTGCCCGCCAGAGCCATCTTCTAGCAGAAGAAACTTTATAAATAAAGCAAAATTTAATATTCTTCCAAGCTGACGAATTCCTCTAGGCACACCAGAGATCACTGTCACTTCTCCAAAACCACCCTTCTCATGTAAGTTTCTCTTTGTTCAGATCAAGGTGATTCATGTCCTGATAGATGCGCTACCCCAAGAACAGCCATTGAGCATGAAGGGCACCTTTACACTGATCTCTATCCCATGAAGAGCAGAACAGTCTGGGTGTTTTTTGTTTTGTGTAATAACATGGATATTACATGAAACCCAAGCAGCCAAGCATTTTATTGGTATTGTCCCTAGATCTTGGAAATTTGACACCGTGATGAAATGAGTCCTTTTAAAATATTAAGGAAAAAAATTACTAAAATTAGATCTGAAATTATGTTTCTGGACTAATCCAGACCTGCTGTCCATTCAGTTTCATGAACAGATCCTCAAAAATAAAGTCCTATTATTGATGAATAGATGGGACTCCTTAGTGGGTAACTAGGATGGCAAACTGGAGAAGTTTGGCATCAGGTAGATTCAGCTTCCACAGACTGTTTAAGAGCAGTATAAAAACAAGCATCCAGGTTCACACAAGCTTTGCCATTTCCTCAGTATGCTAAGAGCCAAGTCCAATGGCTTGGCACAAAATTCACACACCTGTTGCAGAGATACAAATCAAAGCTTGTCAGAGCTATTTTAAGAACAGCTGTCTGAACCCACTAGCACTTATACAGGAAAAAAACAACTAAAAACATTTAAAACAAAGAATTTTAATAATTTCTCTATTACAAATAATTAATCAAACAGGCCAAATCCCATGTCATCATCAGATTCTTCAGACTCCTCCTTCTTCTCTTCTTTCTTTTCCTCAGCTGAAGGAAAAAAAGACCAAGCAATTGGTCAGTATTAACATTTTTTCAGGTTTTGGTGTTCTCAGCTCCTGTAACATTGCTATTTCAGCCTCCAGGGTTCATCTCATTCCCTTTAAACAGCCACAAACATCGAGGGGACACAGACACTACTACTGCAGAGATGTGCTTTACACCACCAAGTCTGTTTGATTCTCAATTCAAAGCCAGACACCTTCTAAGGCAGATAAAAAGCAAATGCTTCTGATTGCCCAAAGGAAAAGTAACTGTCCAGTTTATGTTTCCATTACATACTGAACTGCCGAAGTGGAGAAGCCTTGAAACTTGGACCCAGTTGTTAAAGAGTTTGTTAACAGAGACAAAAGGAGCTGCCCACTGATACTCACCAGCAGCAGGGGCAGCAGCTGCAGCAGGAGCAGCAGAGCCCCCTCCAGCAGAGACTGCCACCGCTCCCCCAGCCGGCATGCTGGCAAGTTTTCCATTACCTGAGAGGGACAGAAGAGAAAATATTTACTTGCTTATCCCAAGCATAGCGGTCAGGGAAAATAGAAGAAAAAGTGCAGAAAAAACAGATCCTGTCTTATGGACTGAATCTGTCACTGTTTGCTGAAAGAACAAGAAGCTGCACCCATGATACATACAAACCATTCTGTGAAAAGCATTTAAGAGTTTAAAGATTCACAAAGGCCTATCCCAAGAATACTGACAGCACATTATAAGTCAGTTTTCTACAGTACACAAAGTTCCCTATTTTTCTTCCGAAACCTGTCATATAAAAATAGTAGCAAACACATCCAATTTCGCACACCCAGACTGTTCTCTGAGTACAGCACAGTAGCCCAGAAACTGGTAATACACCTCCAAAGTAACACATTGGCAGCACTGGCTTCCCCACTTCAGCCTATTTTTTTTTTCTTAAGAACCCTGACGGCATAACTGGATCACACGTAAGAGGAGAGAAGGGGAACTATGTATTTATGGCAAAGAGTACAGTATTTTAAATTCCCTAGCGCCCTATGAACCCTATTGCATCTCCTTTGAGATTCCAGATTTATGCTCATATTTGGAAAGCCAACTAGTTTTCTGGCATCTGTCTTTCACATCCCAAGGCTCCCTTGGCATTCAGAGGTCACATACACACCATGTTTGCCTGTCTTCCAACTTCTGGGAATCAGTTTCTAAATAATTCTGTGTTACTTCAAGCTCTAACAAAATAGCAAAGTAAACAAACATGTTTCATATGCATGTCAGTATGTTCAATTTATTTAAGGTATTACAGAAGGAGATAGAGTGTGTTGTAAGCACATGCAGAATAGGCCTCTTGGGTCTCCACATCACGTGGATAGAAGTGTCCAGTGCCTGTTCCTAACAGGAAAGCCAGGCCAAGTCCTGGCAACCTTCAAGCAAATATATGCCTACAAACTCCCTTGTGCCTACACACTGGCAAAAAAATAAAGTCATTAATCAGAAAACTTTACACCACCTCAGCTGTTTTTCTTCAGCCCTATGACCCAGTCAATTCATGTTAAAAGTTCCAGCTTGCTAGAGCATAAATTTCTATGGAAAACAGCACTCAGAGTCGTACCTTAGGGAAAAGGAAACGCCAGGAGCTCTAGAAGAAATGCGCACTGGAGAGGCTTGTGCTCCTCACAGAGGGTGTAACTGTACCCCCAGCACCAACTCACAGTGTGTTCTTCACATTTTACATCGTTGGTGCACACAAGTGGGTAAATACAAAAAAATCTCCTAGAGACTCTGAAGGAAAGCTAACTCTTCCTCCAATCAACATGTCCAGAAAACTGTGCCACGAGCAGACTACCAGTAAGCTCATACATGCCAAAGTTCTCCAGTTTAATGTGGTCCACAAGCGAAACCCAGCAGGTACTGGCACTGACCTGCCGGGAATTAGAATGGACCTGGATTTCAGCCAATTCAGCTGCGATGCAGTCTGGAAGTTCTCAACCACAAAGCTAAATGGACAAACAATCAGGGAACTGGCAGCAGTTCTCAAGCTCTCGGGCCTAAGATACCAAAGCAGCAGAGCCAATTACCTGTAACACTCAGAGACTCTACTTACCCTGAGCAATTACATCTTCAATGTTTTTTCCATTCAGCTCACTAATAACCTGTGTAAATAAAGTGCAAAATGTTAGTAGTTTCAAACTAGCACAAGAATAAACTACATTTAAACAACTACTGATTAATCATCATGTACAATGCCTCCTTTCTGCTGATTATACAGCTCCCAAATTCTTTATTTCTCAGTGGGAGGAACAGGACACTGAAATTAAAACTTTTAAGTCTTTTATACTTTTTTGTGATGGCTTTTTTCATGAAATCTCTTACAATAAATTCATGATGAATCCAAGGATCTTGCAGAAGGAGAATACACAGATACTGTGGAGCCAATCAGCTCCCAAATGTGTTAGTCACTGAGGGACTGTTAACATTTCTTGCTTAATGCCCTCTGGAGGTCTTGGACCAAAAACCACAGGATCCAATTCCCAGCCTTACAGAATGTTAACAGCCAAGCTGTATCCTTGTACTAGAACAGAGAGTCCTAACTTCAATTTCACTACCATTGTTGTATAACCAGGGATCAGGAAAGCACAACAAAGCCCCAAAAATGGCTCAAACAAGCAAGCACTTCAAAATAATGCCCCAGCCCTTACTGGCGAGTCCTGGCTATCGAGAGTCAGTGCTGAACACTGTTGATTTGCCAAAGCCAAAGGACTTCAACCAAGAACTTTCCAACAGGCACCTTCTACTCACAGGGAGCACTGCACACGTGAAGCATTGTGTCTGCGTTCCTGCTCCATCCACAAGAAAGGTGCTTTTAAGACTCCACTACATTTACCCTGGTGTAAGATACAGCCAGTGCAAATAGAAAAGGATTACTTAACTATAACAAATTCCAGAGCAGCTGGAGTATCAGCGAAAGCAATTAGTTTATGAAGATATTAAATCTAAACAAGCCAAAGACAAAAGACCTGGCACTTAAATAAGAGCAGTGAGAGTTCAAACCAACATTCCAAACCATGATAAGGATGCTGTCAGCTCAGCCAACCCATTGTACAGTTGGGCCTATAGAACAACACTATATACAACTGGGAAAATAATTTCTTTTTACCTGTAGCTCCACATATGAGCATGGGGTAGGTGATAAGATAATTTTTTTGTTTCTTTTTTTCCCTATGGCAAATTATTTTTAAATCCACAATGCTGAAATTCTCTTTTATCACAAGAAATATAATTAAGATACTCTCTTCTTTGGAAGTCTGGTTTTCAACCCAACCATTTCAGCATTAATTTCCAAAATCTCCCTACATATTAGTATCAAATCTCTTTAAGGTCCACGTTAGGATTTGCCTGTTTCTTGGTGAAGAAACAAATGGTGCTTTGCAGCACCCTAAGAATGTATTATCAAAAATCAGGCCTTTAGCAGTGTTAGCTCTGAATTAATACTGACTAGTAACAAAAGTTAAACATGATGCAGACTATACATGATTTCAGAACAAATCATATTTTCAATGTAAGTACTGATATGTAGCCACCATCTCATTGAGAATGATTAGACTGAACAACCAGAAGTCAGCAACAACTGACAGAGACCGTCGGGGAGGACACGTGTTGAATGAGAAAGCCAGACTTCTCACTAAAGTTGTAAAAACAGCTGCGATTGGCTCAGCAGCGTTTTAGAAATCAAACACATGAAGGGCCACTGAATGTCTAAACAAAGTAAGGGCAGATCAACAGCGATGCAACTGAACACTGAAGCCAAGGAAACAGCTCCAATGTCCGGCACCGGCTGGGACACGACCACCTGGAATTAAGAGGCAACGCCACCTTGTTCATGCGTTCATCGTCCGTCTCGATGCCGACGCTGTCGAGGATCTTCTTCAAGTCCTTGGACGTGGGGGACTCGTTGCCCCCGAGCACAGCGAGGAGATAAGCGGCGACGTAACGCATCCTGCAAAACGAGACAGCTAGGTCTTCAGTGCCGGTGGTCCCGTTCCGCGTCCGGAGCAGGTTAACCTCCTCGCTGGGGGAAGCAAGCCTCACCCTCCCGGCCACAACTGCTTTGCTCGAAATTTAAACATAAACCCACGCCACGCCAAGCCGTGTACCGTTC
>JAOXXN010000065.1:17606114-17621758 GCA_026770055.1 Myrmophylax atrothorax
GCCTTGCTTTTCACACGCTCTGACCAGAGGTGATGCCATTAACCCTATCTGGTCCCTTTTCCCTTTACAAGTTAGGCCCAGTTTAGCATTTTGTCTCTACCCATCATTTTTTACAATCTTGTGGGTGTGACACTGGTGTTTCTATCTGGACAGACCCCTCCTTTTTCCTAACTTCTTGTCTGCCAGGTACTGGCTGTGGTACACCACCAAGACCTACGTTGAAGGCATTGCCAAGAAGGTCTACGAGCGGCTGCGTCTGTACCAGGTGAACTTCATTGCACTGCAGAGGAAGAAGGACCCCGAGCAAGTCCTGCTACAGTGTGTCCCCAGGCACAAGGTCTGATCTGGGTTCTGTTACCTTGCTCCTGAGCTTCCTCAGCCTTTGTAGGATATAAGGGCAGCAGTGCATGAAATGGTTGTATTTATTGTCCCAGAATCATGGCTGGGGTGTGCTGTCACCACAGTGTTCGTGGTGTGATACTGACTCACAGGGAACTGGGGGAAGACGGAAACCTCATTCTATGCAGTGGCAAATGCCGTTCATTGATTTCCTCTGATGAGGATTGGGCTGCTAAAATCAGCTGAGCGACAGTTACTGGCCGTGTGTATGCTGTTAACATCCAGCAAACATGGGAAAACATGCTGGCTTAAACTTAAGTCAAGGTTAAAGTTTACATGTCACTTACCTGACATGGGCTAGTGGTGTGGGCAGCAGCACTGTTTTGTTTTGTCTGGAGCAGTTAGAAATGGTACTCTTCCCAATGTTCCTTGCTGTTTACAGTTCAAGCAGTGGACAGAACATATGATCCCTCCTTAATCTGCTTCAGTGCAACATCAGGTTAGTTTGTGCTATGAGTTTGAGCTAATCTGGCTGACATTGTAGGGAGGGAGATGGGAAGCACTCATTCATTCTCTTCTGCTGCTTCTGCTCTAGAGGTATCAACTCTGAGCAGTGTTGCTTCAGATACTGGCAAAGAGAGGGTGCATCTGTATTTGTAGACTGTGTGTCTTAGCAGGCAGTGCAGCTTGGTGAGGGTTATGTTATGTTATCAGACTGCCAGTCCTGGGCTGCATATCCAGCTCTGCATGATCCTCTGGTCTGGTTGCTCCTTCTCTTTATTTGATCTCCTATATTGAAAAGACCTGTGGACACAAGCATCTGCAAGGATTCTTCATATCTTGAGTTCCAGGCTAAAATTATCTCCACAGGGGGGGTAGCAATGACACTCCCACTGACATGGTGGTTTGTGTGCATCTCTATTCCTGCTACGGGAGGTCTTGGGATGAGAGAAGTTTACTGTTACAAACAGGAAGAAGAATAGACACTTTGGGCCTAAGCTGACTGTTGCACTGCCTTTGACACCCCAGGTCTGCCACTGTGATCACAGAGTGCAAAGCCAAAATGAACTTTCAGGTATCCTCAGCTGTGAGCTATTGTAGCACGTGTCTTTTTGCAGAGAAAATGTCTTTTAATGGCATACTGTGAGAGGGATATGGTAGCAAGTAAATCCCTCCCTGTCTTTGAAGGTTACTGACCTGTTAAAAAAGATACATTACTGAAAATGCTTTTTTTAAAGACAGCTTTGGGATGGCCTACCTTTGTTAGTCCATGTAGGCTTGTCTGCTTTTTATTTGAGAGAAGGAATAGGAAAGGCACAAACTCAAAGCACCACTTCCTTGTCTGTAGTGAATGTACCTGGGATAAGAGAGGGAGGGTGTTTGTTTGGTTTTATACATCGTTTTCATGTAAAATGGTCTTCCCCTGTTGAAGGTGGGAGGACCTCATGAGCATAGGGACATGGGCCAGGGGACAGATGTGCTTCAGACCAAACATGGTGTCCTGTGTTGTCATCCTTGTCAGGTTGACCCAGTGGTGAAGAAGCTGCAG
Organism: Myrmophylax atrothorax; assembly: GCA_026770055.1. NCBI lineage: Eukaryota > Metazoa > Chordata > Aves > Passeriformes > Thamnophilidae > Myrmophylax > Myrmophylax atrothorax. The sequence goes on from JAOXXN010000065.1 coordinate 17,608,003, forward strand.
CACCGCTATCGAGGACCTGAGCCATCCGACATGGTGGAGATGTTTGAGGGAGAGCAGTTTTTTGCAGCTTTTGAGCGAGGCATCAGTATTGATATGGGTATGGCAGTACTGGACTAATTCTGCTTCTCCCTGCTTCTTGTGCTTCTCTGGCCCCAGGCATGTTTCTGCTGGGGGCTGTACTCATCCATGACATTTCCTCTCTCTTTCCAGTTTGCCCACTACTCATAGCAGCCAACCCATGACTGGCCACCTCACATTCTCTGGCCACCTAACTTTTGTATCTACTTTTCCCTATAAAAGTGCTGTTTGCAGACTTTCATTTCCTCTCATGCTCTTGTAAACCTGCAGAGGGCAATAGCCAAATGTGTTTATGACTGATCTGCTTCTCCAGCCAGCTATGCCCTTTTCCTGGCATCTTAGACACCACACTGAAATGCCCATGGTGATGTAATTAATGTTGCCCATTTCTGAGAGACCACAAATAAAGCTTTTCTTTTCCTTTGGAGAAAGTATTTCTGAAATAATCCAGAGCAAATAATTCCCCCTTACTGGAGCCACTGAAAGAGAAGGAAAAAGGGAAGAGGACAAAAACTCAAGATGATGTTTTATGTCCCAATGTGTCTGGACCTGTTACAGCTGAAAAATGAGCCATTTTCTACAAAACTCAAACACACAGCTCAGTTTCCTTGGTGTAAATTCAACACAAATTAAAGTGCATGGGTCTTTCAGTGGAGTTGATAAGGCCAGTCTCTCCCTCTGTCTTGATTTGGGCTGGACTTTAACTTAATTTCCAGATAATTACATTCATGAATGTTGTACCTGATCATAATTTTTTCCCTTTGCCTCCACTCTGCACTCCTATAGAAGTGGTAATGAGATGGGTGACCTATTTTTGTACATTACAGGGTGCTATTGCAGCACAATATGCAAGGGATATTATGGACTGAGATGGGAAGGAAACACCAAGGATGAACTTGACTCAATGTGTCATCCTGCCTTGCCTTCCATTCTTGAACTTGATCTTTACCTTGTGACTATTCTCATTTTTCACCTATAGGACCTGCTTTCTCCACAGTCAGTGTTTTCTGCTTTCATGTGTCACTCAGTGAGGAAGGGAGTGTTGCCATTCTTTCAGCCGTGAGCAGGAGTAGTTAGTAGCATGGAGGCTGCTAGTGGATGATGTGCTGTTGGCCAGGCTTGAAAAGTGCATGCCTTTCTCCACAAGATGAGTGTTTGCTGCTTCTCTGCACAGATCGTCCCGACTGCGTGGATGGACGTCTGTCATTTATTTTTTACTCCCACTTGAAGAACATGAAGGAAGTATATGTGACCTCTCCTGTGGACAGGAAAGGCCAAGCTGTAAAAGGCCAGGTGAGCAACCAGTTACACTGACTTTGATTCCTCCTTCATCATCATTGCTTTTACAATACTCCACGTAATAATCTCTGAGTGCTGTGCATGACTCTTTTCCTCTCCTCCTTCTGTGGTTTTGGATTTCACTGACTCAACCCTGAATAATCAAGAAGTGTAGTCTGGAAGGATCACTCATCACTCAGCTCTGACTTACATTCCTTCCATTCATTCCTGAGGTGTTGGCAGTAAGTCCAGCCTTTATGGCAGAACCTCAGTGCTCCTCCCAGCTGCACATGAGTGAGAGGCCATTATTTGTGGGCTGAGGTTAGGTGAGAATGCTGAATTTATTCTTTCCCAGACAGAAAAGACAGGTGTGATCACTGTGCTTTAATCGGAGCCTCATTGCATGCTTTCTGTTTGCAAAGGTCTCTTTCTACCGAGGGGCAGTTCCAGAGAACATCCCTGAAGATGCCAGCAGGAGGAGGAGAGGATCAGACTCCCTCTGGCTTGCTACTCTGCCCATCAAACTGCCTGTGAGTTGTCTCCTACAGAAAAATCAATCTAGGTGGGATAAGAGCATGGCCTTCCTGCTCAGCTTATTTTGTTTTCCTCTGTTAGAAGGGATGCAAGGAATGACCACAAGAAACAGCTGCCCAACCAGATCATGGTGGAGGTTTCCCACTCCCTGTGAGTGAGCTCTTCTGAAATGGGAAACACGGGTAGCTGGGAGTGGTCTCCATCTCTCCTGTCATCTTGCATGTCAAGCACAGGCTTATTGGATGGGTGGTCAGAGAGGGCGGATCCTTTGAATGAATGAAGGATGTAGTACACAAGGAAGCTCGCTGTAATTAAGGGAAGTGTCTGTTTTGTTTGTAAGTTTCTTAGTCACACCGCTCATGAAAAAAGAAGGGACTAGGATGAGGTAATTATGCTGGATTTGAATACAAACATCAAGTGTGAGTATTCTGGTGTGATCTTTAAAGTCCAGGCTGTGTGTTGCAGTGAGAAATGCAGCTTTTGCTTATGGAGTTTAATTGATTTTTGAGGAGCTTAATAAATACTTTGGTAGGCTGAATGCTTCTCTTCAGATCTCATGCCATGATCTCACATCCCTTTCTGACACATGCAACCTCAACTACAAATCTAGACTAAGTGCTTTCTTACTGCTGCAACAAACACACTTTGGAGACATGGCTTATTTTAAACTGCTCTGTAAAGACAGGAAGGGAAATTTCCAGTGCGAGCTGTGACTGTGAACACTATGATTTGGTATTTTTCCAATGCAGTGAGCATAGCTGCTCATTGCCACTGTGAGTACTCCTTGCTTCTTACAGCCTGACTCTTCAGCCCCAAGTAGGGCTCCCAGCAGGAGGAAGGAAATTTCAGTGTGGAGACAGAGTGGCCAGACACTGTCCTCTGTGAAAACAATTTGTAGATGAAGGAATGTTCCTTCTCTCTCTTTTCTGTGACGCAGCAATTGAAACCCCGCTGGGATGAGAATGCCAGTCCCCTGTGTGGCTTCTCCTTCCCTCCCTTGAACCTGGGCAGTGCTGAGACTGGCTACCTGACACAGGCAAACCTGCTGAGCATTGCCAGGCGTGTGGGACCTGACTGGCAGACCATCGGCCTCAACCTGGGCTTGACATACCAGCAGATTGAGCGCATAGGACACAATAACAGGTGAGAAAGGACACAGTGATCAACAGTGATGCATTCTGTCTATCTATCAATCTATCTATATATCTGTGTATCTATCTATCAATCTATTTGTGTATCTATCTATCTGTCTATCTGCAGTGTAGTAGTATAAATTAATGCTTGGCTAATGGAAAGTTTTTACATTATAATTGTTTCACTGGATAAAAGATAGGTGGACCAATGGTTCTGCTCAAAAATGGAAAACCTATTATTTTCTCTTGCCATCATAAAACAAAGCTTAGTGTTTGAAAAACAAAATTGGGAAATAACAAACCTGATGAGCTTTGTAGTTCAGCTGAGTTGCATTCCTGTTTTGTTCTGTAATCTGGATTCCTGGCCAGACTCCATTTCTTTCAATGAGCAATGGTCTATGGCTTTAATTGTGAATATCATCTGTATTCAAAAAGAACTTGTGGTACATCATGGGGCATGCAGTCTGACCAAAAAAGCCAGAGCAATAGGAGAGAATTAGGTTTGTTATGGTCAAACTACTCTTCCTGTGATGAAATTATGTTCAAAAGTAGAATGCCTTAATTTGTTATTTCCTTTAGGAAAATATTTTATAGAGAAATGTTAGTGCGGGAACTGTAACTCCTGTAAGATGGGTGGGGAAGAGGCAGGCCCACTGAGTGCTTTGTGTGTCTGGATGGCTTCTTTGGGGCTCTCACCATGGGCTGGGACTTAGGTAAGGGCTCTTTGGGTTGCCAGTCAGGAGAGTGTGTTGGTTTACTTCTGTGCTCTCTCCTTTCTTCAGAGAGGACCTTGATAAGCAGATCCTGGGCATGCTTTTTTCATGGGCTCAGCAAAACTCAGAGGATCCTGACTGTGTGAGCAAGCTGATTACAGCCATGAAAGAGAGTGGCCGCCAGGACATTGCTGATGAGGTTGAAACCATCATTGACCTGGGACGGCAGAAATACAACGAGTCCATCCGCCGTGTGGGCTTGGAGCAGGGGAGCAGCACGGAGGACTCTCCAATAGCTACAGTGTAGCACCTAGGAATAAACAATGTGTTTTCTATGGGGTGCCTCTGGGATCCCACAGTGACAGCTCCCACTTCAAGGGCCAGTGTTTTCCTGAGGAGCTGGGTGTTGATTTACTTGTGAGCACACAACTGAGCATTCTTGGGTCTGTACTCACATGCCACTTCTGCCAATCACAGGAAGTTTAGAGTGCATTTAGGAGCCTTCTCTCTGCTTCCACTTCTTGACCGTGAGCTTTAGCTTTCAGAAGCATGGAGAAATTTAGAGACTAAAGTGTCTTGTCAGTTGAGTAGTGGCTAGCATAGTGTTTAATGAACTAATACTCATGTTATGTGTATTTGTTTGTAAATTACTCCTGAAACTGTGTTCTGTCAGAAACACTGGATGTGAACATTTGGGTCTGTACGTGCTCCAGTGGTTGATAGGAGAGTGAAGGTGCAATCATGTTATGAAGGCCTGTGGTGTAGTGGGGACAGTTCAGCTATGTCTGTTAATGGTGTGTTTTGCTCACAGGAAAATATGAATTATACTCTCCGTGAAAATGTTTCCTATTTTCTGTCAAATCTCTTCTAGTTCCCTTAAGTCCAAAACAAAACCTAAGTATTCATGGGGGAGAGAGGAAAAAACCCAATTTGCTAAAAAAATTTTAGCAAAATTGCTGTAGTTTTTTAGTTTTGCTCCAAAAGGTATTTTGAAACAGATAGGCTGCTACACCTGCCAGGCTTTTTAGATGAGACCTACATGCTGCTGATCTTTGACAAAGATCCAGTTTTATTTTACAAAAAAAAAGTAAAAACCCCTAATCTGTTCTGGGAGAGACTCTAATTTAAGTGAAAGTAAAATTTCCCTTGCAGTTTCAAAGGGATAGTCCTCACATCCTCCCAATGAAACATGACTGAAGATGTGACCCTTTCTGAAGTTTGGTGAAAGCATGACTTACATTTGCATTCTAAAAATTGGTCTGACCAGCTGTGAAATAGGCATGGCTGTGGGATTGGCATGAACTGTGCTGGGCTAACTTCCCAATTTTTCAGTCTGAATATCTTGTATAAGGCTGGAAGCATTTACTGCTTTTTAACTGCTCAGTCAGGGACTACTGGTGTGTCCCTCTCTTCCTGTTCTTCTTCTCATAATGGCCCTCAGCTAATGACCCACTCATAACAGTGGAAAATCTCATGCAAGCTTTTTGAAAGACTACTGTCATCTAAGCAAATTCAGCTTTTTCAAGACAGATTTGACTTCTGCATAACTCTCTAAGCGTTACTTAAAGGGCTGTTTCTCTCAGTCTGAAAAAACAATTGTCCATATAAATGCCAGGTTGCAACAGCCCAAGTCAACCTGCAGTTGCAGGTTGGAGAAATCCTGGTGTTTTCTTGCTCTTGTGAAGAATACTCAGTGGCTTCCCTGATGCTGTTTCAGACCTGCCATCAGTACTATTGAAAGAGAAGCATAAAACTGTTCTGGTTTTTTTTGTTGTTTTTTTTTTTTTTTAATTTAAAGCCATTCTAACATCTCAGTCCACAGAGCAGTTAGTGTCCAGTCCAGAGCACTGGACAAGGACTTGGAGACCTGAGTTGTCACCTTGGGCCTAGGGGCTTCCTCAGATCTGATTTTTAGGTGCTACCCTCAAGTCTTATGTTGGGTTCAAGTCAGCAGTTCTCTTTTGCACGTATGTTTGCTCTTGTGTTCTGTGTCATATGTTCTTGTGTGTAATCTTGATGTATACCAGCAAGATATTTGTTCTTTTATCTCCCATTTTGGAGAGATGCATTTGGGCATATTGCTCTCACTGGGAATAAAATAAGCACTTAACTATTCCATATCATGGTCTGCTAATCCATAAATGTCTTGAGGAGTTAGACAGAGACAGGTCCCTGGCAGAAAGACACGGATGAGCTTGGCTGTGCTGTGCTGAAATGGGAGGAGCACTCCTGTTTGCATACTGCTGGCTGCAAAGTGCAGGACAGATGCAACTGAGTTAATGGTATCCCTGGAGCTTGGCTTTGCTGCAGTGGGGCTAAGCTGGGAAACACAACATTCAGGACACGAGCTGAGTGTGTGCCTAGGGCTCATGTGGAGCAGGTCTAGAAAGCAACGAGGAGAGGAGAGTGCACAGGGTAAGCCCAGCCTGTGACGAAGGTGCAGGAGGTTTTTTTCTGGGCAAAACTAGGCTAAGTCTACAGGTAGCCTAAGATAGCATCCACAGCTACAGCAGGTTAAAGTTAGGCTCCACTTAGCTTTCCATTTCTGGTGTCCAGGCCACAACTGAGTTAGGCAACGCTGGAATAAGGGATAGGGTAGACTGGACTCTATGGAGGACTCATCCAGGCATCAGCAGAGCTACAGCTCTTCCAGATAACAGATAGATTGGTGCCAGGAGAGAGGGAGGTTACTGCCAGGTGTTTAGGTTATGCTCTGTATGAGCTGCAACCAGGCTAGGTGACAGGAAGATACCGAACCCTGGACAGTATCGTCAGTAGAACAGGTCTTTGGGATTTGGGGTCATAGCTTAAGCAAAGTTAAGGAACTACCCCAGACAAGTATTGCTATCTCCAGTCTTTCATTGCTGAGTGGCAGCCACTGGGCTGGGCCACCTTGCTGCCATCTGGTATTCTCCTTGAAGTGACACCAAAGCAAGCACCCAGCTGAGGATACGGATGTGCTGGTGGGAAATCAGAGCAACTGTCCAACTGGTCTTTCCTTCAGCTGACCTGGCAGCAAATATTTGAGCTGGGTGAGAGTCAATAGAAAGCATGTTACTTTGAGGTGTGTTATCTTTCTCAGTAATCTCCTTGAGACACAGTAACTCCTTCATAAATCTGTAGCTGCTATGGCCAGGAAATGCTGATAACACTTGCAGGAGATGGTTGAAGCAGCAAAAATATAACTAACTTGGCATTTACCTTTTGAATCAAAAGATAATGTTCCTTTCTGGCTTTTTTCATGAATTCATCACACACTGGAGCAGTCTTTTGTAAGTAGGCTTTTCCTGGTGTCTATTATGCACCTTACAGTGTCCTACAGATGATGTGGCAGATTTTGTGGTTTTTACTGTGCATGATCCTGATGCATCCAAAATTCTCCCCAATGAATTTCTACCGGGAAAAGCCTACAAACAAAAAATTTAAAAATAAAGCGAGAAATTGTTTGAAGATAGGAACATCTAAGATAGGATCCTTCTTTTTGCTGTAATGTCCATATCTCTTTAACTCTCATAATTAAACCCTTTTCTATTTCATAAACTTGCAGATCTCCAGCAGAATGACCAAGTGGCCCTGGGAGGTGAACAGTGTGTTTCCCATGTACCACCCTCCACTTTCAGGTTCTGCTGTTTATTATGCACTTGTGTCCATACTTGACAATGTCATACTATGGTTGCTTTTATAAGGGAGAGGAAATCTAATGGTCCTTAAATTCACTATTTTCCTCCCAAAGGAGGATCACTGCATGTTTTCAGCCTTTAAAGCAAGAGTAGCTTTCACTGAGAAAGGAGTGGGGCTAAGTTTCAGACAATGGTGCATCAGAGCTCTCGCCCAGGGCTGCCTTAGTGTGAGCCCACTGTGCTTACCAGTTGGTATTGTTCAAATGAAGAAAACAGCATTCACTGCAATTAAGTGTGTGTCCATTTCCTGAACGCTGCAGAAATAAACTGTATGTTCTTAAAGTACCAGTTTTCCGTAAATCTGTGTGTCTTGAAAATTCACAAGGAGAATTTGATGCTTGTTCCAGTTTTCAGCTACATGGGTGGAACCTGATGACTGGGAAATAGAGAAATCAGGTAGGCACTGTGGCCATGGAAAATTTAGCCTCTACTCTTCCTGCCTCACTATAGGTCTGTAGGTTGAACTCATGCAGAAGATTGCTTTGGGAGGCTGGGACTAAGATCTTTCTGTTTGGTTTGCTCATTGAATACCAGTGCAGTCCTTGTATTTTCCAGACAGGAGATCGCAGAACTGGAAAACGTGCAAGGGGCGAGAAGGATGCTCAGAGACAAGTACTACAGAATATTTTTAATTCTTTTTTTTACAGCAAACTATTACACCTGATGGGAAATGACAGACTGAAAAGATTGTTGCCATCCACTGTTTCTCAACTAGGTGGCACCAAATGAAATAATCCAGTATCGCCTGCAAATAAGCAAAAGTGAGTACTTTTTTCCCACTGTGAATAGTTCAAATGCTAACTCTGCTGTGAAATGTTTGAGGCCAAAACAGTAATGTTGTGTTCAGAAAATTATTGATTAAATTGGTGGGAAAAAGATCCTCTAAAAAGCAAACAAATATGGAAATCTGAATACATTCCCACATGGAAAGAGCAAGAGATTTGGGGCTGCCTTTCTCAGACAAGAGTTGAATAGCAGCAACAGAGCTTGTGGAGAAACAAAGCAGGCAGAAGAGGCAGATCAGACATCTCTAGTTGCTTTTTCTAGAAAACCAAGATGGCTGAAAATTTTGCTTCTGCCAAAGCCCTGTGGATAAGAGGAGACCATGCTTACCAGGGTCAGGGGAGGTGGCTGTTGCCTCCTCACAACCACTTGGCTGAGCTTTACACCTGGATTGAGAATTTAAATGCTGACCCATAACAAATCAGGCAGCACTGCCCAAAAGAGGAGACAGGATTTCTACCTTGTACATTTTAAGCTTGAAAACGTCCGCTCTGCCTTGTTTTCACTGCATCTCAGCAGAGAGCTGCAGCTGGGGGACAGTTCCAAGGCAAGAGCTCAAAGCCTTGGGTATGAACAGGATCACATCTGAGTAACACCAGATGTATCCCAGCCATGCTGTCTCTGCCAGGGGTCTGCTAGAACAGGTCTGTTCAGACCTGGTCTTCTGAAGGTGTTTAGCATCACCAGGTTTAGAGACAGCAAATCTGCATGTCCAGAAGAGAGTGGGGCTTATGCAGTCAGTGGCTGCAGCCCCTGTGGAGGCACCCATCTCTCCCCACCATGTGCAGAAGGAACCTGGCTCATGAGCCTGGGTGGTTAGGCTTCCAATTATGCTGTGTTGGGATGATGGACAGAAGCTTTGGATTACAGTGAAAAGCAGGACAGGAAAGCTGGGTGAGGGAGGTAGGAACAGGATAGCTGGGGGAGGACATAAGCTTAGGTATAAATCTTCACTTTGCTGCTTCTTCAGCCAAATCCTCAAAGGATTTCATTCTCTCTGGAAGCAGCAGTGGTTCAGGACAAATGTTTTCTGATTTCTTCCCTCCAGGTTGGAGAAAAATGGAAATGCTTGTGATTCTTAGCATCTCCCCAGGGCCAGAGCTGAGAACAAGCATGGGTTGTGACACTGGTTGGAGCTGCTCCCTCTCAACATTGCAAGTTTCTGTCTCCTGGGGTCTGTCACATCCTTCATGTGTTGCAGGAGCATCAGGCTGAGTAACAATCCTGGCAAAGCTTTCAATGTGGTGCATTGAGAGGAGCAAGAAGACACAGTGTCTCCCAGTCAAAAATCCCTTACAACAGATGATTTGGTCAGTCTGGGCAGGGAAAAAAATCCTCTGGCCTAAACAGGCTACTTTGTATCAACTGCTGTGCATCAGTGATGCCTGAAGGGCAGAGGCAGTCACAAATGAATCCATCAGTTTTTTGGGGTCCCAAAAAAACACGGCCCTGAAGGAGCTGGCAGCAGCTCCTCGTGAGGCAGCAAGCCAGGGAAAATATGACTTTCACTGAGGTCAAGCTGTTTCACCCATGGCAGGATGGCAATGTCCTCAGCTTCTCTTTCCCTCTCCATCCTGACAGCATGGAGCCATCCCACTTTTCTGCCACCAAAAACCAGCAAAGCTGGTTAATGCGGTTGCAGATTTCCCATAGTTGTGTAACTCCTGAAAGGGCAGATGAACGAACGAGCTGTGCAAGGTGAGGAACACTGAAAGATCCTGGAGCAAACTGCACTGTTTGGCCACACACCTCAGGGGAAAAGAGTAATTTTCCCTATCCTGCAGTGCCCCATAAATCCAATGCCACCTCTGCACAGGGACAGATGCATATGGTAGGATGCTTTGGACCATTTTCTCCCTGAGAAGAGGGGGAAAAGCCCTGCTGCAAGGGTCCTGGGGCAATGGGTGGCTGTGGCTGCAGGCTCCCTGCCAGCAGTTGTGCCCAGAGTGAGACCTGGAGGCCGATCTCACAGCCAAGACAGTACCATTCATCAGCACTCAATAAACAAAAGTGCCTTGCTGTTTCATCCAGAAGATAAGCATGCAGGGCATGAGATTGCTTTCCCTTGTGCTCTCTGTGCTGAGCGTGGGAGCTTGTATTGGCTGCCAAAGGAACTGAGGCACTGCTGCTGTGGGACATGCTGTGGACAGGCGGGGGGGAATGGGGGCTGCTGGGTGTCAGGCAGCTCTGAGGATAGTCTCACAGGTGCTAGGCACTGGCAAGATGCTAGTGCTTGCTGGAGGTTGACAGCCCTGCAGGATGTGTTGCAGGAGCTGGGCCATTTTGTAAGCCAGTACATTACATGTTACCCATTAGCACTTTAGGGTCAACCCTACAGCTCTAGAAGTCACTTAAAAGGGGAAGAAAATTCCACTTTTTCTTTTTTTTTTTTTTACACACTCCTGTGTGCCTTGAGCATCAAGGACTTTCCTCCTACTATTTGTTAAGGCATTTGAATCAAATAGCTGCTAAGAATACGTCTACAGCCTCTTTCCAAGGAGCAATGGCCAGAGGGGACAGACAGACTATGTATGCTGGTTCCCCTATGTGGTCTTGCAGCCATGAGCTTTCAGGTACAACAAATCTGGGGCTAGGGTTAAACCTGTCCTTTTCTCACATCCCATGCAGCCTCCAGCTACATTCACATCCCCTCTCACTTCTGTAATATCAAGTATCTGCACAGAAAATGAAACCAGACTTGCTGGGTCAGTTGCTTCTGGGTGATTCCCAGCATCCAAGCTGATGGCTAGCCGTTAATCTGTTTGTTTTATTCATACTGTTTGGCTGTACTCTCAGCAGTCAGATGCTGAATGCCTCCCTCAGTACCACTGTGCCGTTACCTTTGGCAACACATCCTGTGGTCCCAATGGAGAATGAGACCAGGCTCAGTTGAGATCGATTTTTCCAGAAAACGATGTTGTCCAGTGCTAATTATGTTTCTGCCTCTTCAATATTTTTCAGTTAAATTGTCCACCAATGCTCTGATAATCATGTCCAATATGGCCACAGGGCCAAGGGAGCAGTGACCAAGCTTGCCCAATCTGGCTTTTTTAAGTGTTGGTTTAATAACCACGCCCATCAGGTGCTTGGGGATTTCACCAGCACTCAACAATTTATTGAAACAGAAAACAATACAAATGTGGAAGGAAGCTGAAAATGCAACCTCATGAAAGCCTCTTTCTTTGCAGAAGGAACTTGACCCATGTCCTTGCAGGGCTGAACCAGCCCCTGGCCACTCTGGCAGCCAGGCTGAAAGCAGCATGGGATTTTGCTACTCACACAGGGCGAACTTTGTGACAAGCTAAGCACAAACCTGGTATAATGCCCCTGTGCATGCCGTGATGATGACAATATTGCCTTGTACAGGAGGTCCTGAGCTCTGCTCTTCACCTTGTATCAGACAAAGACATTGCTGCTTTTGAAATCTCTCGTGTCTGTCAGAAGGAAAAATTTATGTCTGAAAGCAGAGGAAACCTTGACAACCTGGCACTTGCTGAATGTGAACTTTCTTCCTCTGCTTCCTTTTTTTATGCCCTCTCTTAAATGCTGCCAGAAGAAATGGGTCCTTTGCACCATGCAGGTCACAAAGACTCGTTGTTTTTATGCAGCAGAACCAAAAATAAAAATGTGTGATTGCAGTTCTCCTAGATGCAGCACAAAGATGGACAGTGTTAACCTCTTCTTTGCTAGGGGATGGCACTGTCCTACCAGCACATCTATGGCATGGCATGGCATGCTGTGATAAACAGTAAAATCTGACTAAAATTGCTGAGTTCAGTTCAGCTTTTGTCTGAGCTGGTACAGTGCAATGAAATGCACTGCTGGCTTTACAAAACAGGGCAGAGCAGGGATGTGCCACACCAAGGAAAGGAGTGGGGAGTTTTGCAGCTAGGGAGTGAGGAGGAGTGACTGCAGCTCCCCCCCATTGTTTTGCTCTTCACCAAATTGGAGGAGCCTCATATCTGTGCCTGCCACAGTAACCTGCCTACAACTCTCCCCACACTGCCTGCTTTTCCAAGGTCATGGTGGAGACAAGGCTGTGGGCTGGACAGACTAGGCTGGCAGCTCTCTGCCCATAGCACTTGCATTTTCCTTCTGTGCTGGATGATCATCCAATATACACCCATAAAATGGCCACAGTGCACAGGTCTCCTTCCTTGGTCAGGTACCACCCTTCTGGTATGAGCTTCCTACCTTCTGTGCTGTATCTTCTTATGCTTTGCCCAGCCAAGGTTGAAAAGCACACAAGCCACTCTCCTTTTACCTACATCCAACTCATTAGTGCTGGCTTCTGATGCTTCACTGGCCTCTGGTTTACATCTTCTTCTCACCTTGGGTTCGAGGTCCCTGACTGTGATAACAAGCTCCTCTCATTTTCAGGTGCATGAACAACTGTGATGTTTCTGGGCTGTTCATTGTGACTCCACATAATTGTTGCTTCTTCTGTGTACACAATGTCCTTATTAGCCCTACATGCTCCTGGTAGCATCCTTGTAGGCACTCTTCTCTGATCATCTCCAATTCATTGCACAGGATATCTGTGTATCCGTGCTCTGCCAGCTCTAGTGAGCCTTTGATGCAGAGCAGGTAACCTCATGCTCACTGTGTCTCTTTTTGGCTAGTTCCAAGTGTCTGTGAGCAGTAAGGGAGGCTCCTACAGATAGATATATTGCTCTGGAGATCTTTCCCTCCCTCCTTGGTAGTGTTGCACCTGTGGATGTCATAGAATCAGAATGGTTTGGGTTGGACCTTAAAGGTCATCAGGTTCCAAGCCCCCTGCCAAGGAAACCTTCCACTGGACCAGCTTTCTCAGAGCCTCATCCAGCCTGGCCTTGGAACATTTCCAGGGATGGAGCATCCACAACTTTTCTGGGCAACCTCACCACTCTCACAGCAAAAAACTTAGCCACCCCAAGAGGCACAGAGATCTGTTTGGCTGCTTCTGTCTTCCTTACCTTCATGCTTAGTTTCCAAAGCGTGCTGAAACAGTCCCTTGGGCGTTTTGTCCCAGCGAGAGCTCAGGCGCCATAACACTCCTGCAGCCACAATGGAGCCTGACAGCCCCAAAGTGATGCCCATGGGTGGCCTGGTGCCTTTCCCGAGGGGCAGCAGGCACCACAGCGCCATGACCCAACCACCAGGTCCTTATCCTGAAGGGAATCACGGAATCACAGAGTATTCTGAGCTGGAAAGGATCCACAAGGATCATCAAGTCCAACACTGAGCCCCGCACAGGACATCCCCAGGAATCCCATGTGCCTGTGAGCGTTGTCCAAACGTTCCTTGAACTCAGACAGGCTTGGCACTGTGGCCACTTCCCTGGGGAGCCTGTTCGGGTGAAGAACTTCTTTCTAATACCTCACCCCACCCTCCCCTGACACAGTTTCAGGCCATTCTCTCGGGCACAGATGGCACGTTTATTATTTCCCCCGTGTCCCGCGGTGTGCCGATGGGCAGCGCCGGGGCGCTCGGCGGGGCGGGCGGGCTGCGGGCACGGCCGGGGGGGCGCATCCCGGCCCCGTTGCCATGGGGACGCGGCGGCCGCCCCGGCGGGGAG
>JAOXXN010000065.1:17622842-17689758 GCA_026770055.1 Myrmophylax atrothorax
GCCCCGGCCCCTCACCTCAGGGCTGTGCCGGGCGCCCTTCCTGCACCCCCGGTCCCTGGGGGACCGTCCCCTCGCCCCGGGGCTGCGGGCTGCCCTGGCCCGCTGGGTCCCTCCGGCACCGCGGGGGCTGCCGGCTGCCCTGGCCCGCCACTTCCCCTCCTCACCCCCGGGGGTTTTAAGGCCCCCCAGCGCTTCTCCGGGGCGGGGGGTCCCTTTGCCGGCACTGGGGCCCGGGGCTGGTCCCCCCGGCCCCGTGGTGCGGGGCTCGTCCTTGCGGGGCGCGGGGGCTGCAGCCGCGGCGCGCCTTCCTCTGCCCGCGCCGGGGAGATTGCGGGCGACACGTGTGCGGCTCCACCGAGCCCTTCAGTGCCCCGCAACTACCGCTTTTTATGGTGAAAGCGATTTCCGAATTTCACCGGGGCTTCCGATTTCTGGGCCGATTCGTAGGATTCTCTGTCCGTCCCGGTCCCAGCGCAGGGTCCTAAACCTAAGCCCCTCTGAGCTCCTTCCAGACTCTCCTAAGCCAGATCTGTGCCTCTTTGAGGTAGGTCAAGGTTATTGTGTTCTTTATTTAGTAGATGAGGAAAGTGGAAATATGAACAGACTGGGGGATTTCCTCAAGGTCACCCTGGGAATTGGACCCCAAGCATCCTCTCCTCTCTTGCTGCATCCTCTGCAGCTGCTGTGCTCCTGCTGGGTGAGGGCAAAGTTGTGGAAATCAGATTTTCCCGTGCCCTGGGCCTCTGTCTTGCAGAGCTTCTCAGCGTTTAGTTTCTACACCTTGCCAGGTGTCAGAGCAGGAGTCCAGCTTTATTTATTTGGCCTAATATCTTGTAGCTATGAAGTGTTTACAGTTAAATACTGGATGTTTTTACCATAGTATGTTCATGTCTGAGAGTCTCGCTGCTGTTGGGATCTGACCTCATGGCATTGCTGCTGCTGTTCGGGTGATATCTGCAGTGATTTTTGATCACGGCAAGTAACTGTGACTTTGCCTCTCAGAACTCGCTTCTTGGCAACGGCAAGCAAAAAGCAGTTGAACTAGAGTGGTACTCGGCTGATAACCGTGTCCTGTGGGACTGGGTGGTGGTTGTCTTCTTGTTCTCTGCTTGTGTTTTGCCTTGCAGGCTGTTACAAAAGAAGGCGTAGACGAGTTTTAATAGGAGGAGTTACTCTAACCTCTTCCCCAGAAAATAAACACCAGGTTTTAATCAGGATTTACCACTTTGAGTGTCTTGTCTGTAGGATTTTTTAACTGCATGCTACTGTTTCTTGTTGTTCTCACAGGTGCAGGTTTTTTCCTGGTGCCATGCCCTTGGGCTCATCTCTTCACTGAGTGCCTGTTGTAGTAAGAAGAGTTATGATTTGAGAGTGATAGCGATCGGTGGCAGGGATGGATGGCCAAGTTGGAATAGGGAACAAATCTGTGTTGTAAATTGGAGCCCTGCACTGCTCTGAAGGAAAGTCTGCAGTCGTGTTTGATGCCCAGCAATCTTGTTAATGTCTTACTAAGATGCCAGAACTGTAGGAGATCCTCCTGCTGCCGTTTTAAGAAGGGGTAGTGTGCTGTATTAGGTTACTAAAAGGTAGAAATCACTGACAGCCTGTCAGGCCATTTACTTCCCTTTTTCTGCCAAGATTTAAGTTAGTGGGCAAGATGGGGGAAATACCTACCTGGTTGGCCAAGCTGACAGCAGCATGTACATGTGGAAGCAGCCCCTTGCTCACTTGTGTGTCGTGTTTTGTGTTGTAGGTCTCTGACAGGGCAAAGGTGTGATGGAGTGAAGGGACTGAGATGCAACAACTGGCGTTCAGTGTGCCTTGAAGGCAGGGTGCCACGGGGAGTTGGAGCTGTGCTCTGAAGAGAGTGTTATAAATGGGGAAAGTTTTGCTTAGAAGCTGTAAACATTTCACGTGCCTATAGAGTTGTTCTTACATAACTGTTATCACCTTGAGAATTGTGAAATAGTGGGAGGGAGAGATTTTCTGGCGAACAGCAGCAGCGTTTTTAGGTGAGAAAATGTGCTGTGTTTAACTAGAGTAAAACGTGTATAGAGCCAGCATCCCTGACCAGGGGTCCACTTCTTAATATTCCCCTAAGAACAGCTTCTTGACAAGGGGTAAAGCCTAGTCTAGGGAACATCTTTGTTGCAGGGTGTGTGATGACCATGCACTGCCCTTGGCAGTTCTTGAGGAGTATATTTAGTGTTTAGTGCTGATAGTTGGGTGTGCAGCTGCAGATTGTGCCCTTGGTGGGGGGAAATGATGGGAGCCCCCAGGCAAGGAGCCATATCAAGGTGCTGACCCTTTGCACAGCACAGGGCACGGGGACCTTTGGCACTGTTCAGGTGACTGGACACTTGGACACAGCAAGAGCTGATGACTCAGCAGGAAGCCCCCAGACTGGCTGGGTGCGCAAACTATGAGAGTATAAAAGCCCAAAAACGCCTTTGTTGGGGCTCCCGCCCTGAAGGCACCAGTGTTGTTTTTGTGTTGCTGTACCACAATTAAATTCCTCTAAGGATCCAGATATCCGGGACTATGCTGTGGGAACCCCAGGGCTAAGCTGGTAAGGAAACCTTGTCTGCCTGTGGGAGTGTGGGGTGTGCAGGGAGATCAGTGGGGCACCTCTTGGGTCACTGGGGCTGCCTGGTGCGAAGGGCCTTCAGTCCCAGGAGCCCCTTGCTGGGACCCACCTGGTGTGGTGAGAGTGTGACTCCTGGAGTGACTCCTGGATGGTCAGACAGGGAAGTTTCCTTAATATGCTGTGGGTTTTATCTGAATAATCTGCAGCCAGGAGGCTGTAAGGGGAGTCACTGAGGAGTTCCTCCTCCTCCTTCAGCAAGGAGTGCCTGGGTGTGGTGTAGGACTCCATGGTCTCCATCTCCAGTCCTCCAAATGTCTGGGCTGTGGATTTGCTCCTGGGCTGGTGGTTACATGTTTTACAGATGTTGGCAAACCTCTGGACTCTCTTTCACCCCACTGTGGAAATAAAATGTTCTTGGAGAGTAATTAGCAGATTCACAGTACCTACTGGAAGATGGTATATCCTTGTGAAGTCTGGGGGATGTAAGGCTTGTGTGGTGGGAAGAAAAGTTTAGCAGAGTTGAATGTAACTGTGGAGGGACTCTGGTCCCCTGGTGTCGTCTAACAGCAGGTCTGCTTTGTTCCAGCATGATCCTTGCTTTTGTCACTTGATCCTTGGACTCACTTGGGGGCAGGGAACTGCAAATCTTCTGCACTGCAAACTTTCCAGTGCCAGCAAGATGACCTGCACAGGGTGTATCTCGTAATGGGCTGGGTTTATGTGCCTGAAATCGCTTTGTGCTGCCAGAATGACAGAAGAGCTTTGAACTACGCCCCAAGGGGAAAGGAAAAGGGGAGGAAAAATGCAGAATATTTTTGTGCCGTTGTTAGAAGAACTGGTGCTGGGGAGATGATGTGTAACCACATGTAACTTGTGATCCTGAGTGCTGCAGTTCTTATGTATTATGATAGGGTGCTAATGTCCTGTGAAGGGAGTTTTTGCAGTTTCCCCTTTTGTAGACTGTTTCAGAAGAGAGAAGCATTTCTTCCAGAACCTGCCTTCTTGCTGGCCTTCCTTTTTCAGGATTTTTTTTCCCATTGTTTCGGTGGTGGGTTTTTAATTTTTTTTTATTTGCTTTGTTCTCCCCCAGCATGACGTTTCTACACAGCTATGGCAGGTTGGTGGTATCCCAGAGCTGTGCACCTTTGGCCTTTACTGGAATAAGTAGATATAGCTCTCACAGAGGCAGTGGAGCAAATTTGGTTTGCACCAGCTGAGTTTGAGCCATCATGTGGGAGCCCTCAAGCAATAGAAAGAACCTGGGCCCAAAGCCTTTTCAATCTGTCAAACATTTGTTGTTGTCCTGTTATGCTTCCAGTTGGACGTGCTTTTCTCCCAGCTGCCTCTACTTCTCTGTTTAATTCTGCAATACTGTGTAAGGACAAATGTCTGCACTGGTCCTTCAGTAGTAACAGTGCATGATAGGGAAGGAATTGGTCACAGCATCCTGTCTTCTGCTACTGCAGGTACATAAGGACTGGTAATTATTCCGTTTACATCTGTGTATGCATTCGCATAAATCCTTAATGGTGTTTTCAGCAAATGCAAAAGCCTGCTTTAATGCCTGTGTTTGCATATTCAGGCTTTCTTAGAAGTGGCCAAACAACTGCACTACTAGAGTTGGGAGAGTTGGAATTGTCGATTACTTATCACGGCAAAGGTTGCTGCCTGTTGGAAGCAGTGCATCATTTTTATTTGTTACTCTTGAACGTGTTGAACACCATGGCTGTGTTTCACTGCACTTTCCTCATGAATGGCGGCATGGACTGGAGCCTTGCTGGAGGTGGTTGTCTTGTCTGTCTGCAGTGATATAGTGGGATGTAACTGCAAACTCCTCCTTGCCCCTGCCAAAGGGGTGTTTGAGGTCAAACAGGGCAGTGTGTTTCACCTTCCCTGGTGCCTGTGATTTGATGAAGCCATCCTGCTTTGGCACAGCTGAGTCCTCTGGCTGTGCCTGACTGGCCTGGGGTCTGTCATTTGGCCATGTCCAGCTAACAGTGTGGCAGGATGCTAAGCTAATGCTAAGTTGCTCCAGCTAATCCTAACAGCAGACAAATATTTTTTTTCCTGTCCTCCTCTGTTTGCCTTCCAGCACAAAGATAGTGGAAGGAGGAGGTGGATTGAACTGTCCGATGCCAAACTTGGATGTTGCTTTAACCTTGCAGTATTGATTGCCTGGTAGTTCAGGTTATTGTGAAAATAAAGTAACAAGAGTATAAAAGCTTTAGAAAATAAGGCAAAACCCCAGACAAACCCAGTGAAAAGACCTTATCACTCTGGGTAATTTGGACTTCTGTCTGGCGGTTTCCTTTTACACATCTGCAAATATAAAAGCTTTGAACTCTTGCTGTCTTAGGAGAGCTGTCTACATGGAGATCATATCCTTGGGGAAGGGAGAGGCAACCAGACAGCACTGCTCGTTCTGTATCAGAAGAAATGTGATGGGATACTGTTTGTTTAGTTTGTGTGGTCTCAATCTTACTTTAGTGCAGCCTGTGATGAGCTGCTCACAGGAATGCAATTTTACTTTATTTTGTTAAATTTTTTCATAATTGGTTCTTGTTCACATTTTGGTAGTGCTGTTGTGGGTGAGTGACTATGTCTTGCCAAACCTCCCTGTGCTCTGCTCCTTCCTTTGGCACTGATGCTGGTGTGTGGTGTATCAGGAGAGCTGTCTAGACTTTTTTTCTGTCCTGTATCTGAGACATTTATCCAGAGGCAGGAGGAGAGAGGCTAGTTTTGACCAAGGTAAGCTTCCCAGAAGAGCATGAATTTGAGGAGCTGGAGATGACTGGTCACATCAAAAACTGCGCCTGCCTCACCTGGAGTTTGACTCCATGCTTGGGGCTCATACTTTCAATTTAAAGGCTGTCCCAGCTATCAGGAGCTTTGTGGACAAGATGGAAAGACAGAAGGGGAAGGAAATCTTCCCCACTTATACAGGTCAGTGGCATTTTTGCACTGAGGGACTAACAGGCTGGGAAGAGGTGTTTGGGAAGAAAGGAGGTATGTGCTGTTCTATTTTAATTAGAACACAAAGATTGGGGACTTTCAGCACATCATTTTAGTAAGAGAGAGGTGCTGTGTGAGTGAGCTATTGGGTTGGACCAAGCCAGAAGGAAGTCAAATAGCTGTGATCCTTCATTTCTGAATTCAACTGCAGCTTCCAGCAAATCCTTTTTGCTTTGACAAGGGACTGTGCTGTGTGGTGTGAAAGTTCCTAGCCAGGACAAGTGCTGGTTTTGTGTGGATAAGCACGTGGAAGGAAGCAGTAGCGTGTGGTGTGCCTAGTCTGGGGCAGAGCTTCTTCATTTCTTCTGCTGCCAGGTACTCAGTCCTTGTCACTGTGGTGTCTGACACCTTACTGCTTTTAATAGGTGTGCTGCCTGCATGCTTTGGCACAGAAGAGGGCAGTTCCCTCTTGCTTGATGGGTATGGTGGGGTGGAAACACCTTCTTCAAGGACATGTGCAGACTGGGAGCATGTTTGGTGCCCTGTTCAGTGCTGTACTCTTTGCTCTGCGATACTTAGGGATTTATAAAAAAGAAGGAATTGTGTTTTAGGAGCAGGTTGTGCCAGGGGCTAACTGCGAATTTGGGTACTGCTTTCTTGTTTGCTACAGATTTAGAGCCTGACCCGGGATAAGCACTGAAATGTCTGTCTCTGACTCTCTTCCCTACAATCAAATGGCTACAGCAGCTCTTCCAGGGTTTTGCCACTTACACAGTGGCAATGACAGCTGTTGCAGAAGGTATGATCTGATGTAGTAAATGGCCTCTTCTTCTTTCCTTTTTCAGTTTGTGTTGGATTTCTCATGGATAGGGGTAGTAGCTTCTTTTTCCACGCCTTAGATAAGCTGAGCTTTTCTCTATAAGGCAACAGGAGCACTTGTTGGTTCATCTTACCCTTCAGGAGTAGCGGTTGCTTATGAAGGCTGTTTTCTAAGGGTAGTAGTTTTTTCAAAGGACATAAAACTCATTGTGATGGCCTGACCCCTTTCCCCTGAACCATCCCACTTGCCTTATTAGCAGCTAAATGTGTGCCTGACATGAGCAGCTGTTTTTTTTTTAATGCTCTTTTTTATTTTTTTCAGAAACCTAAAATGTAGAATCACCAGTGCCCAACTCTGATTCTTCAAAACTAGTGGAGAGCTTTAAGGAAATAGCTTGGATACTGAAGTGATAAGCACTACAGAAATGCCAGACGCTATATAAACAACTAAAATCAGCCCCCGGCCCTTCCTGAGAGAGAGATGAGTTGCAGAAATACTTCAACAGATGGTCTGAATTTGGCTTTGAAAGGGGGAAAGAAATGCCAGGCCGCTGCTGATCTGTGTGTGGGCGCGTGCCCGAGTGCACCATGTGGTGTGCAGCCTGCCAGCACACTCCTGGGGAGGTGGAGCAGGCTGCTCCTGCAGCTTCCATGTGCTCAGGAGGCACCTGTGCACTGCTGACTCAGTCTGTGTAGCTCTGTCTCTCCGTGGTGTGGAGCTTGCTCTGCACCTCTGATGAGGTTCAGCTGTGCCCACTTGTCAGGCTGCCCTGGTGGAGGTGAGCAATGGCCAGTGTGCAGAGGCACAGGGTCAGCTCATGGAGAGAGTCTGTGGAGCTGCTGTGCAGCTTGTGAGGCTTTGCTTGGCACATGGGTGAGATTGTAGGAAGGCTGTAGGGTGATCTGCCATCGGGTTGTCTCTTGTGTTGGTGTAGTTACCTGGACTTGTGTCAGTGCAAATTGAGGTGGTCTGGAGCTGGAATCAAGTGGATCAGCTGTGGTAAAAGGTAAAACTGTTTGGACACACATCTGCATATATGTGAGCTGGAAAACTTGCTGTCAGCTTGAAAGTACGTGGGATAGGAGTGGGTTTACATGTCATAGTTGGGGACCCTGATGAACTCTGGCAGAACTGGCTGCTGTGGCCAGCCTTCACTTTCCCTCTCCCCTGATGAGGTAGAGTGATCTTGCAGGGGAAGAACATGGGTTCCCCAGCTGGTGCCAGACCCGGGGTCCTGACGCTGACCGTGGCAGGAACAGAGTAGTGCATCACCTTATGAGTGGGCTCTGCTCTCAGTAGGCAGGTTCCCATGTCAGTAGCCACAGCTGACTCCCATGGAGATCATGGATTGAAGCCCAGAAGTCCCTTATCCAAGGACCTCTGGAGCAGGATGGTGTGTCTGGTTCCTGCATTGCCAAATGGCTGTTACTCTCCTGAGGCAATGTGGTTGTCATGCTGCTCATTGGCACGACAATTCCTTGTGTCTACTGCTGTTCCTGCCACGCGCTCTTTGGTGAGACAGTGTTGGTTGGTTGGTAGAGCAGAGTTGTGAGGTGTCCTTCAGGGATGGTTTTTGTTTGGAAACTTCTAAAGACAGGTCTAATTCTTTTCTTAAGCAATGTAAGGTGAATTGCTTTGCTGAGGATGTGTCAGGTGAATTGTCCTGGATACATCTGGCAGGTAGCAGCATTGCACCGCCAGGTAAGGCATATAATGTCCAGAGAATAACGTTTTTCCTCCCACTCTTTTTCCTTTCTTGTGTTACCCATCTCCTTGTGCTCTGTTTAGGTGACCAGGACTGCATGTGTTTTCACTTGCCTGGTTACAGTCCCCTTGACAGTTCCTCCACTTGTCACGGAGCGCGTATGAGCTCCCTGGAGGAGCTGCTAACCTCTTTGGGAGCAGCATGACCCATGTGGGGCTGCTGATCTGTGTTTAGCTAGGAACCATTTTGCTATGTGAACAGCTTTGACACAAACAAACAGCTGAGGTGGGGAGGAGAGCAATGCTGTTTGTGATGCAGGAGCGGAGCAGTTGTGTTCATGTACCCCTACAGCAAAGGGGCTGGCAGCGGCAGTATCCTGTGGCTGAGAGACAAGGAATATTGATTAACATGACATTTAAGTGGCATTTCTTCTGGTGTACTGGGAGCATTAGTCAAATTCTGCCTTCAGCTCTGAGAAGTAATGAGATAAGCTTTCTTCCTCAGAAAGGTCTCTGGCTGCTGCTGCAAAGCGTTTGGGAGGCTGGGAGATGTCCTTTTGTTATCCTGTCAACTCTCTGTGTCTGGTCCTTTGTACGAAAGGCACCTGAAGTACAGCCTTGGCTCTGGCAAGCAGCCTGTACACCAGTGTTTGCATGCTTACATGGCAGCTCCAGCTCTGTGCTTCTCAGTCACCTTGCCTTAGGTGGAGCCCAGCTCCTGACCCCAAAAGACGACACAGGGGGGAGTATGTCCTTTCACACCCTGGGGTCCTCTTTCATTAACCTGCAATATTTTAACATTGGTTCCCATGTTGGTGGCTAGTGCTGTCAGGGCACTGTGGCTTTGCTCCAGGGGCAGGGTCTGGGGTTAGATGGATGCTTTGCAGTTCCAGTCAGGCTCAAGCTGTACCTTCTTTGGAACTCCCAAGTGACAGCTATCACTTGACACATAGACCCACAGGACTCTAGATTTGTAGGTCTTTTAAATAATTCTGCTGAGGGCCCAGAAGCTCCTGTTTCCCAGGCTTCCCTGCAAGGATTCTTTTTCTGTTTCATTGTCGTTTATTGGTTTAATTTTTTTCTAGTTTGCACAGCAGGCAGGCAGCCATTCCTACCTCTTTCTGCTTGGGCCTTGGACAGCAGAAGCATTTCTGTGTTCGCAGCTACATATTGACCCAGAAATAGGCCTGGTCCAAAACGAATTCTTCAAGTTGCTGGAGGAGGGAAGAGCTCCCTCCTTTTTGGCAGTAGCTTGAAGTTAAGCTGGGCTAGTGGCTGAGTAACATGTTGTAAGAGAGATGCAATTTCCAGGGCCTAAAAATCCCTAGTACTGTTCCCTTCATAAGAATATTTGCAAATACACTGTCAAGACTGCACTGAACCTGTAGCAGTGCCTCTTTGTGCAGGACAAGCTGTGTTGTGGTACCCCTTCCACAGGACTGGATCTTGCCTGGTGCCTGGTTGTAGATTCTCTCTTTGAGGGGGAGACATGATGTCATGTCTTTGTAACACCCTACAATTCACATAGTATAGTCCTTACTGCCAGGGAAAGGTGATTGCTTTTCAGGTCTCCCCAAGCATGGAGTCAAACTCCAGGGATGGCCCTGTATACTGCCAGATGCATGTGGTATAGGAAGAAGGAAACAGAAGGGAAAAACCCCAACGCCTGTGCTTTGCTGCAGGCACAGGCCCCTAGTGTTCACAGGAAAAGCATATGCTTCAGAAAGCACTTGGTGAGCATGTGTCCTTGGAGATGCAAAGAAGTATGACCCACTTCCCCTCCTCTTCCCCTTCCTATCCCTTCCTTGCATGCCAGGAAGTGGTGGCGGTGCCTAGCAGGTATCCTTAGTGTGAATGTAGCTGATGCTGAGCCCTCCCTGCCAGGTATTGCAGAGGTGAGGGATCTGGTTAATCTTGGACTGGAGAGATGGGAGGCTCCTTTCTGAGCGTATCTGAACCTTGCTGGGATTGTGTCTCTCCTTTCTGATGCTTTTTCCTGATACTTTTGCTTCTCTCTGCTGCAGCTGGTCCTGTTTCTGAAGGCTCCACTCCTATTTTGACATAAGTGGTGTACACTGTCCTGCCTGCTTGCCTCCACTGCCAGATAGGTTAAGGGAGCATGTTGGGATTGTGTAACTTGGTTAAACTCCCACTGCAGGCTCTGTATGCTGCTGTCTGATCAAGCTGTCCTGACTTCAGGGACATAGAGGAGACAGGTCTGTGTGAGGAGCAGCACATGGCTGGATGCTGGATGACTTGCAGCCCTTGGTGCTGCTCCATGGCTTGAGGCTGCTGGGGCTGTGTGGTCCCTGTGGGAAAGGGACTGCCTGCAGGGTCTCTGGCTCACAGTCCCAAAGCAGCAGGGTGGCATCCCCCAAGGCTTGTGACGTGCTCTGGGCCACAGAGGTAAGAAGAGACAAGCTGGCTGGACCTTTGGAGAGAGGATCCTGTGTCTATCATTGTGCTAAGGACTGGATGAGCGAGCAGGGCTTTTTGCAGCCCTAACCAGGCAGCAGCTGGGCTGAGCACTGAGGGTGTCAGCCACAGCACTCCAGTGCTGCTGCTCCAAAAGCTGTGTCAAGGCAAGTGCTTTCCGAGCTCCTTCTCAGCTATTATGAAAGAGCCTGGGTTTGCTGCACCCTTCTCTCCCTTGCCCTCAGGGCGTGCTGGGCTTGTTTGAATTAATGTAATTAACGCATGCCTTATTAGCTCACTATGGCACAAAGAACTCATGTATATTTGTAGCCAGGTTAAGCAGCCCCTATTAATTTAATAACCGTGTCCTCCTCAGTGCATGGCAACAGTTAATCACTGGTGATGACTCAGGACCAGCCAGTACGGAGGAAATTTGGGCAAGGTGTATTATGTGTGCGGTTCTCTTTTATTGTTTTGTATTTTTATTAATGAGTGGAGCTGTGAAGGGAGTTAACAGCAGGAAGGGAACTTTCACTGCAGGTTTACTAAGCAGCCAGCCCTGGGTATTTCCTATGCTCTCTGCTGACTGTAGGAAAGGATCTGTAAAATGAATCAGCGAAATATGACACAGACTGGGAGGCGGAAATTAAACAGAAACAAACTTTAGCAACCCATGCTTAAAGTCTGTTCCAATCAGGTTATATACTATTTTACTTCATTGTCTACCCTATGTCCCCTTGGTGAATCCTGGGACAGAGGAAGTAGCTAGGGTATTCTGGTGCTGCTCATATCTGAGGCTGTGACAGGGCCAGGTTCTTGTGAAAGGACAAAAATAGTTGCAAGCAATTTAATTCTCTGCAGCATTGTGGGCCTTTTACTGGTCTGGGACTTGCCACACACAGCACTTAGCTAGGTCCCATGGAAAGCTGCCAGAATACTTGCCACCGGGTGTTGTGTGAATTTGAATGGTTTTTTGGGTTTTGTTTGTTTTCTTGATTGGTTTGGTGGTTGTTGTGGGGGTTTTTTTATTTGTTTTCTTTTGTGTTTTTTTTGTTTGGGTTCTTTTTTTTCCACAGAAGCACAGGTTATGGTTTCTGCTCCCCCACCCTGTAATGATGCAGTCTTCAGGTCTAGAATGGTGGCATGTGTCTCTCTTCCTGTAGTCCTGCCTGTAGGATAGTAGAGTCCTGCACTGCTTCTAAAACTAGTGAGTTAAGCCTTTTCGGGGCTTTTTTCAGGCAAGACCACTATGCACACAAAGGAGACTCCCTGCATTTCTTCTCCTCTTCCCCTTTCTGCAATGATTACAGGTCATGCTCTTTGTTGTGAGCGTGCGCTGGAAGGAGGAGCAGGAAGAATGGTACTGAAAATCAGCTGATACACTTGCACAGTTGGGTGAGGTTTTCTACAACTAGTTGTTGGAGTGAGATGCAGCTATCCTGCCTGCTCCTCCCCCTTTTTACTTTACTATTTCTGCTAAGTAAATTTGGGCTTTCAAGGCCTGGACCGTTCCCAGTCATCATGAGCTTGTGCAAAACCATCACTGGGAAGATGAGGCTGTTACAGGCAAGGAAACCCCATGGAACTGGACAGAAGTGTTTATGTACTTGTAATGACGATCCCTCTTGCTGCAGCTGGCAGAGGACCAAGTCCCCAGGCTCCAGCAGAGACAGTGAGCTCTTGTGGCTTGCATCTGCTGAGGGCCTGGTCCTTCTGGGAGGCATGGTAAGAAAGGCAAGGGATGCACATGAGTTGGTCTGCAGCAAGTTGAAAGAGATAAATTTATTTGTCCTTCCTTAGAGCCCATTCTCAGGACAGCCCAATGTTTGAGTGAAGGTTCTGTGAGTAGTTAGTGGGGTTAGGAGCTGTGATGGGTGAGGATCTGCAGAGGTGCCCATGTGCAGCTCCTAACAGGTGCATTGCAGGGGGGAAGAAAAAAGAAGAAAAAGTCTACGGGAAGATAAACAGCTCCTGGGATACCTCAGAGTCATGATTTGTTCCTCCCTCCCCTTTCTTTCCTTTGTTTCAGGGGCAGGAAGGGAAACTGCTTGACTTGATGGGTAGGAGACTTTTCATGCAGAATCAGAGCAGCTGGCTCAGAGCTGTGGGCTGCTTGGCACACACCAAGACAGGAGGTGTTTACTGGGGAAGCTTTTTAGCCAGTGTCCTGTTTTTTTCTGGGATAGAGTTTATTTTCTTCCTAGCAGCTGGTATGGTTCTGTGTTTTGGATTTAGTATGTGAACAATGTTGATAACACCCTGATATTGTCATTGCTGCTAAGTACTGCTCACTCACAGGCTTTCCATTTTTCCACGCTCTGCCCCTGAGGAGGTGCACAAGACACTGGGAGGGAGTATGGCAGCAGGAAAGCTATGATATAGTTGCCATCATGGAAACATTTGTACATTAGAAAGCGCTTTGACTGTCTAGAGCTCAAGGATAGTGATGATGAGGTTGAGCGCCTTTGGGTGAGAATCAGTGGGAAGACTAATAAGGCCAACATCCTAGTGGCAGTCTGTTACAGACCACCCAACCAGGATGAAGAGGCAGATGAAATGTTCTATAAGCAGCTGGCTGATATTTCATGATCACCAGCCTTTGTTCTTGTAGGAGACTTTAACTTGCCAGGTATCTGCTGGAAACTCAACACAGTGGAGAGGAGGGACTCTAGGAGGTTCCTGGAGTGTGTGCAAGGTAACTTCCTGACACAGCTGGTAAGTGAGCATGTCAGGGATAGTGCCCTACTAGACCTACTCTTTACAGAGGAGGGCTGGTGGGAGATGTGATGGTTGGAGACCATCTTGGGCACAGCAGTCACGAAATTACAGTGTTTTCAATTCTTGCTGCAGTAAGGAAGGAGGTCAACAAACGGGTCCAGGAAGGCTGAACATACTAAGAAGGAACTAAGAACAAAAAGAAGGCTAAGGAAAATCCCCATCCTTTGATGTAAGCTGCAGGAAACAGTGACAAAGGCTGAGGAAAAGTCTGACGTACTTAATGCCTTCTTTGTCTCAGTCTTTAACAGAAAGATTGGTGATCCTCAGGGTAACTGGCCCCCTGAGCTGGCAGGGATGGAGAGCAGAGTAGATCCTCTGCAGTCAGGAGGAAGTAGGCAGTGACATGCTGTGCCAGCTAGACGGTCAAAAGTCTATGGAGCTGGGTAGGATCCACCCGAGGGTGTTGAGGGAGCTGGCACAATAGCTCAACAAGCCACTCGGTGTTTATCGTAAGTCCTGGTTAACTGTGGAGGCCCCCATTGACTGGATGTTGGCCAGTGTGACACCCATCTACAGAAGGATCAGAAGGAGGATCTGGGCCTGTCAGCCTGATCTCAGTGCTACAGAAGGTCATGGAGCAGGTCATCTTTAGTGCGATCACACAGCATATACAAGACAACCAGGGGATCAGGTCCAGCCATCATGGGTTTAGGAAAGGCAGCTGCTGCTTGACCAACCAAATCTATTTTTATGTCCAGGTGACCTCCTTAGTGGATGAGGGAAAGGCTGTGGGTGCTATCTACCTGGATTTCAGTAAATCCGTTGATACTGCCTCCCACAACATTTTTCTGGAGAAACTGGCTGCTTGTGGCCTGAGCAGGTATGCTCTTTGCTGGGTAAACAACTGGTTGGATGGCCAGGCCCAGAGAGTGGTGATCGATAGTTACATCCATCTGGTGGCCAGTCACAAGTGGTGTTCACAAGGGCTCAGTACTAGGGCCAGTCCTGTTTATCATCTTTATCAATGATCTGGATGAGGGGATTGAGGGCACCCTCAGTATGTTTACAGACAACACTAGGTTGGGTGGGAGTGTTGTTCTGTTGGAGACACTGCAGAGGGATCTGGACAGGCTGGATTGATGGGTCTATGCCAACTGTATGAGGTTCAACCCCATACTAGTCCCAAGGCAGGGCTGCCAGCTTTCATCACAGAGTCCACAGTGGGCACAGCACTGACCTGTGCTGTCAGTCCTTCCAGCCTCAGGTTTGGCCACAGTCAGCTGGCACCATCCCAGGACTACACACTTCAAGGCATGTAACAGGAACAGTGCTGTGGTTGTTTGAGTGTTGCTCTGGTGAGGTACTGCTGCAATTTGGCCTGAAAAGATGCTTATTTCTCCCAACAGGGCCACTGGCACCCCTTTCTTTCGGAGGAGAAAGCTGAAAGCCAAGAACCCTGGTTTTGTTGCTGATGGGGAATGAATGGTCCCTTTCATGCCTCAGGACCTCCACTCAGTGCTTTACCTCATTCCTACTGAGTGAGCTAGAATCTGACCCTCACTTTCCCTTGGGCTTCTTGGTTGGTTGTTTTTAATTACTGTTTTGTACATGGTGTTTATTTTAAGTTAGGAGGAGGGAACTTTTTTCTACTCTATTGGTCTCTTTGTCGAGCACCCAAGTGCGGGATTTGCACCCTTTAATTTCTCCATGATATTATGTCCTTTCAGATCAAAAGGTTGATCTGTCTGTCACTATCAGCTGGCTCTGCCTTGACCACCACAGATTATTGAAGAGAAATTCTGTACATAAGTTCCTGATTGTTCCCCCGGCTCTGTCTCCCATCTGCCAGACTCCCAAATGTTCAGTGAAGTTGTCCTCTTTCTTCAGCTAGTGCTGCATGTCTCTGAAACTGTAATTTCATAGAAACTGGTACAGAGAACAGATCCAGAGAGGAAGGTGGATTTAAAAATATTTAGAATCACAGTAGTTTGACATGTGACTACATGATTTCTAAAGTGGCACTTGTAAAGGGGCATTACTGGCAATAACCACCCACTTATGTTGTCCAGTAATGTCCAAGCTCCACTTGCTTGTACACTGGCATGATCATGTGTGGGCAATTTTTCTATCTGTCAATTAGCTTGTGCTTCCACTTGTTGGCTCTTCAGCTGCAAAACAACTTAGCTCATTATAATCTTAATTTAAATAATTACTTTATGTAGAAGTTGTCACCTGTGTGCATATATATGGTCCATTGTGTTTGCATATGCGTTACGTGTTCTGTAGGTGCTTTTTAGGGATCCCTTTGAACTGGTGGAGGGACTTGCAGGTCTCTACTGACTAAAGATTGAAACTCACCACTATTTTCATGCAACATGCTGGGCCTGACTTTTTGCTGTGGCCGTGCCCTGATCTTGTATCACCACATCACTGAAGATTTTATGATGAGAGGAATGGAAGGGTTTTTTGCCCTTCAGCACCTACTACGAGACCAAGTTTGCCTTTGAGCATAAACAGTTGTCCTAAATTTAGGGGCTATTTACTTATGTTGTAAGTGTTCAGGGGAATGACAGGAGAGCAGGACTGCAGCATACTTGATGTGGCATTTGTGCAGTACAGAGGAGCCAGGTCTCTTGAGACTCGTCCACTAGACCAACTTGCCTTTTTGAGAACTTGGAGAGGAGGCGGGTTAAGATGGGAAGAGTGTCAACAGCTCCCATGGGTTTCCTTTGCTCCTCCATGTCTTGCCAGGGGTTATG
The DNA here is from genome assembly GCA_026770055.1 of Myrmophylax atrothorax. NCBI lineage: Eukaryota > Metazoa > Chordata > Aves > Passeriformes > Thamnophilidae > Myrmophylax > Myrmophylax atrothorax. Next base: position 17,638,798 of record JAOXXN010000065.1, read on the forward strand.
TGAGGACTTTTAGACTTGTTGTATCTCTCTTACACTGCTTTAAGAGAGTGTTTTAATGTGTTGTCCTCCTAATGAGCAGGACTCTGCTATGTGTTCTCAGTAAGTTGACTGCAAGCTCATTTGTCCTGCTGAAACCTTCCCTCTGGTTCCTTCAGGTTTGCAGCTCTGATGTCCCAGATAGCAAGAGTTCCCACGTGAGCAGTGAGTGTGTCACTTCTAAGAGCTGTCCTCGCTCATCCCGTCTTGCAGTTCAGTTGCAAAACCTTCAGGACAGGGACTTTTCTTGACTGAAGGTCAGTGCAGCCTCTAAAATAACAGATCCCAGATGCACACTGGGGCCTTTTGGCATGCTGCAATACTGATACCCAAGTCCAGTTTCAAGATGAGGTCAACTTTCTGTCTCTTGATCCAGGGTGGTTTCCCAAAACATGCAAAGTCAAGGGGTACATCTGGTGTTTGTTCCAGATCAGCACAGGCCTGCCTCTTGGTCTTGGCAGATGGCTTGACATTGAGCAGCTGCCCTCTGCGAACTTTTCTGCCCAGCCAAAGTGGGATGTGATCTGGTAACTGGAATGTGATCTGATACTAGGACTTTGAAACTAGACTCTGTTTCCTGAGCTGTCCTGGAGTAGATCTGAGGGGTAGGAAACTCATTTAGGAGAGAGATCATGCTGATGCAAGAGGAGGCCTCCATGGTACTCCCCTTGTTAAGTAATGAGGCAAGTGGGTTCTGCTCTAATATAAGCAAATTGGTGGTTTTTTGGCCTGGAGAAGTTCTCCAGGTCAGGAAGGCACTTTTCTTGCTGCTCACAGTGCTTTTTGGAGGCCTTTCTCCAACTCTTTGCTTTCACAGAGGCAACAGAAGGAGCTTGTTGTCTTGACTTACTGTAAAGCACTTCTCAGCAAAGCAGAAAAAGTTGCATGATGGTGTATTGAGAGTGGGGGACCAGTCTGTTGCTTCCAGAAGGATGGAGAGCCCAAAGGGAAGGGAGTGTGAAAACTCTGTGTGTTCCTTCTGCTCCTACTGCCTAGAGGCAGGAACATCCCCACCTGCTTCCCTGCTCTTTTGTCCTTTTGCTTTCCAGTAATACCTGCTGCTCCACTCTGATGCTTGCTTTGGAGTCAGCAGCTATGTTGGCTTTTCCCAGTGTGACTGAGACCATGCAGACAGAGGGACAGTTTCTAGGAGCAGCTGAGTGTCTGTCTGATGTCTTTGGTAACTCTTTTACTTTGTGTTGAGGTGGTTCTGGTGACAGAGGGCAGCAGGTGATTTTGGAGAGAGAGAACTGCCTCCACCACACAGAGGGATTTTTGTCCTTGAGGTGGGAGGGTTGGTTCTACCAGCTCAAAAGAAGCTCTTGAGTGCTAGGCCCTCTCCCTCTTTGGAGAGTGAGGTGGATGGCTGCATTTTCAAGGCCAATTTTGTCATCTTGACTCCTGTTATGTGTATCTCTTGGAATCTCAAGTGAATCCTGGTGGAGAGGAGAGTTGTAACACTGCACATGCAGTATCGGAGTACAGGACATTGTAGTCCCAGGGGCTTGCAGGATTGTCCCCCGTGCCATTTCTAGCACGACCCTGTTGTGACTCCTCTCCTTGCAACTTTATGGGTGACCACGCTGATTTGCATGGGTAAAGAATGTGGTTGGTGGGTAAGTACATCTTACTTGGACTGTTTTTGTTCAAGGCTTGTTTTTTTCTTAAGCCTTTTGTAGGCACAGGGTGTTTTTCAGGCTACCAGCTGTGGTTGGAAATCCTGTCTGAAGGCAAAGGACAAGTCAGTGATACAGCTGGAATGAGAGCTCAGGAGCCTTTACTGCTAATGAAGAGTTTTGTTCCCCTTTTTCCCCTCAGTGGGCATCCAGGTAAATTTGTACTGCCACCAGCTGTGTTTGCAAAGCCGAACACTTCTATAACAAGCCCTCAGCCAGGGAACTTGCCTGTTTCTTTGTGGCATGTGGGAGATGTCTTGCAGCGTACTCATCACAAGGTCTCACAGCAGGAAGAGGTTAAGGCTCCCCAGACTGAGCCCAGCACACCAGGACAGTGGAGGCCGGATGTGGGGGCAAAGTTTGCCTGCCGTTTTGCAAGGGTGCCCGCCTGACTGTTTTCACCACGATGGGAGGGAGTGGAAGGGGGACACCCTGAGCAGCTGGAGGAAAGCCATACAAGGCGGAGGTTGTGGAGGGTGGAAGGGACTGCAGGAGCTGAGAGTTCTAGCGAGGGGCTGTCAGGAAGGAGTGCTGTCTGTGCTGGAATTTTACATCTCTGTTTCTTGCAAGCTGAGTGGGTGCTGTGCCACTGAGCCTGTCCCTACAGAAGCGAGAAATGTGAACAGCCAATAGTGCAAGTGGCTGGCATGGCACCTCCCCACTGGGACTTTGGTCTTTTATCCCCTGAGACAAGGGGGAAAACTCCACTGGGCTTGGTGCTTTCAAAGGTCTGGGTGGTACAGGGACAGTTGACTGCTGGCAACGAGGCAGGTGAGTTTGCGTCTGCAGCCCCGGGACTTCTGTCTGGTGGCAGAATGGTATGAAGGGGCTGTGCTGTGCCCCTGTGCAGCTGGAGAGGGGACAGTCTGTGACAGTAGGGAGCATCCACCAGCGTGTGAGAGCTGCCTTGTTTCCTTGAGGACTAATGCCTTGCCTGACCCTGCAAGAAAATTCAGTCCCTGCTTTCAAGTGCCTAAAGGCAAGCAAGCAGCAGAGATTAAACTGCCACCAATGCTTTCCAACCCCTCTATCCCAAAATGTTCCAAGCAGGGGAGAGCCAAGTTGACAGCTTCTCTCCAGGTGAGATTTCCTGGTGCCAACTCCTTTGTGTGTTTTGTGCCCATCACACATCTAGAAAGCAGCTTCTCTCAGGAAATATTTGCAGTTTCATTTTGAACTCTTTAAACCTTAATCGTTGCGATGACAACTTTGTTTCAGTGATTAGCAAAACTGGGCAGAGTGTCTGGACCTTCAGATGTATTTGCTCTGTGAAGGAAAGTGTTGTGCTAATCCCAGAGGGTTTCTCCTCTCCCAGCAGGTACTTGTTGCGGATTGCTTCCCCCACCTTCTCTGATGGTGAGCGGTTACGTGGCTGTGTCCTCTTGACACAGTGGATGCTGGCACAGCTTTGCTCACTCCTCTCACCCTCTGAGCCCTGTTTCTTGGCATCAGCTTCTCTCACTGGTCCCTGAGTTTGCCTGCTCTCAAGACAAATGGGAATATGTGGAAGGGAGTCCTGACTTCCCCTTTTGCTATTTATTCTCAAGTCAAGGTTGTAGTTTGGATGTTTGCTTTCAGTGACAGCTCCAGCATGTGCTGGCCTCCAGTTCTATCTCATGCCTGCCTGACTGCTCTGCACAAATGTTTGTGCTGGCATGAACTCAGGGATGGGAACACATGTTTGGGTGTAGGGAGAAGACGTGTTTGCTTTCTCTGGCCACAGTACCAGCTGACGTTTGCTAAAGGTTTTCTGTCAAAACGTCAGCCTGTGTGTGCTCAGATGAACTGGCATGTCCAGCATTCTGCGCCTGAGAGAATGTGCTCAGCTGCAGTGGAGCTGCTGGAGAGGGGAGAGTCTGGAATGGGAGGGCTGGCAGAGGGCAGAAGCAAAGTGCTGGCCTCTGGAGGGGGTGCAGGGTCCTGCTGGCAGGACTGGGAGAGCTGGTGGACTGGGAGTCTGCAGCTGTCTTGAAAGATGGCAGCATTGGCTCTGACAGCCTGGCAGGGGAAAAGTGGGAGAAGGAGGGTGCTGTACCCTGATGAGACTGGGTAGAACAGTGGCATCTGGGGAGAGAGGTGGCAACCCACATCCATAGGGCAGTGTGATGGCACTACATGCAATGAGCATGGTCCAGGAGGTGTGGGTAAGCTTAATCTGTTCCTTCTTCTGTGCTGTTGGAGATGTTGGGTGCCTTGCCAGTCCAAGCTTGCTGGTGTGACATGTGGTATGAGATACTATGAGGTTTGTGTGCTCCCCTCCATGCCCCCTGTTTGGCTGTGGTTCTTTGGTAAGCACTTTTCCTTCAGGTGATAAGGCAAGAACCAAAGGTTGAGAGTTCAGCCCCATGCCCCAGGCTGATCAGCAGAGCAGATGCAAAGGTTGGCCCTCCTGGAGAAACCCTTACAGTCTGGGTAGTGTATGTGGTGTGTGGCAAAGCAGGGGAAAAGAAAACCAGCACTGCTTTGCCAGTGGCTTAGACTGTGAGGGCCAGATACATCCAAAGCTGGCCAGGGTTGCCTTGTGATACTGCAGTCTGGCTGCTCTGTCGCTGTCTAGAGCTGGCTTTTAGGAGGTGAGAAAAGGGTTAAGGAGCCTCCTCGGCTATTTACATGTGTCATAAGCTTTGGGCTGTCTGCACCACTTCTCTGCCTAGCACAGAGATGATTCCCTGTGCTGTGGTGTGCGTGTGGCTCTGAAACACTAATTTGCTTGATCATTTTAATAAATGTAAAAGGGACATCATGGTGTGCAAGTAATGGGGCATTAATCCATGCCTAGCTGTGTTAACAGCACTCTGGAAGGAAATAAGCCCATGCAGTTCTCATTCATAATTATGGGATGTTTAATTTAGGATACCCCTTCCATAGGGCTGCTCAGCCTTTCTGGCTTTCAGGTGAGCCTGTGGTGGCTCGTTTCCTCTGCCCACCCACCACCGTTTTCCTCGCAGTTCCTCAGCTCCTTGTGCCATGCAGATTCCCAGTTCCAGCAGTGAGTCACATTTGTTGCCCTGGCCATGAAGTTTAACCGCACAAAGCCTTTCTGAGGCATCAGCACCTTTTTGGTATTGCTGGCTTTTCTGCTGCCCCAATGCAGGTGCTGGTGGGAGATTTCCTAGGAAGATGCAAACCCTGCTGCCTGACACTGCTCCCATAGGAAGTCTTGGAGCTACACCCTTGCTTGGCTACAGATTCTTGCCTGCTTTTATTTGCAGCTTTTGGCTCCTTATAGCACTGTGTTTCTGGGGAGATATACTTAGGTTGTTACTTAATCTCTTTTCTTTCTAGGTTAAATGTATAAAGTTGTTCTGAATTTGTTTTTTAAATGTCCTGTAAAACTACTGGCATTCTGTTCCCAGTCTGGTTTTCCACTTCATAGACTGTAGGACGCTAGCAGCTATTTTTCTGGCCCTGGAAATGACTGGAGTCTGGCTCTCCACAGAAAATCCCTGGACAGAGCACTAGAGGCTTCATCGTTCACCATGTTTTAAAGGACTTAGGAAGTTCTGTAGATTACAGCAAAGTGTTCAGATAAGAGTTTGCACCAACTTTGAGTTTGTTTTGCAAATGGTCATTTGTTGGAGCTCTGTTTAAACAAACAGAGCTCAAATAAGCTTTCCACTTCAGTGCATTAAAATCCCTTAATTCATTAAAATCCCCTGGTCACAGACATAAAGGCCTCTGCTTTGCCAGGTGCTGTTTAAACAGTTATCAAGTGCTGGTGTCTGCTGTAAAATGATCACATTGTTTGCTTCCAGTCGGTCGTCCATGAGTTGAGTGGCTTTTGTTAGGGGAGATGATACTAGTCCTGGTATTTGCTGGCTGTACAGCAACACCAAGGAAACTTGTAACTCTGCCCAGTTTTAAACTCAGGAAGGTTCTTTTTACCCTGTCTTGCTGCGCAGCTGGAACAGGAGCATCTGTTCCCTGGTGGGAATCAGGAGCAGTTTTCTAAGCTGGATGAGACAGCTGGGGAGGGCTCTGGGGAGGTGGAGAGCTGAAGCCAAAACTCAAAAGAAAAAGGGAATAGAGAGCTAGACTCAGCTCTCCCAAGACCCTCTTGGTGCAGAGGAACTCCATCACCCTACTTTGGTCATCAGGTAAGAAACAGCCCTGTGACACATTTGTGTGTCCATATTGGTCACTCACTCTTTTGGCTTCCTGGCAGTGGTGAATATTGTCAGCCTTGGTGTCTTTTCCTGGTGTTACCCTTTGTGGTGGGTGCCTGGCCTTCTGAATGCCCCTCTGCAGGGAGGGGTACAGCAGGGACAGGGTAAGTTTTGCCAGACCGTTGTGCAGGCTATCAGGACCACTTGGTACATGTATTTTGTCAGAGATGCCTCTGTAAACACAAGTATCTTATTGAGTGTTTAGACATTATCATGTCTCATGAGTTTTCATGGCTCAGGGCTTATTAATGCAAGTGTTACAGGCTTTCAACAACTGGTCTTCCTATATTTTTACATTTTGCTCTTATTCTGGTTAAATTGATAGAAAATCAGATTAACCTAAACCAAACTGTTCTTGTGGATGTGCATATGAAAGCCCACCTAATGAAAGGTGTAGGTGATTTTCACTCAGAAAGTGCAGACTTAGCTGATCTGGAGATTTTTAAGGTCTGTGTCCATAGATTAGCTGACATCAGGTAAACTGTCTGAAGAGAGGTCTCAGAGGTGTAACGGTGTAGTGCAGAGGGTGAGTTTTGTGTGCAATGTTTTGAAGAGGAGCCCATTTCCTTAGTGAGCTCCATGTGCTGGTCTCTCACACCTTTAGTTCAATGTGGGGTTCCAGAAAAGGCAGTTTGTCTCATGTTGTCCAAGAGTGGGACAGTACAAATGCTTTCACACTGTTCCATCCTTGGCACTTGATGTAACAGGGAGAGGGAGCAGGTCTGTGCTGAACTCTTTCCTGTAGTTGTTTGCACCATCACTAGCTTTTTATACTTTCTGGTACCTTTTATTCTCAGGAATGATCTGGGCCTCCACTTGTATCTCCCGAGTAGAAGTGTCAGCCTGTAAGCCACCTTGTTGGATGTGAGATTCTGTTTGGTTTAGGAAATCTGCAGTTAAGGGGCATATTTCATTCCAGAGGCAAAGGGCAAAGGTATGTCCTCTACTTCTGTCTTGCCATCCAGGCGGCAGGTGGAAGGTAAGAGGGAAGAAATTGGCTGAGTGCTGCTGAGATGCCTGATGAAAGCATAGGGCATCTGATTCCCAGTCTGGAGGTGAGGAGGCAAGGATGTCTCCAGAAAGCTGAAAGTTGTGGCTGCCTCCGAAATTTTCTCAGTGTCCAGATTCCTTTGGGTGGCAACTTCTACCAGCTCTCATTAAACAGTAGCAATTAGGAGTTTTAGAGAGAGCTGTTTTTTTCAGTCTTGGAGCTTCAGTGCTGTGCCAACACAGCTGAGCTGAAAGGAGTGGTTCAAAGGGCAAGGTCGCATCAATGGCTTGAGCAGGGACAGACACTGCTTAACAATGTTGGCACGAGACTGAGCATGGCCTGTCTGTTTGGACTCAAAAATAGAGGAAGGATAGTAACCTCTGGAGGTGCAGTTTTTTGAATACTGTCCTTTAGAAACAGCACATATGTGTTGGAGGGAAGTGCTGAACAAGTCTTGGGATGACACATTATTGTCTTGGGGTGGTTGGGTGGACCTACAGTGGGTTGGGGATCCAAATGGTATGGTGTGAAATGCACCCTGGGGTTTGAGAGAAGTGACAGACACTGATGTCCTGGATGCTGGGCAGAGCTTGTGCCATGCCTGGCTGCTGCCCTTCCTTGCATGCTGCTAGAGCTGATGACTCTGGCAACTCTTCCCTCCGTATGTCCTTGTATATTTATATACACACATTTAGAAGACTCCCTATGGAACTCAGTCTCCTCTTTGAGGGGATCAGGCGCTCCCTTAAGTCACTTGTTCCTCAGCTGGCCTAACCCTACAGCCTGCCCAGTAGACCTGAGCTTCAGGAAGAGTCTAAGTGTCTCAACTTTGTGTCCCTGGTGTCTTTCTATCCTTTCTCAGGAAGAAACTGAAGTGAAAAAGAAGTGACTGAAAAAGACAGTTTGAAGGAACGGATTCATTTCTTAACAAGAACAAGTTTGAATTAAATGGCTGATAAACAAATCAGGTAACTTTTAAAGAATTTTTTTGTGTTGGTTGTGTTTTAGGTTTTTCTTTTAAAATCTTTCAAACTTGTTTCCATTCTTGATACAGGCAGTTGGAGGAAATCATCGGATCATCTCTCCTGGCCTGAAACAGTTCTATTTCTTCACCACTCCTTTCTTTACTGTTTTTTTTCAACCTTCTCTTATTTTCTGTCTCTGCCATGATGTTATGGCTCTGCTTTCTTCAGTTCTTTTTTCTCATTGCCTTTTTCTTTCTACCCTCTGCTTTCTATCCTGCACTAGTCTGTTCGTTTTTGCTTCCTCTTTCAAGGGTCACCTTGACCTGCTGACTCCAGCTGCTGGCATCAAAGGAACAAAGCCAGCTCCTTGACCAGCCAAGGATGCAGTGCTTGTAATTCCAAAGTCCACGTAGCTCTGTGGAGCCCTGTGTCCTCTTTTAAAGCCAGTCAGTGCTTCATTGATTGCAGGAACATGAAGAACCAGCAATGATTAGTGACACCTAAGTGCACAGTGGAAGCTTAAGAGCACTGGTCCTGGCATATGCAAAGGCTTAACTTGAGTCCTCCCTGGAGATTAATTGGAATGTGTTTTTGGGAAAGACAGTTTTACCCTCTAGCTTCCTAGGAGCTGTGTCAGCTGGATCTGCACAATCCTGCACATAGTTTTAACTTTCTGCTGCTTATGAGGTTACCCTGGATAAGTGACTGCATGCTATGGGATTCCTTTGTGATGCTTTTCTAACACCTACTTTTCCAGTTTACCAGCTCAGGACAGCTGGAGTCAGTGGGTGACTGAAACCTGGTGACACAGGACCTGGGCTTGGCAGTGCCTGAATGCTGCAGGCAAGAAGCCTGCCCCTTCTTAGCACTTACCATGAGTAGGGTATATTCCTGTATGCCTGTCTTCTGCAAATGTGAACAATCCTGAGCTGTGCTGATAATAACACAGCATTGCAAAGTGTTTATGTGCCTAGATTTGCCTGTTGTTGGCTGCTCCATTTGGAGAGCATTTGGCACTGTTCTTGCACATCTCTGAAGGGCACCTGAGATTCACCTCCATGGAGCCTGATGAATGTGTGTTCCTGATAGCCTCAGCAGAGCAAAATGACCAGATGTCTGTGGCCATTTGAAGCATGGTATTTTAAAGGAAGAGGAGACATGTCCTACCAAATGTCCCCTGGCCGCTCTGATCTGCTCTTGGCAGGGTGAAGAGAAACTTGTTCTCTACAGGGATGAGTTAAAAAGGCTGAGGAGAACTGGGATGCCTTTCTGTCGCTTCTTGTGTTAAACTGAGCAAGTGGCTTTATTTGCATGCTAGCCTGTGTTGTCCTTGTTTCGCTAAGCCCTGCACATGTAGCTGGGGAGAGGCAGTAGCTGTGCAGAAGCTAAATAGGACAGAGAGACACACGCAGCAGATTCTTATCCCATGAGAGAGCACAGAGCTCTGACGTGAAAAGTGGGATGACTTAGTCACAAGGGAAAAAGCTTTTGATTCAGGTGCAGTGAACTTTGACTCATTTTACTCTCTATGCCTCAATTCCCTCATCTCTCCTGCTTTGGTGATCTCTCCAGTCTGTGACCACATGTCCACAGCAGTCACAGGCAGCCAAGCCAAGGAGATCTGTTTAAGCTTACTCCTTAGTAGAACAAGATTGATAGCAAAAGACTAATATCAACAGCAATGGTTTGATGCAAGGTGAGATCAAGGGTATTGTATTTCAGTGCACATGGAACTTCATCTCAGCACAGCATCTCGCCAGATACTGCCCCGTAGTCCATCCGTACTAGCCTCCCTCTGCGGTGTGCATGGAGGAACCTGGGTAATTGGATTCAGGTGTGATGGGGTTGTTGAGCAAGGATTTCTCACCCACAGACAGAGGGAGAGGCTCTCTTCAGCCCACGTTGCCTAAACTTTTGGCTTGCTCAGGCACATCAGACTATTTCCCTTTATTGCTGGAGTCCATGCTGAAACTGTGGAGTTTCTTGCACTTAACAGCAGCAGCAGGCAAGATCTTTGTGTCTCTGTGTCATTGCCACTTGATATCAACCCTATGATGATTTTGCTGTTGGAATAGCTTGCAAAAGGCTTGCCCTAGGTGTTTCAGGGACACTTAGAGAAGTGATGACAGTGCTGAGGATGGAAAGGGGCACTGGTTGTACCACACAGTCTCCCAGCATTGTCTTCAGAGCTCAATTTGGAGACACTGAGGTGATTCTGTCTTAAAACACACTCCTTCCCAATGGTGCCTCTATCTTGACATGCTTTTATCTAGTCTCTAACCTCCTCTTTCAGTATAACTGCGAGTTAAATGAGGTGGGCACCATGACATGAAAGCCTAGTGTTTGAAATTTTCCCATGTCCTGAGAACAAGTTGAGCATAGGAGTTTGCAGGCAAATCTATTCTGTTCTCAGACTGTGGTGCAAAGATCCCTGAGGCAACAAGTCTCAAGCTGGTGAGATCTTGCAACCTGGCCTTCCACTGAGCTCATGAACTGATTTGGGCCTGCCTTCCTAATGTGCTGTGCTTGATTTAATCTTGGCCAAGACTGTCTTGTTTGGAGTTGTGGGCTGAGCTCAGATCTGTCCATCTGTCTTGGCACCTCTTCTTCCAGCTGTGCCAGCTCTGGGGCTCAGTGTGTGTTATATTGGTGCAAGGGTAGAGGAGGAAGGAGCTTTGACTGCAGGACAGAAGAGGAAACGAATTTCCTGGGGTGTCAAGAGATCATGCTTAGCACTTGTGGACAGACACTTTTATTTTTTTTCCACCCCTCTTTTGTCTTCTTCTCTCAGAGAGACCTCAAGTTGAAGCCTTGAGGCTCCATATCCTGCTTTTCCCTTGAGCATGGCCATTTATTGATCCTCTTTGCAATTGCCCTTGATGTACGGTGCTCTGCAGTGCTGTTGTGGGGAACATATTTGCAGGGCTTCACCCCACCATGCCATGGCCAGCTGCTGCTTCCAAAGGGTAATGCAGTCTGTCCCCCCATCCAGAGCAGCACATCACTGTCATGAAAGGCAGTGTGCTTGATCCCCTTGTGTGAGGACTAGGCCTTGTCGGCTCACCCAACTGCAATCTAGGACTGCTGTCAGCCATCAGTTTAATATCCAACACATCCTGTGCTCAGGGAGCCATATCTTGTGCTTTATTGGAGGGAGCTGACTCAAACAGGCATCCTTTGTCTCTGTGTGTAGTGGTTTATTAAGCATATAAGTGCAGGACATTTTTCTTAATTGAATTTGCTGGGAACTCATGTTTGACTGATTTGGCTTTCACTCAGTGCCACTTGCAACAATTCCCTGTAGGAACACAAGGGTGAGTGGAGAAAGCCCTGCATTTTGGAAGCACATGCAGCCAGCCAGGTTTTGATTTCCCCATGAGGTATGAGCTCACGTCTCTGCGTCTGCGGCCCTGCAGGCTGCCAGTCCAGTGTTTCGCCAGGCTACTGCTTTGTGTGTGTTCCCCTCGCCCTGGGCAATGGGTCTGGAAACAGTTTCCTGGAGCTGCAGCTGTCTGCTCATTGGCTGCCAGCTGGGCGCTTCTGCTGGGCTCGTTCCCACATGATGGCAGCTGACGTGTCACGAACCTCTCATTAGCTGGGTATCTGATTGTGGTGCAGGAAAGCATTTGTCAGTAAACCTGCTGGCTCGGATGCCATCGGGCCCTAACGAAAGGCTGTCCACATGGTAGATGGTCCAGCACTGTCTCTTCTCCTCTAGGGACAGCAGAAACCCTAGGGTCCTGGAGAATGGGGGTTTTCCTTGCTTTTAGCCATGTGTGGGCTAGCTGTTTGGCTCCACTCCACTTAGCAGTGGTTGTTCCTGATGGTGTGTGCTGCTTTCCCCACCTCCCCTGTTTATACAGCTGGAGCCAAGCTTTGCCTTGGGGCAGAGCTCCCGTCCTGCTGGGGAGGCACAGTGGTTGTCTCACAGCGATGTGTTAACTCTGGTCATGCAAAAGAACTCAGTTTTTTCCTCTTTCTCCCCCCGATGTTAGCCAGTGCTAAGACATCTGTTTATCTCATCCTCTTACAGTCTACCTGCCAAGCTGATCAATGGAGGGATAGCTGGGCTGATCGGGGTCACCTGTGTATTTCCCATTGACCTGGCAAAAACTCGCCTGCAGAACCAGCAGAATGGCCAGCGGATGTACACCAGCTTGTGAGTACCATCTGCATGAGCAGCATCCCCTGGGGCTTTTGGGAGGGAGTCCTTGCTTCTTGTTACCTCTTTCAGGTGAGTTTGGCATTTCTAGGAGCTGGGCTGTCCTCAGGAAAGCCAGGGGACTATTTTGAACCAAGCTTGCTAGAGCAGCTAATCCAAATAGAGCAGCTATTGAGGCTGCTGAGCTGAGCAGATGAGACCTCTGCAGAGGGCACATCTGTTAGTATCTCTTGCTTGGGAGCAGATTGTTCACTGCCGTCAGAGTCCAGGACCAAAACACAAGGAGCCCTGTTTGATTCTCTGCTGAGCCTCAGTCATGTGCATGGGGGAATTTCTGTCTCTCTTAAATTTCCGTTGCTCTGATGTTGGAGATCCTTCCTTTGCTCCATCAGTTTTAAAAAGAGGAAGCAGTCACCCATTCCCAGTATAGAGTGCTGCATGTGGAACTTTTGAAGCATCACAGGTTGACATGTGCCATAGTTACCCCAGCAGTCCTCTGTCAAAAAATCCCCAAGTGCTGCAGGCTGTAGGAAAAGAAGGCATGAGTGTATCCAGCCCTCCAAATTCATCTGGAGTTTTTGTCAGACTCTTAAGGTTATGCATCTGCTGTGTGAATGCACATCTCACTCAGCACAAGATGGTTTATCCTAGGAACCAGAGATAGGCCTTAGTTTTCCAAAAGTACTGTTGTCATTGAGGGGGAAGAAGGGACTGGGATGGAACTGATGAGGTCTGTCCTCTCCCCCTGCCACTTTGTTTAGATTTTGAGGCAGAATGGGAATAGGAAGGAAATGCTCTGTATGTTGTTGGTTTTAGTCTCTGTGCCTCCTTGCTGTAGCTGATGACATGTAATGATGCATGAGCTTAGGCTGTAGGCTCTGGTGCTTCCTCTGACAGTTCCCATGCTCTCTGCTGCCTGCTTTGTTTGTGTGCCCGGGCTCATTGGCAGGATGCATCTTGCCTTGCCTCAGCTTTTGGTTGTGTCCTGCTCCTGCTGCAGGTTGCTTCTCCTCCCTGAGGATTACTTATCCTCCTGACCTGACAGGTGACAGCAACAGGAGTTTGGGCAGGATAGGGAAATTGTAGGTTCCCCTTGGGACTGCGTGCCAGGATGCCTCATCCCTGGAGGGGAGGTCACTAGGAAGAGACGCTTTTAATCTCCAGCAGTTGAGCACAGATCTGCTCCACAGCCAAGAATTGCTGTGGGATGAGGCACTGTTAAGGAACACATAGGATTTACCCTGTATATTTGAGCTTGCTCCTTCTAAGAAGGGGAAAGGATGAGGTTTTCTAACATAGGCTCCCCAGTTCAGGGTCGTGTTTTTCTGGAAATACTGCATGCCTATCGATACCAGATCTCAAAAGTGTCTGCTGAACACCCAGGAAGGCAGCAAGTTCATTTAAAATTTTGGCTATCTTACTTTAAGACAGCATGCCTTGGTTCTGCTTGGCTCGAGAGACCTTTAGTATGAGGGGAACCTTTCACATGAAAGAGCCAAAGACACCTTGAAGCAGTCCTGAGGGCTGGAGATAGCTGGGATTTTGGGCTGCCCCAAGTATGTTAATGTATCATTTTAGTTGGCTGTTGACTCCCTTTTTCCAGGAAGAGAAAAGAGCTGGGCATGGCCTTGGTTGCATCTCATTCTGCTGCAGCTCAAGGGGCTGGAAGTGACTTGCAAGCCTTATGGTGAGGCAGCAGGGCTGCATGAGCATGATGGGGAGCAGCTCCTCCCACTCTCCTCCCAGCCGCAGCCTGTACAAAGCAGTGTCACTGGCTCAAGAAAAATGCCTTGCCTCCAGCACTGGTGTGGAAGAACTTGATTGAAGGGATAGGAGAAAGGTGCACCAAGACTTCTGGGGCTTGCAAATATGTTGGGGGGGATGCTCCAAAGAAGGAGATGTGTACATGCAAGCTGCAGGAGCTGAGGTGAGGTGTGTGAAAGATGGGATCACAAAGGATGTGAGGAGTCCCAGCAGAGAAGGGCAACTTGTTGCTGTGACTGGCAGTAATGCAGGATGTAGGGTACCCTGGAACAGTGTTGACCCAAGCTGGGTCATAAAACTCTTAAGGGTACTGTGTATTTCCTTCTCTTCCACCTCAGCACTACTACAGAGAGGGAGATAAAGTTTAGTCCTTGTGTTGCCACATCTCTTAAAAATGAATTCCTGTTTTTATCAGCCGCACTTCCCTTATTACTCCCTAAAAGAACCTTTTGTTCCTTAAGTTATGTACACATGCATGCATTTGCACCTCTCCCTTCCCCTATGGCCACAGATGTACCTGTCCCTTCCCAGAGACCCTAAAGCCACCTTCAGCCAGCAGCTGTGGTCCAGAGAGTGAAACTCTGCCTGGGGATCTGTGCTGCCTTCCTGAACTGTGCCTATGGATTTGCTAGGTGTGTGTCTGTGCCTTCAAAAGCCTTTGAGCCATTCCAGAACTCTGCAGAGTTTTCCCTTTTGCAGTAAATGTATTTGCAACATGAAAGGTGACAGTTTTCCCCTTGCAGCATGGCACCCTGCCATGCTTTCCCCAGAGCAAGACCCTGAGTGCTGGCTACCTGCTCTGGGACCTGATGTGTTAAAAGTAAGTGCTTTAATCTGCATGGGAGGCCACAGATGACTGAGTGTTCAGGTCATCCAAGGTTTGTGTGCCTTGTGTTGAATTTCGTGGAGTAAGTCAAACAAGCCAGCATGAGGGGGTTTGGCCCCCTTACCTCCCTTCCAGAGCTAGATTTAAAAATGCATACATGGGAATCTGCTTGTTAGAGCATCTCATGCATGTTTGCCACAGGGCACCCTGGATAAAACAGCCCTTGCAGTGACACTTTTCCCTTTTGTGTTTCTAGAAAGCAGACAGTGCGTGTGGGGTGAGCCAGGGGTTTGAAAGCCCCGGTGAATTAGGGGTTGAAAGTAGACTCAGGCCTCCACAATGGCACATTCAGAGGCTGGCACAGTTCCCATCTCAGCTCAGGGTTTTGCTGACAGAATGTAATTAGAAACCATTCCAAGAAATTTGCTTTGTTTTTCTCTGTTCTCACCCACCTTTGTGCTTCTGTAGTTCATCTCACTGTTTTGTTTGCAGGTCTGACTGCCTCATTAAAACAATTCGGTCGGAAGGCTACTTTGGCATGTACAGAGGTAAGTAAAGCTGAGTCAGGCACAGCGCAGCTTTTGCGTAGGAAGCACTGGTGCGTAAGTGGGAGGAAAAGCTCTATTCTCTGGCATATAAAGCAATAACCTAGCAATATCCTAAGAGGTTGAACAGTGCAGCTGTTTCTGAAAATAACCTTCTCCATGCAGTTGTCTGCTCAGATATCCATCATTGAGGGCTAGAGTCCTCCTCATGGCTGTTGTGGTGTTAAGCCTTACCATTTACTGAAGTTGATCTGTACTAGCAGTTTTAGTTAAGCTGCTGAACTTTGTTTCAGGACTCTGTATTTGTTTCCTAGCTTGGGCCCAGTGACTTTTGCAGAGGAGCAGTAGCAAACCAGCCCTTGAAGTATCTTACTCTGCAGCTGGTGATTGAATTTATGTCAAAGCCCACCACCAGCATGGTCAGGCTTGGTGTCTCTCAGGCATGCCAAAGTGTTTTTTTTATTAAGACAGGCGGCAATTAAAAAAAAAAACACCTGCCCCCAGAACAAAACTCCCTTGGGGTTGTAAGAAACTCAGAGTCTGGCTCATGGTGGAGCCTCAGCTGTTCAGTCATTGTGTGCTGACCTGCTGGAAATCTCCTGGCTCCTTGGCTTATGCTGTCCGTTGCAGAAATGAATTCCTCAGCTGACATTGTACCTTTTATAATTTACACACAAAATCCTTGAAAGTTTTTGAAGATTTTCAGGAGAGGGGAAGAGCAGGTCAGATTCTGACTTTATTTGTAGCGGAGGAAAAAGTGGAATACCTTCTGGCTTTCAGCACATTCCAGCTGGCTTAGTTGACTGAAGTCTGGTTCATTTTATATACTGATAGTCAATTGCCTTCATATGCAGTTCTTATCTGAGGCACTCAGATAGCATTCTTTGTGGCACTCATTCACTGATAAAGCCTGATTAAAGTACCACTATAATTAAGTGGGTCCTTGCTCTTTGTTCTTCCAAGCGGAAGTCTGGAGGTGCTGTTGTCTTGCTGTTGGCATGTGTAGTGTCTCTTGCTGCTTCTTCCAAAGCTCCTAAGGAAACACAGACACTGTGGCTGGCTGGCCTGGGAGCAGGCACTGGCTGTTCAGGCAGCGTCTCTTGCCCAACTTGCTGGTGGGCGTTTCAGGGGAGTGTGTTGGATCACGGGGATAGATTGGCTGCTTTGCCTCAGCTTTTCCGGGATCAGGCAACAAGACAAATAAACCCAAGGAACCCTGGCAGGCTCCATCCTCAGTGCTAGCAGTGACATGTTCCCCTTTGATTTTTTCCAGAAGCTGGCTGCTTCTGTGTTCCTAGCCAGGAATGGAGCCTGCATTAACTTCAGCTGTAAATATACAGTGGCTGGCTGCTTGCTGGGGAGCAGAAGGAAGAAACTGTTCAGGGAAACCTACAGGAGAGACTGTAGGACCCATTAGGGCTTTTGGGAGAGACAGCTTAGTCCTGTAAGGCATAGAGTGGTGGAGGGGATGTGCATCTCCAGGCCACTTGTCACTGCCATGCATAAATCTTGAAGGGTATAGAAGGTTTTGTGTACATCTTGCTTTTCCCAGCTATGAAGAATCTGGTCAGCTTAGTCCATGTCCCTTCTTCTGTTCAGAGAGCTGACAGTGGCTTGAATTCACTTGTCACCTCTGACTATTAAATGGGGAGCTGGGTTGGAGAGGCCTTTTGTGAATAGTTCCTGTTCCTTCCAGAAATATATAGATATTCTGGCATGGTCAGGGTGCAAACGTGAGTCCTGTGCCTCAGTTCTGTGAGCTGACATTAACAGCCCTTCCCTCACTCTTAAGGGAGAGGATTGGTGGGTAAAACACATCCTAGGTTCATGAAGAATGTGTGAGTACTTTTCTGGAAAGAAGGTAAAGCGATATCTCAGCCTTGTGGACAGGGAAAGATGGAAATCAGATGGTGGAATTGGTTCCTTTCCTTCCATCTGTCCCAGTTCCCCAGCAGAATTTGCTGAATGATTCACAAGCTCTCATTTGTAGCCTTTAAGCTGAAATTGGGAGGATTATATGATAATGTGCTAAAGTGGCAGCTGCTGTTCCCCATGGAGGAGTCACAAGCACATCAGTTGTCCCTGCAGACCTCTTGGCCTCAGTTGGAGGACAGAAGGGGTCTGTTTGGGTACAGCCATTCCCACTGTGTGACTTCAGGGCTCCTTCACATGTGATTCAAAACTCCACAGTGCAGACAGGAAAGAGGCTTGAGCTTGTAGGATGCAAATCACTGCAAATCACCTCTTAAGGACTGTGTGTGGGCAGACAGTCCTTGTTCTTTGTATGAGTAGCCCATAGCAAACTGTGTGATGTATAAGGCAATCACAACATTTCTCTCAAGTTCTTGGTTTTGTTTGAGGCAGGAAGAAAAGGGTTTTTTCCTTAACGTTTTTTCCCATTAACAACTATGTAGCAGCAGTGCCTCAAAGCTGGGTGTAGCTGTCTAGCCCTGTCTGTGCTCAAGGAATGATGGTGTCCTGCCTTCAGACATGATGCAGACTGAATGAATCCACAGCGCCTGTGGGCTCCTGGTCCCCATGGGCATCAGTGGCAGGGGACCTTGGAGAGGTGCCCTCTCGGCTCCCTGCTACAATCCATCCAGAAGCCATCTAAAGATCCCAACACATGTCCTGGATAATTCCACTGCTGTTTGAAGACCAGCTGTTTAGTCTTGCTGGCAAGAGCCAAAGGCCTAGATCAGGCTGGGGAAGTGCTGTTTGTTGTTGATGACATTTGGAGGGTAGCTGCAGTTTAGTTGTAGTAGTGTGGCAGCCTTCCCTGGCCTCTGCTAATAATATCTCCCACGTGTCCCAGTGCTGCACTGGGGATGACTCAATCCCCCTGTTATGTAGGTTGCTGATGGTGCGTAAGGGCTTCTATGAGAAGTGTGTTTTAATAAAAAAACCCAAAGCTTGGTGAGAAAAGGACACTTACAAGTTCAGTTGGCAAACAACTAGTTTTGCCCCTAGTTGATTTTGTTCTTGGTAGTGCTTCATTACTTATTTTCAAAATGTTTTTTAATGATTGCTACTTATTTTTCCATTCTGTTTGTCTGTATTTTCTTCTGGTACATGTAGCATTGCCTATAGGCCAAGGTTGGCTTTAATTAGGGAAATACTCCTTGGCATGGGTAGAATTAAAGAGCTGTGAGATTTTGTAAAAAGATAGAAAATTATGTGGAAAGCATACAGCCAGCAGCTGAAGTATTAATTTCTCCTCCTTCAGTGAACTGAAGCTGTTATGGATTATTGAGGACAGGGATTATCCATCCTCTGCTAAGCAGCTTTACTGAAAATATAAAAGATGTAGGAGAAAACCCAGGTTCATTAACTTTTTTTCTGTATATTGCGTGGTTTTACCCTAGGCTTTATTTGCAATTGAAGGAGAAATTTCTGTGAAAGCCTCTTGGCTTCTGGAGGAGGTCAGCACATGGAGGCATACTTCTCATATAGCTTTGCTGCTTAATGGTTTGGAGTTTGTTTTCTTTCTTTCTTTCAGTAAACCCTTTGCACTGGTGTTAGAGTAGCTGGTTTATGCTTTTTTTCTTGCCTTTTTTCCCCAAGGAAATAGTTATTCATGCTGCATGTCAGTGTACAGATATACTTTCTAGCCATTGGGAGTGGGGTTGAAGTTGTCTTCAACTTGGCATTTTGAGGAAGTGCTTCATGAGTAGCCACTTCCACTTCAAAATTAGGCTCTGTGGATTTGTTATGTAGATCCTGATATGACTGACATTAAAAGATGGAGGTAGAGTGTGAGGGTCCTGTCTCTGTGGCTTCTCATCACATGCAAGAGCCATGGCGGATGGGACATGATGGTGCAGGAAGAACATCAAACTGCAGCAGTGCAGTCAGGGGTGCACCGAAAAGTTTGCAAAAGCCCAGGAGTGCGATGGGGCTGCCTAATCCCTGCTAGTTAATTTGTCTCATATAAAAGATGGTGGCACTTGTTGGATGTCATGGCCGGTGTGGAATGAGTCCATTGTCTTGGCTTGCTACGAGATAGTGTTACTCTGTGTTTTCTGCAAAATCTGAGGAGGGGAGTTGAAAGGCGGGAAGATGTGTTGGGCTGCCCAGCCCTGTGCAGCAAAGTCTGTACCTTTTCTTGCTGCAATTTACTGCATGGTGGAGATGTGTCTTTTGAGCAGAGAATGCGAAATCAAGGATTCCTGTGTCCTTGTCCCAGCTGTACTTGTCCCAAAAGTCCCAGTTGTGACTTAGCTTCCTAATCTGAAGAAGGTCCCCCTAAACCCATGTCTTTCCATTTTTGAAGGGAGGAGAGTCCATCCTGAGGAACAGAGCGAGTTGCCTTTCTTTAGGTGTTCTGAGCCCTTACAGCTCTTGTCAACTTGTGTTCAAAGGTTCTGAAACTGAACCACATTAGCTCAGTGGAGTCTACTGGGGGTGCAGCATTCTCTGGATGATTTTCTTTGGAAAATGAATCTTTGGGACAAGTTTTTAAAATCTCAACTGCAAGCATAAATGTCTGTATTTGTGTTTGTTCTTGCAATGTGTTCATAGGCCATTAGCAAGTCTCAAGCTCTGTCGAAGGGCTGAATTCAGTATGCTTCAGTGCAGGCAGGGAGAGCTTCAGGTTATCCAGTGGAGAACTTCTTGAGCTGTAAGATTTAAATGAATGAGAATATTCTGGAGTGCTAATCTAATGGTGCAAAACCCAGTATTTTGGGAAGGGACTGGCCCTTCCCTCACCCCATTTGCCCCAGGGCAGCCTGGCAGCTGCCTCCCAGCCACTGTGTTGCACTAGTGCCGGTGTTCACAGCCCAGAGCAGCCAGCCAGCCATTGTGGCAGGCATAATACAGGGATTTGCTGTTTGTTGCTTCTGACAAAAGGGGCACTCTAACGGGTGGTAGTGGGAGTCAGGAGGGGAGGCAAGGCTTGTTTACACCCCAGGTCCCCCAGCAAGCCTTGCCATGGAGCTTAAAGGGGAATTTCTGCAGGCTGCAGTTTATGGTGGACAACAAGCCACTTCAATGGTGGCTGTTCTGGGAGTGACACCAAGTGGTGATAGACAAGGGAAGCCACTTTTATTCTAAGGGTCTAGAGCTGGCTGACTTCTGTGCAGATGAACCAGGTGACTTTAATCAGCCTCCAGGTCTTTCAGTGGCTCTGTGTTTTCTGGGCTGCCTGGTAAGCAAGGTGCTCTGGTGTTTTCTGGGGAGGGAGCAAGGACACTAGTGAGAAGATAGGGCGGGGGGGCTTTTGCCTCTCAGCATCACAAAATACTTGCAAAGGGGTTGAGATTGGTTATTAATCCAACTTGTACTCCTCTTGGGAAGGTTTGGTCTGCATTCTTCTGAATTCATAGAATTGCATCCTTGGATGACAGAAGAGGATGCACGTATACATGGTGGGAGATAGTAATAAAGCTAAACAAATTACAAACTACGTATTGCAAATGGAGTAGAAACACATCTGGGATGTTTTCACAAACCCAAGGTGTTGGGAGGCAGAAATCCCATTAATTTTCTGGGATGTTTCATATTTTCAAATCCATTTGGTGCACTGGGAACTCTCCTTCATCTGTCCTTGGTTGTGAGCAGGAGTTACAACACATTCCTGAAAGATCCAGGTAACAATTCCTTTATTCTCATTCTCCAATGGGCTTTTCCTTTTTTCCTTACCCAGGGGCTGCAGTGAATCTGACTCTGGTGACACCAGAAAAGGCTATCAAACTGGCAGCCAATGACTTCTTCCGGCATCACCTCTCCAAAGACGGGTGAGTAGGGCGTTGAACTTTTGTGTTCAACTTAAAAGACATCAGCTCTTGGAACACCTGTGGTGAGACATCAGGGCAAAAGTGGAATGGGGTAGTGGAATGACTGAAATATGAGTTGACCTTGAACAGCTCAGCTGGTGATTACATTCAGGCTAAGGATATAGTGTCTAAAATGGGAAGCATAAAGCACTCCACTGTGTAACTGCTCTTTATTCAAGCTTCTAAAAACAGTCCCAGACTTAAGCCAAGGTTAGCAGATCCAGAATTTGTAGACTAAATAGTTGAGAGGAACCGCATGACCATTGCTCAAACAGCTGCTGGGAGGACCCTTCTCCTCAGCATCCTATTGGATGCTCTTATGCTCATTCTTCCTCGAACAGATGGCAAGTCAAGTTCTGTAGACTCCAAACTTAGTATCCCTTTTCTCCTTTTGTATCTTGAAAACAGTTTCAGAGAGGTGGTGAATCAGAATTGGCAAAGGGCACTTGAAGCATTACCAAGCTGCTGACCTGCATGTAAATGCTGAAGGAATAAAACTATCTGTTCAGCTTGCAAGTGGAGGGTGGTTCATGTGACTTGAATGTGAGTAAAAGATGCAAGCTGAGCAGTTGAGAGGGGCTGGGCCCTGAATATTTAATGCTGTTTTAACCAAGATATTTCCCTTGCAATTTGGAGAACACTTGTGTCTCCCTTCAGACAGAGAGACCTTTCTCCAGAGACAGAGAAGAACACTATCTCCAGTCCTCAAGTGATGGTAGCTGGAAAATAACCTGCTTGGGATATGATCCTGACTCTGCCCATGAACAGTTATGGGGTGGAGCCTCACTGAAACTGCAGAGCTCTGGCACCATTAGTTGGCTTAACAGCTTCGTGAAACACACCATGTCAGTCTTGGCTGCTGCAGATCAGTGGCTCAACTTCAGTGGAGATTGTGGACTGACACAGGTTGAGGATCTTTTTTTATGTACCCTTTTTTTTGTTGTTGTTCTGGAGTCTTTTAAAGTATCAGCTAACATATGTCTGTGTGACTCATCGGCTCACAGCTCTTTGTGATTTTCTGTCTCTTCAAATAGTGTCTCTTCTGTGCTCAGACGGTGGGAGGTGACGATGTACTCATTGCTCCTCACTCGTGACAAGCAATGGGTCTGACCCCTGTCGCAGACAGCATGACACACCTTGGTGTACTGCAGTAGACAGCAGCACAGCTCCTCACCACCACCTGCCAAATGGGGGCTTAGTAGGTTGTACAGGCAGGACAGTGGAGTGCCAAGCTGCCACCCCTTGTACGATTACTAGAGAGTGGCCCATGGAAGAAATCAGACTAGCGTTGCATCGTATTTGGCATTCTGTGAGAGCAATCACTGCTGTGATATTTCATCCATTAAAATGTGACATGCCTGTTAGTCAGTGTCCTGCACCATGAGACATAGACTTCCTCAGAGGACAAGTGCATGTGTCTGCCTCAGTGCTGAGTCCAGCTTAGAGCAGGACTTTGGGTAAGTGGGATGCAGCTGAGGTCTTGACTGAGACCCCTTCCAGTCTGACTTTTGGGTTCCTGGCTGGTCCACACATAACAGGGATGATGGGCTGCACTTGAATCAGAATAAAGGAGCTAGAGAGGTATTCTGAGAGCAAGACATCCTGTTCTCCTAAATCATATGTACTGATGGGACTGGCACTACAGTGACCTGGAGCAGGAACACAATACCACTCAGGCAGTGGGGAGCCTTTGTGTCTCAACACAGAGTATTTTTACTTCCTTTAGATTACATAGAGGTTGGACCACAGTTAGGTGACAAGAGCTAGGCAGCATGTGGCGTTTGGGTCACTCGTCTCATTCAGCCACCATGGGGAGTTTGGATGAGAGAAATCTGGTCAGCTCTGCTCATGAAGGTAGCCAGCATAAGCTGGACAGAGAGGCAGAGCCTTACTACTACTGTAGTAGATGGTTTAAGGTGTTTCTAACTAGACATGTCTCTCCAAGATGTGATGGGAAAGAAAGCGCCTTGCAGGTTGTCTGTGGCTGGTATAGGCTATGAATGTGGCAGTTGTCACCTTGCTGAGTGCATAGGGAGTAGAGGGTGATAGAAAAGGCCATGACGTTACAGGGATGATAAGGCCCCCTAGAAATTGCAGGGCAGCTGCTTTTCATGGGATCCCTTTCCTCCAAGCTAAGGAAATCCAATGCCTGAGGATGGGAGTATGTAACCTTCTGAAGGAGTTGTGCCTGGCCATGCTGCAGGGAGTGCATGCTATCTTGCCTTTAGCTGCTCACATGATCTTTTCCCATGTCTATCATATGCAGCAAATAGGAGCAATGGCAAGGGGCTGCTTCATTGAGTCACAAAGCTGTGTGACCCCAAGGGCTTGCCTTGCTCTTGCTCCCTCTTTCCAAGCTGTTCACAGTCTGCAGCTTTCTCCCTTGAGATGATTCTGCGTCATTCTCCCCAGTTGTCTTTGTAAGATGGGGCAGGATGAGCAGTGCTGGAATTCAAAGGCCTCTCCTACTCAGGACAAAACAGAGTGCGCAAAGCTGGGGCACCTATTTCACGACTCCAGTCAAAGCCTGGGTATGAAGAACAAAATAGCTTGGGGTTAGAAAGGGGAAGATCCAAGCTGCTGCAGGACATGTGAATGTGGTTTTATTTCTTGGTATGCAATTGCATCAGTCAAAGCTTTACATTGGGTAAAGCACACCTGGGGAGGTTAGGCTCAGTGTAAGGCTGGGTACTGGTTTTCCATGGTGGGCCAGCATGATCTTGGTTCAGCTCCACCAAAGTCAATTTTGCGCAATCCAGACTACCTGCTGTACATTCAGACATGCTGTGCTCTTAGGTCAGTATCCCAAAGGATGCTCTGGTGCTTTTCTGACTCAAAGCTGCAAATTCTTGTAGATCTGTTTGACACTGAATGCCCTTTGTTGCTAAGAATCTAGCACTTGTTGTGCTTGCAATATGTTGCATGAGTTGGTGATCCTTCTCTGATAAAATGTGCATGTTCTGTCAGTATTTGCTGATTAAAATATGGGGTATTAAAATATACCTCCATGTGCAAGGGTGGACCAGAGACATTGTGGCAAATCCAGCATGACTCAAAACAGTCTTATGTTACACAACTTCCAGTGTACATGAAATTATTTATTTTTATCCTGTGAAAAACTTATTGTTGAAACTGCTTTTAAACTGCTAGCATAAAAAGTGGCATAAAGCCTGTTTTTGAAAGGCCAGACTGAAAACAGCACCTGTGGTGTAGGAAGCTCCTGGCTACAAATTGCTGGAAGAGTATTTTGGGAGTTGTTATTGCGGGTTTGTGCTAGACTGCCTTTTCCCTGGCTGTGTACTTGGATGCTGCTAGATATGGAGTATTGGGACAGCAGATTCTCACATGGGATGTCATGCCCTTGTTGGTGCATCTATCTCCTTGTGTCTGGATATGTCTGTTCCTGCAGCTCTCTCCACACTGGGACTAGCTCAGTGCTTCTCCCCTTGCTTTGGTGCAGGAAGGATGTGTGCTCACAGGCTGGGGGACTTGATTTCCGCTTCTTTTTTTCCAGTTTCTGTTTTGATGTCAAGACCATTATGCAGCCAAAATCAGCATGAGAAAACAAAACTGAGTTGCTCCTCCCTCCAAGCTGTCCTGGTCATTTAGGAACAAGAGAGGCCTGAGTGAGTTGTGTGAGTGCCTAAAACACACTTGCTATGCCATGGAGGAAAGGAGGCAAACAAAGATACTGAAAAACCTGAAGGACATCCCATAACCATGGTTGAGAAAGGCAACAAGGGTCAAATATTTTCCAGTGATGATTTTGACCTAAGAGCCTCAACAGATCCCAGGGGAAAAAGAAGAAGAGGTGACCCACAGAAGAGTCTTCAGGCAAGGTCCCCCACTCTGTGGGGAAAAGTGTCCCTGTGGCTGGGGAAGGCAGGGTGTGAGAGAGAGGGGAAACTTCCAGACTTCAGGCTGCTGGAAATGTTGCCTAAAATTCAGGAAAAAAACTGAGACAACATTAACATATGGACAATAAAGAGCAGTTCTTTAATAAATATTTTCAGGTACATGGTACATACAGGCACCAGCCAGCACCCCCACTGAAAGCTTTCATATGTACAGAGTATATAGAGACACACAGTGTATGAAGGTGCAGATAGGCTATAGATACAGGCATGCACTGCAGTAGAGGAGTTATACAAATTTGTAACACTACTCAATTACCATAACTTCCAACCCAGGAATCATCCACCCTCATGCCCCCATGGTGCCACCACCATAACCTCCTTCAGATCTGCCCCTTGACACACCTCCTTGGAATTGAGTTGGAGGTCTCAAGACCCTTTACTTCATCCATCATCATCTTCATGCCACTTTCCCTTACTGGAATTTCTCCAAGGTTTCTGGGCCTTATTTCTTGTTTTGACTAAAATGGTATCTTATTATTCTAGTTCCGGTATATAGGTCTCAAGCAAGATGTTCTGGCTGTTATCTCACCCTTGAGAGAGAAACTCAAGGATGTAGCACAGAAGTAGAAACTGTTAGCTGTTACTTCAAATGCCAGAAACTTATACAGCTATATAAAAATCTACAAATATATAAAAATATATACATATATACACAAAAGTCCTAAGGAATCAGGAACAGGTGGGATTTTTTTTTCCTGTGGCTTTCTGAAGCAGATAGGTTCAGAGTTTTATAATCTCACAGCTGCTTTTAAAATAGTAGTGGCTTCATTGTCCAAACACAGGACATGAGAAGAGGAGTCACAAGGTTAAGTGAAGTACTTGAGTGTAAAACTCTTGGGTATGAAGCTAAGGAAGCGATCTAGATCAGTAGTACACCAGCATTTAAAGTACATCACTGGTTTTTGGGTGGCCAGTGTGCAAGGCCTCTTTGGTTGATGTAAGTATTGCCTAGGGTTTATGTTCTCTTTGAATCTGCATGTTAAACACTTCATAAAAATCAGTCCCTTTAAAGTGTCCTACAAGGTTTCATGTTTATCTCCGAAGTGTTGAATACCAGACAGCTGTTTTGTTTGGCATGTTTGCCAAGTTTTGTTCATTTTTCATATTCTTGGTCAAATATTCTGCCTTGGCTACAGCAAGAAGTGTTTCATGCCTTCTTACATAAGCAGTTTGTTGCTCATAAAAACTCTCTAGTGTGCCTGGATGACTTTCCTGCTGTTCTTCTCCAAGGTGTGTTATTCCTTTATTTCTCCTGTCCTCTTTAATCTTGACCTTTATTTTGTTTGCTGTTCTGAAGCAAAGCCTGGCAATCTGCTGTCTTAGCAGCTCACATCCCTAGGAAGACCAGCATGACTGACTTAATTCTGCCTTTGCTGGTGCTAGCAAATTTTTTTTCCTTTTTGCTTCCCCCTGCCTCGTAGCTTTGCTCAGGGAGGAGAAATAGCCAACTGTAATTCTGAGACAGGCAAGGCACTTTTCCTTCAGTCCGGTGCAGATGTGGAGGCTGGAGCTTGTTCTCTGTTGCCTTCCCAGCTGATACGTCTTCCCAAGTCTCTTTCCTTCATCTGCTCTTCTTTTGGGTTCTTCTAAAATACTTGGACTGTCTCTTCTGTGGCATCTGTTTAAGTATCCATTGCATGACCTGGTTGATCCTTGAGCTGCAGAATGCTCACAGACAGGCTGTAAAGTGAGACTCTTGGTTTAGAAAGGATGGATGCTGCTGCTGCTCATCCTGGTGCTGAGCTGCTGGATCACCCTGCACACATTGTGCTTTGGGCTTTCTCTGCCCTTGTGGGCCAAGGCAGCCTTTTCTGCAGTTATCCACTGGATGCCCAGACACTTCTTTAATGTAGGTAACCCTCATCCAACTCATTGTAGGTGTGGGAGAAGGAGACAGTTGAGAGCTGATAATCTCACTGTGCCTGTTCAGGGATAGCTGATGGGGGAGGGCTCTTTTATTTAGCACAGAGACTGGGGGAATTACAGTGGGTTGAAGCTGTTGGCACAAAGGTCAGCCAAAAAGTAAATGCACCCATGAGAGGACCATCACACTTGTCACTATTCCAGGCACGTCTTGGGACAAAATGAGGGTTGTGTTCAACATGCTCAGTGGTGTTACCCTGTCCATTATTCATTTCACAGTCATTTATATTGGAAAAAAACACTTGGGATCTCCTGCCAGAGCAAACCTGATGCAGGCACAGAGTTGGCCTCCTCTTGATTTAATTCAAACACGCAACCCAGAGCTCCTGCACATACCTGGAATAATCACTACTAGAACAACATTTAATCTGGCAATGTTACTTCGAGGTGTATCTGTCCCACATCAGTGCTTTATTTTGCTTGTCTGAGGCATTTTTGAGCTGGCACTAGAAGTGAGAGGGAACTTGTAATGGGAACTTTCTTGCTTTTACATTTCCCAGCATCATAGCTTCAGCTTTCTGGGTTGCAGTAGCTCGTTGTTCCCCCTTGGAAGATCAGGGGTTGGGTTAAAGGGAGTGACTGGTATTTTGTAAGCATGTACCCAGGGGACTGTGGCAGACAGGGTGCCCTCCCTTTGAAGGATGGATGACTCCTGTGTGTTAGTCCCCTAATGCATATCAAAGACCCACTATTTAAGTTGTTTGAAAGAAACTGACTGTCTGGTTTGAAACTCTTGGGGAACATTCTACAGTCTATTGGGCCGATAGACCAGAAGCAGAAGTCATTTTATGAGTGAGGAAGGTGATGTCCAAGCTGGGGACAGTAGCCTCTTGGGTAGGAAATAGAAATGGATGGCTTTGTGTGGATGTTTCCTTAGGTCAGAGATTTCATGTGTGTAAATCTTATCATCCTGATTCCACAATGGATAGTTTTGGTGCCTGCCTAAACACAGTAAACTCCCACATGGTCAAGATTTTTCAGAAACTTGAAAAAAATCCTACTCTGCTCCCATGTGACATCAATATACCAGTGTTGAGATCCTGACTTTGGACAGATGTGTTGCTCTCAGAAAGTCCTCCATAAACCTCTAATTCCTGCTTTTTGACATTATTTTTCAGCTCTAGTTTGAAATTCTAATTTAAATGAAGCATGCATCTCCTCCCCTTCCCATTTGACACTGTTGATTTGTCACAAATTAATTGCATGTCATTTAAAAAAATTGAATGACTGATTTCTGCCAGTGCAGAATTTGGGGCTATTGTGTATATTTTATCTTGCTGTGATAAAAGATCATTTCAGCATTTGTAGGACCAGATCTTTGCTGATGTTTCAGCTTTTGAAAGTAGTGGAGATGTGCCAGATTTTAGACCACTGAGGATAAATCCCGTGGTGCCTTAAATATTTAAACCCCCTTGTCATCTAGAGATGAACCATTTCCAAGCTCCTTTTATGTGCAGACTGGTGAGGTTTTTGCAAAGGGAGTTTGACCCCTGTATGACAAATTTTAAACCTCCTGTCAAAAGATCTGCTTATCTTAGGCTGCATTTTTCTTGGACTCCCCCCAGTTCCCAGGATATGCCAACCAAAAGCTGAAAGGCCTTGTTCTAGATCCTTTTGATGTAGCTGTCTGGCATCTCTAAAATACACCCACATGCATAAATCCTTCTCTGGGTCACACTGGCATAGCTCCATGGAGTTCAGTCAATCCAGTCTGACTTTTCTTGGCCTGGATAATGGTCCACAGATGAACAAGTAGGCCAGTTCTTCCCGATCTTTTGAGCTGAGTATCTAAGCAGTTGCTCAGGATGAAAGCCAGAAGATACATGCTCCAGGGATGCTCCAGAGCTCCTGCTAAAGTGGGAAATGTGCTGTGTGGTAGAGGGAGACTGGCAGCCTGCTCCTTTGGGTGGTTTGCTTCCTTCCACGGCAAGGCCAGTGATTGTGCAGCCTTGGTGCTGTGTCAAGCCATGCAGAGACTGGTGCTGTGCTCCAGGCCACCCAAAAGGCACAAGTTGGCTGCCTCCAGGTGGCAGTAGCAGTGGGGACCTCTGGATTTGCACACCCTAGTACGTCTGTGCCTCCAGGAGAGCTTGCTGTGCACACTTCAGTACCCGTGTGGGTAACTCTGTGGGAGAGATTGTTCTTTGCAGCTTATCATCTATGGGGGAATTTGGAAAGGGGAGACTGTGAAATATTCCTCCCTTCAGCCTCATAGGAGAGCTCTATATTTAGTCACTGGTAATCTCCGTTGTGGCTCTGTGCCTCTAATCCCCTGCTCTGATATCCTCCCTGGAGGAGATGAGAGGTGGAGAAATCAGCCCAGCTGACGTGGTGGCCCAGCAGGATTACAGCACATCTGCCCTCCCTTTCCTGTAGTGTTGGCATTGAAACTGCTTTGCTGGTCCACTGCACCACACGGTGCTCTCTGTGTGTGTGCATGTGAAACCCCTGGCATGGGAGTGTGCCTTGCTTTTGCAAGGGAATAGGGCATATCATTGTGGGACTGCTTTTGCCTTAGTGTGGGGACTTGCCTTGAGTAGGTTAAGATGAGGAATTGCTGCAGGAGCAGGGCTGTGGGAGGTAAAAATAGTACTTGCATTTAAAACAGAAAAAAGAGGAGGCTGTTTCCCTTTGGCTGTGTGATTTATATAGGCCTCCTTTTTTTTATTTTCCTTTTAGAGAAAAGCATGTCAGATGTACTTTTTAATCAAGTCAGTGTTTTCTTCTGCCAAGATGTGAGATTTTTTTATAGGGTGAAAACACATCAGTTTCTGAAAATTGAGACTTCATGAGTGTTTGCACCATGAGTTCCTCTTTTTAGTCTTGGCTGGGCTATTTCATGGCTGTGGGATGGAGGGAACTGTGAAATGCTGCATTTTGTTAGGCAAGAACATGTCACCAATAATCCCTGCTCTCTAGTGCAGAGGATGCACAAAGCTACAGTGCTGGTGCTCCATCTCACCCCTTCTCTCTCAGGGAGTTTAGTGCAAAGGCTACTTTTTCAGATTTGGAAAGGCTGGTAAGATGAAGCAGCTCCTAGTGACAGAGGAGCTGCCTCCTTGTTTCATGTTTGCTGTTTATTTATTTTGCTTTTCTTGGAGAACTCCAAAGCAGCAAGTGGAATTCTCTCCCCCCTTGCTCCTTGCCCTGTGATCTCTGTTTGTTGACAGTGTTTGAAGGAATAGGCTGGCAGAAGGAAAGCTGCTTATCTCTCTTAATGCTCAGGTCCTCTGGTGCCCTCTGAAGTGATACCCTTTCTGAAAGCCATGGCCTGACCAGAGGAACGTCGTGATGGAAGAGAGCTGAAGCGCTCTGTCTGTGGATGGAGAGGGTTGTGTGCTTCCATCTGGGGCTGTTCTGACTGGGCTTGTGGCTTTTTCCAAATGTTCTGTTTCTAGGGCCAAAAGATCTATTCTACAGGTCTGGTGATGCCAGCAGAGATGCCAAGCCTGGGTTGTGTTGAATTGTCAAGCCTAGCAGGTTCCTCTGTCCCCTGGGTTGTCTTTCCTGTAACCACCAGCATCAGAGATGTGCCCCAAGCCTCGTACCCAACTGCCCCAGTATTACTTCAGACCACCTCCTCTGACTGACTTTCTCTTTTCTGTGGGCAGGAAAAAACTGACGCTGATGAGGGAGATGCTGGCGGGCTGTGGTGCAGGTACCTGCCAGGTGATTGTCACTACTCCCATGGAGATGCTCAAAATCCAGCTGCAGGATGCAGGACGTATTGGTATGTGGACTTTTCTCCCATGTGCACTGAGCAGGGAGCAGGGAAAAGGTTGGGACTGGGTTGTCAAGGTGGAGGTGAAAGAATGAGTGGAGAAAACCCCTTTCCTTCCCCCTGCTCTCCTGTGTCAGAGGTATCTCACTCAGACTGTAGCAGGTTTCTCCTCTTTTTCCCATCTTAATTCCTTCCACACTTTGCTCAGCTGGCTTTGCAGAGGCCCTTGCAGTTACAAAAGGTGATGGGTTTGTTGCTCAAAGCAAAAGGCTTGGCAAGTGAAACAGCAAATGTTGCTCATGAATGGAGAGAGACGGGAGAAATGACTGAGTGGTCAGCTTGGGAGTGATGGACACTCGTTAGATACTGTGCAGCCAAGAAGGCATTAGCATCTTCTAGTACCTTTCCTATGGTGCTTCCTCCATCTCCATGTTTTCTGATGTCTACTTTTTCTCTCTCCTACCCCACTGTAGCACCACCCCTCATGGCTTCCCAAGGGGATATGCTCTTTCCAAATGAGTTGTCTCCCCTTGGTATTCTGTCTTCTTCTCTTCCTGATGAAAACAGCAGTTGTCTCGGCCTAAAGAGTAAATAAAATTCTCCCAGTGCACTGGATTTGAATGAGGTTTGGGGTCAGGCTCTCGGACTGTGGGCAGGAGCTGACAGGCAGAGGCAGGAGGGAGTGTGAGTCTCTTGGCTGAAACACTGCAGAGTGTTTCTGGTGAGAATTGAGACCAGTTTGGCACAGAGACTCTGGGGGAAAGAGTTGAGTGCTTTTGCCTTAGTCTCTTCCAGGGGTCAGCCTGGGCTATGACCTCACTCTCCACTGCAGGACACTGAATCCATGTTTATGGCTCTTCCTAGAAAATGGGCCAATTTGCCCTTTAATCTCTCATTTGATGTGGCATTCCTGAATAATCGCAGATTTACTTTTTCTTTCCTCTCTTCACTGTTTTTAATGCAGACCTTATCCTCTTTGTGCGTATTATTTTATAATGTTTGAAGGAATTAAGCCATGGTTTGAGGGTTCAGGGGAGGTTTTTGCTGCTGTGAACAGCCTGTTCTCTGTGTGGCTGAAGAGCTGTAGCGTGCCGGTGGCAGCCAGAGGATTGCCTACAGATTGATGTGCTCTCCATCTTCTGGCCAAAGGGTAGAAGTACACAAGTTGGGAAAGTGGGAGAAACCAGGTTGTGTTTATAAATGTGGCTGAGAAACTCGCCAGGTTAATGATTGCTTTCAAGGGAAGGAAGCAAAGAACAGAACTGTTGAACCTCTGTCATTTATGAACATCTTTAGTTTGTTGTACAGGCAGCTCAAGGACATAGCTGGAAGCAGGGACTATCACCTGCCTGCTTATGGCAACTCATGTTCTCTGCACTGCAGAGATTGTGTGACAGGCTGCTCCTGCTTGGGCAGACTGGTTGTTGGGAAAGTGCAGCAGACAGCACTGTGGTGTGGCAGCACCAGCTGCAAGACTGGGACAGGCTGAGGGAGATGGGCAGCCTGGGACCATAATCTTTCAGGGCACCTGGGTGGCCTTCATTTGCATATTTAGTTGCACCTGGAGATCTGCCTCTTCCTCCTTGTCCTGTGGCACCAGGCAGCTAGAGACAGCTGCTGAGCATCTTGCAGACCCACACTTGTGCTCTCCTCTCCAGCGGCACAGAAGAAGCTGATGGCAGCGCAGGCCCAGCTCTCCTCTTCCTCTGCGGCGGGGGCAGCTGAGCCGGCGGTGGAAACGCGCACCACAGCGACACAGATAACGAGGGAGCTGCTGCGGAGCAAGGGCATCGCGGGACTCTACAAGGGCCTGGGAGCCACACTGCTGAGGTAGGGTGGTGTGGGCTTGAATGCAGGGCACTGGTGTTCCCAGTCTTGAACCTGTAGCACCAGCCATCCAGGGGATGAGACCACAAAGGAGGTGTTGGCTTCAGTGGGTGTGGGTTTGATTTGATTTGGTTTCCATGCACAGGTTTTGCACATTAAAGAAGAGAAGGTCAGAGAAGTGAGGAAGGCTGCCTTTTTGTTCCTGGAAGGTTTGATTCTGCTTTTAGTGGGAGGTTTTTGCCTTCCCCATGGTCAATATTTTTACACTGTACAAAAGTTCTTGTGAACTAGCAAAACAAAACCATCAGCCTGAGTCCCCAGTGTGAAATGAGTTCTTGCCCATGGAGCATTTTGGAGGCAAGGATGGGTGTCTGCTCTGACACTCTTTGCCTGGGCTATCACAGAGTGACTCTCCTCTAGCTTTAGCAAGGGCTGAGCTAAAGCAGCTCCCAGTGCAATGGAGGGCAGGATGCAAATCTCTCATAATTAACAAAAGTGAACAAAATGATTCAATTCTGCATGTGTTGGGATCTTCAGTTTGAGAGTTGAAAAAAAGGGAGAGCTCATTGATTCTGCAGGGCTGCATTCCTCCTGTGGGCCTGTTGTCCTTTGTGCAGTGAGTTTTATCCCTGCTGAGTTTTGGCTCCTGACTGCACTGCAATCGCAGAGCTGGGATGTCTGCATTGTGCTCATGGCTGTGCTGCCAGTGTGTGATGCTTGCAGCCCTTCCTTTGCTCAGTTTTTTGGTCTCCCTCTCTGAGTTGGCTCATCCTTGTTCTTCTTTCTTCCCTTTCCTCCCGCCCCACTGCAGGGATGTTCCATTCTCCATTGTTTACTTCCCGCTGTTTGCAAACCTGAACAAGCTGGGCCAGAAAGACCCCAACGTCAAGGCTCCATTTTATGTGTCCTTCCTCTCTGGGTGTGTGGCTGGCAGTACGGCTGCAGTGGCTGTCAATCCTTGTGATGGTGAGTCCTGAGTAGCCTGTGGTGGTGATGGCCTGGTGCCAAGTGGCAGGAGTCAGAGGCCCAGAGTGAACTAAGTGAGGAGGAGGGTGACTGCCAGCCTTTTCACAGCATGAGGGCATAGTGCAGCGCAGGAGGGGACCTCTGCTGTCTGAGCTGCCTCCAGCTCAGATGGCGTGACATCAGCTGAGCTAGAACTTTGGGCACAGACCACTTACATGCATGGTCATGAAACAGAAAGCCTCGGATCTGTGGCCTTTTCTGCTCCACAGCATCTGCCTTAAATACCACCTTGGTTTCTCTCTGTGAAAAACACCAGAAAGTTACTCCTCTCCCCAACGTTGCACACACTACAAGGTGTGAAGAAATGTAACGTCAGAACTGTGTATTTTAGATACTTCTTCCAGAAGGAGCTGAGCATTTGAAAATGAGTTCCCACTTTGCAGAAACATATCTGAATTGGAAGTGTTTAAAGCTTAAGTCAGCCTTTGAAACCTTGATCACGGTGAGGGGAGGGATTGGTTTTTGGGTGGCTGTGCATTTCTTTTTTCTGTTTGTAAAGGAATGGGCTTTCCCCGTTTTTCCTGATAAAACACAGAAGTGGTCTGTGTTCCTGGTAATCTTGTTTTGACTGTGTTTCAAAGACATTACTCTTGGGCTGGCTCTTGCCTGCCACACTCCCAGTGCTCACCAGTGTCCCTTCTCTCCTTTTCTCCCCAGTGATCAAAACGCGGCTGCAGTCCTTGCAGAGAGGAGTGAATGAGGACACCTACTCGGGAATCCTGGACTGCACCAAGTAAGACTCCTCATGAAGGAGGCCACCATATCAGGTGTATGGCATCTGCTACTGCCTGGTGCCAGGCAGGCAGTGCAGCTTTTAGACCCAACCAGCAGCTTCGGTTTCAGGTTCCCTCTGAACCTCTGTGTGTGTACCTATCTATGTATCTATCTATGTATCTATCTATGTAGATAGATAGATAGATAGATAGATAGATAGATAGATAGATAGATAGATAGATAGGTAGGTAGATAGGTAGATAGATAGATGATAGATAGATAGATGATAGATAGATAGATGATAGATAGATGATAGATAGATAGATGATAGATAGATAGATGATAGATAGATGATAATAGATAGATGATAATAGATAGATAGATGATAGGTGATAGATAGGTGATAGATAGGTGATAGATAGGTGATAGATAGGTGATAGATAGGTGATAGATAGGTGATAGATAGGTGACTGATAGGTGACTGATAGGTGACTGATAGGTGACTGATAGGTGACTGATAGGTGACTGATAGGTGACAGATAGGTGACAGATAGGTGACAGATAGATAGATGACAGATAGATAGATGACAGATAGATGATAGATAGATAGATGATAGATAGATAGATAGATAGATGATAGATGATAGATAGATAGATGATAGATAGATAGATAGTCAGTCAAAAATCAAGGGGAAAAAAATCTAGAAGTGTTTCCCTCTGCTGTCGACTTCTGGATGGAAAAAAATAATCATATGCATAGTTGAATTACAGCTCATTCCAAGTTTTGCAGCCTTTTAAAAATTCCTTTATTTTAAAAATAAAAGAAACCTCAGTTCTTAAAGAGCCTCTCAATGAAGGAAGGGATCAGAGCATCATGGTCAGACTCCAAATTCTGTGCTGGTTAAATTGTGTTTATAGTGATAACAACAGTAAAGGAAGAGGAATAAATGGCTGTAGTTTCCAATGAGAAGTTGGTGTCTCTGTGGGACACAGAAAACGCTGTGGATTTGCAGGGCAGAGTCACTAATTGTCCCTTTGGTCTGTTTTATTCCCAGCTCCTGACAATCACTGGCCTTCAGCTGCAATTAGGCCAGAACTACACCCTGCAGTGGAGCTGAAATCCTGTGGCAGAGCATTGGCCACACCTCTGACTTCTCTCAGAGTTTTAAAACTCTCAATTTTTCAGCTTTCAAAGTGCCTTTTTTTCCCATCTTACAATACTTTCTGCTATAAAACCACACCAGTTCATACTCAGGTATTATGTGTATAAATCAGTCACCTGCCAGGACTGTTGAGGGCTCAGCACGAGGTCTCCCAGGGAAGGAAAATCTCAATTTTAAACACTGTGGCTCTTCAGAGTAACTTACCTTTTAAAACTGAGAACTGAAGGTAAAACTCTGTGTTTTCTCAGAGTACCATCGTGGCTGTTTTCATGAATCCCAAATTTTGTGCACAAGACACAGTTGGTGTCACCTGCATGGATTTGGGGCCATAATTGTGCCCATATTTAACTGTATTTTTAATTTTAATTATACCTATGTAAGTAACTACTGGGGGAAAGTATTTAAAGCCAGATAAAATAAAAACAAGTGTCTTCAGATGACTGATTTAGCACAAAAACAATGTTTCAAGTTGTTGATCTGTAAAATACTGAGATATTTGCAAAAGTCATTTGAAGTTGGGGGGTTTTGTATGATTTTAGCCAGATGTTTTGGTTTCTTAGCATTTTGACCTGAAGCTGTAAAACTAAACCTAAATTTTCAAGATTGACTAATGAATATTTGTCTCTGAGTGTTATTTCACTGAAGGAAACGTTGTTGTGTGTTACTATGATGGTTAATTCCTATTAAAGATTCTTTTATCCCAAGAGAGCAGCAGATGATGTAAAGAGGCTGGCAAAGCCTGTTTATAATTAAATTTGATGGGAATAAACTGCTCTCAGAGGTAGTGGTGATTTTTAGTGTCTGTGCTCAACATTCATTTCAAAGATTTCTCTTTGCTTTAAAATTTTGTGGCAAAACAGCTCAGTAGCCAACAGCTTTTAGGTGGATCCCTAAAATTTTGGCCTTCCAGGTGCTCCAAGCTCAGCATGGAAAGGACTTGGATAACTTGGCCTTGTACAACAGCTACTAATAGAGGTTGTGCAGATCCCTGCAAGGCCAAGGTGGGGTTTTTGGGGGGACTTCCCACATTTCCTCCGTGCCCTCTGCTAAGAAAGCTCTGCTTTTGGTATGAAAGAGAGAGAAAATGGAAAAACTGCAAACCTGGGGCTTCATTCCACTCCTTTTCCTTCCCATTTCTTGAACGTCAAGACTACTGGACCTCGCTGCAGTCTCCTGCTCTTGGAGTAGTTTCTCTTCAGATTTTATGTGACTCTGTAGTTTGGACTTGAAGATCTTGGAGGTCTTTTGCAACCTCAGTGATTCTGTGATTTCTGTGCCTGTAGCAATGTAATCTAATTACCTTTCTTGGAAAGTGGCAGGATCTAAGAATCCCTCAATGATTCAACACATGGAAGAAAAGCCTGGGAATATTTGGGAGTTTTCTTTCTAACAACCACCTCAGCACAAGCACTCTGGAGGTGGCAGCTCAAAATCACACCCTGGCCAGGTGAGGAGCTGGAGGATGTTTGCAGAGTGTCCTGTGTTTGCAGAGCTGTGTCTCCAGCTGCAGGGTTAATTCCTGGTAGCAGGATCCAGGTCTCCAGCTGCAGGGTTGATTCCTGATATCATTCCTATATGAGAAGGTGACACAAACTACAGCTTTCAGCAGTATTTCTTTTTATAGCTATGAAACCTGTTGATTTTATAAACATTTCTGGGGTTTATGGACTAAAAAAGAGTGAGGATGCTCCCAATTTTTTTCCTTTTGGAAGATGCTGCTCTGTGACTGCCCTTCCTCCTGTCTCATGTTGTGGCTGAAAGAGATCAGCAGCGAGCTGTTGGCTCCCAGCTCTCCTCCCTTGGCTTAGATTTTCCTCCATGGAACTTCTGCAGTGTGACAGCAGCTCTTTCTCTGCTGAAGAGAAGTGCCCACTTGTGCCAGCTTGGAGGAAAACCACCACTAATTGGTGTGGGGAGGAAACGATGAAGACTCAGCTCACGTTTGCCTTCAATGCTGCTCCAAAGGGTTTGCAAATTATGCATTTACTCCAAAAGACTCCTCTTGGGTACAATTTTAGGAGTGATTGGATGGGGTGGAGCATCTGTGTTGAACTGGAGCAGACACTGTGGTGTTAAGGAGACACTGGTGGCCCCAAAATTGCAGTTCCACTAATGTGCAAGAGAAAACTGTGTCACACTTGGCTGTGCTTGTTTTAATGAAGCTGCCACATGTGCAGTTAATTGGGTTTTCCCTTGGAGCCTGGAAGCAGCAGCTGGATGGCAACATCTGGATGGCAACAGGGTGGGAGTGTGGTCTGGGCTGTGACAAGAGAGTGGTGGTGTCACCAGTAACAGCCACAGAATCTCCTCTCCCCTCTGCTGTGTCCTATTTGATCCACCCAATTCCCCACACCACCCTCATACCTTCCCCTCATATTAAACAATGAAATAAAACAGAATTTCCTGCTCTGCACACAGAAGCCCT
Source organism: Myrmophylax atrothorax (assembly GCA_026770055.1). NCBI lineage: Eukaryota > Metazoa > Chordata > Aves > Passeriformes > Thamnophilidae > Myrmophylax > Myrmophylax atrothorax. The sequence goes on from JAOXXN010000065.1 coordinate 17,676,422, forward strand.
CAGTTAATCTGGGCAGCCATTCCATATGAATGAAAATTGAGATATCCCATCCTTCCCTCCCTTCCCAGAGACCCTTTCAAGCAATAAAAACAAAGTTTGCCTGACTTTGAGAACTTCCCCCCAGCACAAAAGCCTTTTCCAAGAGTTTTAATTGAAGCTAAGCATCTATTTAGGTTACAAAGTCCTATATTTAACTTGAATGGAATAATTCCTTTTCTTGTATTTAACCTTTGATCAGCTGCCTACCTTTGAACTCTTGGATAACGACCCTTTCTTGTTATGCTCGTCCCATTTCTCCCGAAATTCTTGCATAACAGCACCTCAGAAATCAAAATAGATTTCCCTTTGGTGAAAATAACTTTTATTTCTTTTCACAGGGATGGCTTCAGTTCTTTTGTTTTTAATGTAGAGATCTGGGGCATAATACTGTAGGATGTTTGCTCAGTTTTAAATTAATTAAGTCTTGAAAAAATACAGTCCAAGGCTGCTCTTGAGGATCTCAGAGGTCTTTTCAACCCTAATGAGTCAGAGATTTTGTGTCCTTGTCACCTCATTTTTGATGTAGGTACCAACCCTAAGCTGCCCATGTCTAGGACTTTCTTTAAGTCTTTCTTTTAACAAGCTTTAGGTATTACATTTCAAATATATATACAAAATATACCATCAACTTCTCCCAAATTAATAACTTCACTTGAAGGAATATGTGGTTACACAAACTATAATCATCAAAAAAGACCTCACCATAAAAATAAGAAAGCAGTATATTAAAAATTGTGGCCTGGTCTAAATTTTCCTAATTTATAAGAAAAAAAAAGCCAGCAGTATATAACTCAGAATATTCTAAACTATTAATTTTCTTGTTTCAAGTGCTTGCACTACATGACTTGTTGCTTCAGGACAGATGTAAGTAACAGTATTCCTTGTTAATACTTGTTTCCAAATGAATTCAGAAGGGAATTTATTTTATTTTTTTTATTATTATTTTACTTTGTTTATTTTATTTTATATTTCCTGTGCATTTTTCCATCCCTGCAACACTAACACACAGAATTTTACCTCAAAATTTCGAGACTTGGAAGGAGGAACTTGGAGTAGAAATTCTGCTGCTGGAATAACTCAACAGTCTGGTTTATTCCAAGAACTATTTCTCCATAAATTAAGCTAATTTTCCAAGTTCACAAGGAAATCATGCCACAAATGAACACAATTGAGAGCTGGTGTCAGAGGGAGGGTGTTTTCCATCAAGGAATTCTGTGCTGGTTCCTCTCTCAGGGCTCCTGAAGCTGCTCAGCTTCTTTTGCAGCCCCTTTTCATCTCAGCATGAGCTGCATGGCAACACCAAGAGAATAAAGCAAAAAGAAATGGTTCTAATAAAATAATATAGAATGAAACCCTCTATTGAAACTAAAGGACATTACCAAGATGACCAGAAAGAAGGAGCATCTTATTGAAACTAAAAATACATGATAAATAATACTGCTGAGAGGGTAAGGGAGGAGAGACTCAGGAGAGTCTGGGACTGTAAAGTTCAATAAAATCCTTTTTTTTTTTAGCATCTTTATGCTGGTCTTGTGGTGCATCAAAAACTCAAAAGGCTGCAAGTTCACTGGGGCAACACCTCTGTGCTCAGGCAATATTTTCTGGTGTGCTTCACATGTGGCTGAGATGAACTGACATTTCTCCAGTGTGGCACTGCTGGGTGACTTTTGAGCCAGAAAAACCTGCCTGTACAACTGGAAAAGCCCAGGAGAGTGTGAGGAAAGGGGAGTGGCAGAGATGAGAATACCCACAGTCAGAATATTTGGTGTGCCCCAGTGAATTTTGCCCCCGCAGAGAAGATGGTGAAGGAGATTTATCCAGGCTCATCTCAAACAGAATTATGTGCTAAATCAGTGCCCCAGGCTGTGTCCCTGGGTGTTGTATCAGGGAGCTTGAGAAATAAATCCTATTTTTAATTCTTTATTCTCTAAGCTGTTTGAGGCTTTTTTTTCCCCAGCTCTGTGAATTCCCAGACTGCACAAACACGTGGATCACAGAACCACAGAAGGGTTTGGGTTGGAATGGACCTTAAAGCTCTTCTCATTCCTACCCCCTGCCATGGGCAGGATAAGGGGCATCTCCTTCATGTTGTCATGGTGTGGTTTGGATCCTCTGACCTTGGAGAACTCACCCCAAAATAAAGCACAGCACACAGACAGTCAGCATATTAGAATAATTTACAACATTGGATATTATATCCAATGATATAATATCATTGGATAATGCAAGAAAAACCAACATTTGCATAGTTCAAACTGACGAGACAATCGAACTCTCAGTGCACCTTATTTTGCTTTGATGGTGCCATTAAAAAACTAATCTACAAATAATTTAAAATTATTATGAATATATGAATACACACAAGACATCAAACCCAGCATGGTCAGCACATTGAGGAAGGTGATTGTGCCCATCTTCTCTGCTCAGGTAAGACCCACCTGCAGAGCTGCTCCAGCCCTGGGGCTTCCAAATTCAAGAGGGTGTGGAGTCTGGAGGAACCCACGGAGATGCTCCAGGGCTGGATCCCCTCTGCTCTGGAGCCAGGCTGCGACAGCTGGAGAGCCTCACCTGGAGGAGAGAAGGATCCAGGGAGACCTGAGAGCCCCTTGCAGTGCCTGAAGGGGCTCCAGGAGAGCTGGAGAGGGACTTGGAGTGACAGAGCAAGGGTGGGACATCACCATCTCTGGGACTGCACTGAGAAACCCCACCAGAGAATTCCCACGTCTTTTGTGGCAAGAGACTGTTCTGTTTGTTGTTTCTCATCTGTATCCTGACAACCTTGTTCAGCCCAACCTTCCCCTGGATGACTCTCATGCCCTGTTATCTGAGACTTCCGACAAGTTTAAGGAGATTTCTTCACACATTTTAATTCTTTTCTGACTTGCAGAAGATGAGTGTTGCCATCAGGCTGTCTCTGGCAGTGTCCTGTGCATGACCAGAGTCTTTGTGACCCCCTTCCAACTCCAGAGATTCCCTGATTTAAATACTCAGGACCTAGAAAATAGAACCATTCGTTAATATCTTATGAGAATAATTTTGGGTCAGGCTTTTTGCCTCTCACAATGCATTTTAATGCACTTCTTATTGAGTCTTCCATTAGAGCTCTGGAGAAGTAATTCATACTTTCCTCCTATTCAATATTTCCTTGCAAGGGAAGAACAAAAGGTGGAATTCTCTACCTACTGCTACATAATTCCTAAGAGATTTTTGTATTTATTACTAGCAGATCTTACATAGGGAGTACATTTTCCACCATACCATAAAGCATATTTATGAGAATACAAACATATATATGGGTCAAAATGAAATGATTTCTTCTTTAAGTAATGGGGGAGCAAACCCAAAAGCAGCTTTTTTAATAATGACTTTGCATTGAAAATGTCAAAATGCAAAGTTATGTATTTCCACCAGTGAAAGTTTCTTTATGTATTGGGTAATGAATCACAACATTCTTTTTGCTGTTGTTCTTCTGTAGGAACAACACCCTGGAGAGGAAACATTTTTTGCTGCTGAAGGTGTGTTTTTCACACTCATCTATATATACCCCTATAGAGAATGTGCTTGTTATGATAAATATTTACATATGCAGACATGCATTTCCATATTCTGCAGAACTGGTTATGTCAAGGGAAAACAGTTACTTGACAAAAGATCCCACTGATCTCTTTATTTTTTTCTTACTTTTCTTTTTCTCTTTCCTTCTAATTTTATGTTAAAAATATATACAAAATATAACATCTTGTAACATGGTTTTCTGCTTCTATGAAGAAATTTTCATACTCTGTAAAAAGTTAACATGCTCAGAGTTTGGGCATATTTGTTTTTAGGGATAATTATGCTTTATCTACATGTCCTGTATTCACACATATATATTCCAGCTGTTATCTGTGCAATTAGATGGATATAAGAGGTTTTTCTTGGGTTTTTTGAGATAATTTTAAATAACCATGAAAATCAGTATATAAAATAACATATAAATTTTATGTATAAACTAGAAATATAAATCTAATAATAAATCTAAGTCGGTACATCTGTAGTTGCAAGGCTTGAAATAATATATTCCAAATATCTGGTAATGGTCTTCAAGAAAGATGACAAAATAAATACTCAATTTCCTACAGCGTGATATAATTTTTAAACATTTTTTAATTTTTTAAAAATTAAAAAAAAAAATCTTAAATCCCTGAGTTGGAGTCCATGTCCTCTAAAATAAAAAAGCAGCAGCAGCTGTGCACTTATTGCAAAATGGGTAAGAGAATGACCCCCTGCTCAGGTGCTCACAGAGGCAGCACCATCACCTCCTGCACCTGAAAACAGCCTTTTGCTGCACCGAACCCACAGCAATTTCCCAACCTGCTGCAGCCAAACAGCAGCAAGAAATGTTTGACATGATAAGAAAAAAGCCCCTTTAATCCCTCAGCCCCTTTGCTGCAGGTGTCACACTCCTGTTCTGATTTACTTAGTGGTACCTTGGCACTATTTGATCTGAACAGGAGCCGTGGAATGCAAAGAGCTTTCAGGACAAGGTGACCCAATGGTTATCAGGTGTGACTTTCAGGGGCTATTGAAGGTTTTATTTCCCGCCTACTGGAGGAGCACAGACACAGCAAAATAGAGAATTGTAGGTTTGTTAAGGTTGGAAAAGACCTTGAAGTCCACTGTCAGCTGGGCACCACCATCACGTGTCCTGAAGAGCCACCACCAACCCTTTCAGGCACGGTGACTCCACCCCTTCCTACCCTGAGCATCCTGAGCTGATGCTTTACAACCCTTCCCATGAGGAAATTTTTCCTGCTCTCCAATCTGAACCTCCCCTGGCCCAGCCTGAGGCTGTTCCATCTCCTCCTGTCCCTGCTCCTGGAGCAGAGCCCGAGTCCCCGTGGCAGAGGGTTGGAAAGAGGGAAGAGGTTCCCCCTGAGCCTCCTTTTCTCCACCTGAGCCCCCTCATCTCCTCCTGGTTCTCCAGCCTCTTCCTCAGCTGTGTTGCTGGTTGTGCTCCACCATGAGATACAAGATCAGGAGGTTCAGCCAAGGTGGAGCCTCCCAAAGTCCTGGTGGCACCCTATATCCCTAAATCTGGAGGGCACTCTGTATTCCTACAGCCCTACTGCTCCCGAGCAACTGGGAGAGAAGTGGCAAGGAAAGCACATCCCCCAGTCCCTCAGCAGGTGAACAGCACCAAGAGCTTCAATGGGAGGGGAAAAAAAGTTTGCATGGAGTACTGTGAAAAATGTGAAAACTAGGGAAAGTTTTCCATTTTATTTCCTTTTTTTTTTTTCAAATTCTACGTCACATATTTTAACAAGGAAAAAAAACCCCAAACAACCAACATTATTGCTGAAACCAAAGAATGTCAACTTCCCAGTCTTCTTTATTGTTGTCACCTTCAGAGATTCCCAAAGCCTAACGACATCACTTCAAAAGCACTGGGTTTAAACGTACACCAGAGAATGAAAGAACATCTTTTAAAAATATTTCCAGAGACACAAACCCCCCCAGCAAGCTGACAGGAGTGACACTCTGACAAACAACGTCCCCTAGAAAAACATCTGGTCACAGAAATGAAGGTGGGGGTGAGAGTGACACTTTCCCTCTCTCTAATTAACAACTCAGGAAACAAAAGCAGGCAAAGAAGCACCTTCTGATGTTCCTCTGGTGGATGGATAGAGCCTGTCAGGGAGTGCAGTCTGGTTGGTTTTGGGGGGAATCAGCTGTGTTTGGATCTCAGGCAGGGCAGGGAGATGAGCTGGGAGCAGAGGGGACCTGTCCGCAAAGTTTTGGAGAAGCCCCAAAATTTGCAGCCAGGGAAGGTGGAAAGGAGCAATTGAAATATTTTTAGTGCTCTGCAGCTTCTTTTGTATTGAATTGCTTAGCAGGGTTAGATAGGTAACAGATGAGGGAGAAATGACTGCAGGGGAAGAGGTTGGGAGGGTGAGATGTGGAGGCATCAGAATCAGAATCCCAGAGTATTCTGAGTTGGAAGGACCCACAAGGATCATCGAGTCCGACTCTTAAGTCAATGGCCCACACAAGGGATTGGACCCATGACCTTGGCATTATTACAACCAAGTTTTAACCAACTGAGCTGATCACTCCAATGACTCCGGAGTCAGGACAGTGGAATTCAGCTAAACCACCTCCAGGAGTTGTGCCTGGAGAGAAACCCAGAAATTTGGCTTTTTCAAGTTCAAGTTCATGTTGGGTGGAGCTTGGAGCAACCTGGTCTAGTGGAAGGTCCCTACCCATGGCAGGAGGTTGGAATGAGATGAGCTTTAAGGTCCCTTTCAACCCAAACCATTCTCTAGTTCTATGATTGTGCTGACTTTTAAGTAGTAACAAATCCTGCTGCTTTTTTCCCTAAAAATGGGGATTTTAATTTCTCCCAGTATTGAGAAATTAGAAATTATTTGGTTGATATGCTTTCTATAGACCTCTACACACATATATCACATAAACTCCACTATTATAGTTGCCAAGTTTTTTTTGTTTGAATAAATGACACAAAAATCTGAAAATATTGGGTATTTTTACTAACCCTTTTCTAATGCTTTCTCTATGCGGTCATGAATATCTACACTAGAAATTTTGGCTAAAATGATCACAAATCAGATTAAAAGAAATTTAAGATAAAATGCAGTCTCCTCTTGGATATTTTTTATAGAATCACAGATCTCAAAGTATCTACACTGGGTGCTTTGCTGCTTTTTTTCCCCTTTAACTTAACCATAATTTTGTGTCTATCTGTGCCAAGAGGGCTCTTAAAATTGTACCTTTACATGCAAGAACACTGGTCTGGTGGCTTGTTTTTTCCCTCTCTTTTTATTTCCCTCTCCCATAAAACCAATGCTCCCTGAAATTATCACCATTGAGGACAATAACAGAAAACAAAATGCACTGGTGGAAATTTTAGTGCTGAATTTCGGCTCCAACAAGCCCTTGTGGCTTGGGGAGAGGTGCTGTAAAATCTGCCTGGTTTGGGGGAAAGCTGACAGGTCCTTTTTGTGTCTGTAATCTCTGAAGACCAGTCACAGTGAGTAGTTTTGATGATTTTGCCATCAGAGTTCTGAGAAACTTTAAGGAAAAAGGCCACACGATATTATATTTTGGATCCAAAAAGTGCTGTGTGGAGCAGAAAAGTTTTCCAGGTGTGTTATTTGGAATATTAATCACCCAATTAATAAATGATTAAAAATAAAGGCACTCGAATAGCAAGTTCTGGGCATTTCCTGTGCATTTTATTTCACTTTGCAGGGAATTGTTTGGTCTCCTGCAGAAGGATTATCATCAAATATTAATAGTTTTTCCCTATTCATAGTCACAATATGGAAAGTGTTTGACTGGTTTCCATCACTAATAAACTATTCTGAAAGGAAAGAATTATGAAGTGCCTCAGATGATGAAAAACTATTACACTTGCAGCCAAACCCCAAGCCCCAGTTCTGAAAAGCACAACAGAGAAAATTCTGCACGACTGATGAAGAAATGTTAAGGCTCTCCAGGTACAAATTCAACTTGTCAATCTTGCTATTTTTTTTCAACACCAGAACACTTCAGACACTCTTTTCCCTTCTCCACACCATTCAGAACCCACTTGAACTTCTGTGGGAGGCAATTAGCAATGCTGAAAGCTACCTTGAGTTTTGAGTGCATTGTTTTTAATCTCCACCCACAGAAGTTCATGTAGATCTTGAATAAAGTGGGTTAATGAAAACCTGTCTGTCAAAAAGGAGTTGGGCAGGGTCTATAATACTCCAAGAAGTTGTTTGCCTTCATTGCCTGTTCTTCTAGCAGAAATCATGGTTGCCTTTGAGAAGGTGAACACATCAGGTACAGACTCATTTCACTTGCAAAGACTCACCATGACATGGATAGGAAAGAACTCAACCTCCAGATTTATCTCAGATTCTGGGGATAACTGTCTATGTCACCTCTAGATCTCATGGCCTCTTTTGTCTTTTGTAAAGACAACCAGAATTAAGTTTAAACTGTCTAATTTCTTATCAATGTGTATTTCCTTTCTGAGAAGCTTTTTGAGAAAAGCTGACTACAGACAAAAATAAAGACAAAAGCTTTGCTAAAAATGAATGCATTCCTTCAGTAACATTTTAGATCAAATTCATGATTTAGTAAGCACAACTATGGCTGCTATTCCACATTTCCCAAACAAAAGGAGCTGGCTAGAAATAAAACCTGAAGAATTATGGCTCACAAAGTCAGGGTGTGACACACTCAAAGCTCTTGCCAACTACGAAAGCAATAAAGTTTGACAAAGATAACACAACAAACATAATGGTTTGCTTTGCATCTTAAAGAGATAATGAAGCAACCAGAGGCAATAGATCCAGCAGTCAGTGCTCTCAGGAGTCCATAAATATCAGCTCAGTGCAGTATAATTTAGTAGGATAATAAAACTAACAGCTGACCACATGATGATGGTTCCACTGGGGGATGTTCTCCCACTGAAGTTAGGGGAGATACTCACAGTAGCAGGACAGCAGCAAACTTGGGAGTATTAGAACCAAATATAAATTAAAATGCTATTTTGGGACTGGGGGGAGATGGTCTTTAGGAGGGTGCACCAAATGTTCTCAAGGCAGGACAGTGTTTGCAGGTCCCACAAGAACCTTTCTCCTTCCTCCACAGCTCCAACCACAGAAGGAGGCTCCACTTTTCCCTGTCCTGGCTTCACAACAGCCTCTTCAACCTGAATGATTCTACAATTCTATTCCATGATTCTATTGAAGTATCCCATTTTGGGGTCCACTCACCTCACTTTAGATGTTCCTACAGCTTTAGGCTGAATAAAGCACCGCAGGTTCTCCAGCTGTAAGAAATTAATCCAGAATTAGAGCACATTCATCCATCCTCATTTAGTCATGTGTTTGATGATGAGATGGTAGGTCAAGCTGCAGCAGAAGAGTTGCCCAGAAGAAGTTGCAGATGCCTGATTGTTAGCAGTGTTCAAGGGCAGGGCTTGGAGCAACCTGGGCTGGTGGGAGGTGTCCCTGCCCATGGAAGGGGGTGGCAATGAGATGATCTTTAAGGTCCCTTCCAACCCAAACCATAATAAGATTCAATTTGGAGAGAGATGAGCTCTCAGAAGATGCTGAACAACAAGGTGGGGATAAACTATCATCTGACAGCATCAATTAAACAACCTTGTACCTGAACACTCCCTTTTTGTTCCCACCTTGAACATCCTCTTGGCATAATTTAATTACACCTAAGAGGACATTGTGCCTCAGCAGAAGCAAGGCACTGTGAGAACACTGTGTCATGGCTGATGACATTATCTGAGGCACTTTTGATGGGATTAATGCTGTTTCAGTGAGCTGAGGAGAATTTCACTGCATGAGATGGAACAGCAACAGAACAACAGGTCCAGAGGGCGAACAAGGCTCTTCCAGGCAGCAGCAGATAATTATGAAGTGTAATTATACTTTGAGTTTCTCAGGGAAAAGAGCAAGGCTTGATAAACATTTTAGCACATTCTTGCTGGTAGGAAAAAAAATAAAAAGGACATTTCAAGGAAATTAAACACCTGAGGCAGCAGGTTTGCAGCGAGAGCTTGAAACGCCGAATCCTGGGATTTGAGGGGTCATTTAAATACGTGGAAAGAGTCTTTATTTCCTGCAACTTACAGCTGTACAAATAAAAGCAAAGAAGAGGGAGCAGGATTATCATATCTATATGTGTGCATGTGCCTGTGTGGTGAGAATTTTAAAACCTAGAACTAATTATTGGTTAGATCTGACATGGACCCCAATCTAGTTGCTGGTGGTTGGTCTTCTCATCACTCAGAGCCCTCCCACCCCTTCTCCAGCTGCACTAGGGATGGACTGAATGTAATCTGGATGTTACTTTCTAAACTTTGCACAATATTCTGAGCAACATTATATTTAAAAACTCACAGGAGAAAGGAATAAAGAATCCCATCTATTCCCTTTGCCTCTAGTGTGGTGCTAAAATATGTGATGTTGAGAAGTTCACTCTGACATTGCCCAACATGGGCTGAAATGGATTTAAGTTTTCTATTATGATTTGTGATAAAGAAGAGGATAATATAAGACAGTGGCTATGACAGCCAAAATAACCACACTTACTGGATAAAGCAGTGAAATTTTTGTCACGCCTTACAATTCACTTCCAAATGAATTTTTTGCAAATAGCAGATCACATATTACATTCATGATCTGCTCCCTCCCTTTCCATTTCCACTTGCACAAAAAGTGGGATGTGCTTTGCTGAGAACCCTGAAAGCACCAAAAAGGAAACAATTGAATGGAAATATTTTTTTAAATAATTCTACTATTTGCATAATGTAGTTGGATTCTAAAAGATTTGACTCACCAAAGCTGTTGCAAGACCTGGCTTTGATTGGTCTAAAATTGACCTAAAAATGGTCTAAAAATTCTAAAACTGGTCTAAAATTTCTGTCACTTGTGCCACACTGTCCCTCTCCCTTCTGTTCATTCAATTTAGGGCAGGTATTGAGGGGCCAGAGAAGTGTGAGGCTGCAAAAGCAGATGTGCTACAAAATGTGCAAATCTGGAGCTGCTTGAAGTGGCATCCCTTGACTTTTGTCACTCCAAATTATCATTTCCCTGTGCACTTGAGCATAGTCTGAGCTATTTGGATGATTCTATTCTGGAACTAATTTTGCATATATTGAAAAGAATTCCAGCAGCTCAAACTCTTGCAATCCAATCAGTGACAGATTCAAAATGTGGGGAGGGATAGAAGGTACGTCCACGTGTGTGTTTGTGTCATTTGGTGTCCCCCTTAACAATAAAACCCTGCAAAGTTGTCAACATGTCAAGGTGTGTTGACTTCACAACAGGCAAATAAAGGCAAAACCTTATGAAACAGCACAAGAATAGAAATGCTGCAAGAGAAAGGGAAACTTTGGCTTTCCCATACATTTTTCAGCATTTACTCAGATCAAGTCTCTAAAAATAAGAATGTCTGCCTTTCCCACTAAATTAGTCTCAGGCAGGGAATGTTGTCAGATACATACATTATATAAAGCAAAAAAGGGTATTAAAAATAGAAGAAAATAAATTAAAAAAAAGTAGAAAGTAAGCAAATATCTTGCTTTGAAAGAAGAGGTTTGCTTTCATATACATAAATACAAATGATCCTTTTATCCTGGCATATGTAGCCTTAATTAGAGCTGCATGTACAGGATTTTTCCAGAGCTACAGAGGATCTGTCACTATAGATCCCAATGTACACTGGAGGAGTTACAAAACCACTGTGTGCAGCAACTCCTTCTGCAGAACAAATATTTATTAGATATTTAGACTTACAAATCAAAAAACAATCAGTTCTACACTAAGTATTGCCTGAAGATACCATTTAAAATGAGCACATCCACTACCTTGTCATTTTTTTTTGCCCATAAACTTAATTTTACATCTACCCCAAATCATTTTGAAGCCTTTTTGACTCAGTGCAGAAGGGGAAGAAATTTTCACCATCCTGTTTTTTTTGTAGTAATTAAAAACTAATGGGAAACTGCAATTACTTTCCACACTAATGTTGGGAATAAAGAATAATTTTTGGACATTCAGAAATTTTTAGGATTTCAGTTGCCTGTTGAGACGTCAAAATAACTTCAAATGGAAAGCAAATAAACCCAGCAGGAAGCTCATTCACTAGAAAGATTTAGTGGTTCAGGTATATTTAGACAAATAGATATTAAAAGATCTGAGCCATTAATAGCAATATATGTGCTCTTATAAACTCCTGTGCCACTCCCTTGGGGAGGGAGGGGATTTTCAGCACTGCTGACGATGGACAAAATGTTGGGGTATGAACAAACCTGTGGGAAAATGCAGATTCAGGTCAACAGAACTATTTTTGTCTAATTCACGAGATTGTCTCATCTGAGGGGGAAAAAAGTTTGAGCAGACATCAAAGTGCTGGGGTTTTTTTTCTTTCAACATTTCAAAGTAAAATTGTTTCTATTTTTTACTTCCCGTGTTTCATTTCAAAGTACTTCTTTTTTAAAGGGTAAAACATAAAGACATTTTCAAGATTTTTGTTTTGTTAGAGCAGCTAATGAAAATAGTTTAGACTAACATAGAACAACCCACGAGCTGTCTGAGGCATTTTGGGCTCAGCAAAAACAAGTATCAGTTAATCATATCATGTCAGAAATTCACAACTCAGCTGGAATAAGAGAATATGAGAAAATACATCCCACACTTGATAAGTAAAATATGGTCAAATGGTTATATCTTATTATAATGTGTGTGTGTCCCTAATGCTCAAATTAGACTTTTAATAAATTGTATTTTAATTGTCTTAGTTTTTACAGTGTTGGTGTCAAGTAACTCTTTCTGATCTGATTGTACCATTGTGTGTGGTACTTGTTGGTTGTGCATTTCTTATTATGAGAATTAAAATACCATTTATATATATTTATCATACATATTATATTACAGATATATTAATTATACATGTTTTTATATGTATTTACACATGGTTTATACAAACATCTTTCTGGGGTCACACTGACAGTGAATCTGCATTCCTGAAGCTTCTGCTCCCTCCTGCCTTGGCCACAGAGATTCAGGTTGCACAGTTTGAGAGCTGGAAAGGGGTTTTATTTCCTTTTGCTTTTCCTTCCATACCTTTTCTCCTTTTAAGGTTCTCTGACCTATTTGCTAAGGAAGAGCTTTCCTGTTGGTGGGGAAGGAGCTGCCTGTCTGCCTTGAACAAAGCCAGCACCTTGATCACAGCAGATGCAGTTGCATCCAAACATCTACATTTCTAAACATCCACACTTCTAAACATCCACATTTCTAAATATCTACCTTGGAGGTAACAAATCCCATCCCTCTGTGGTTTTAAACCACACACCACAAACCCAAGAATATTTGGGAAACAGGTTGAGGGAGGGGATTCTGCCCCTCAGCTCAGGTGAGACCCCACCTGCAGAGCTGCTCCAGCCCTGGGGCAGCACAGGAGGGACATGGAGCTGCTGGAGAGGCCAGAGGAGGCACCAGGGTGGTCAGAGGATGGAGCAGCTCTGCTGGGAGAGCTGGGATTGTGCAGCCTGGAGGAGACAAGCATGGGGTGACCCAACTGTGACCTTCCAGCATCTGAAGGGGCTACAGGAAATCTGGAGAGGGACTATGGACACTACGGAGTGTCAGAAATTACTTCAAACTGAGAGAGTTGATTTGCAATCCATATTAAGAAGAAATTCTTGGCTGAGGGTGGGCAGGCCCTGGCACAGGTGCCCAGAGAAGCTGTGGCTGCCCCAGCCCTGGGAGTGTCCCAGGCCAGGT